>JAVKLA010000062.1:15626649-15688901 GCA_034782735.1 Sagittarius serpentarius | reverse complement strand
TTCCCCAGGGGCCGCAGGGGAATCTCTGCTCCGGCGCCTGGAGCACCTCCTGCCCCTCCTTCTGCACTGACCTGGGGGGCTGCAGGGTTCGTTCTCTCACATGTTCTCACTCCTCTCTCCTGGCTGCAATTGCGCAGGGTTTTTTCCTCCTTCTTAAGTATGTTATCCCAGAGGTGTTACCACCATCGCTGATGGGCTCGGCCTTGGCCAGCAGCAGGTCCATCTCGGAGCCGGCTGGCATTGGCTCTATCAGACATGGGGGAACCTTCTAGCAGCTTCTCACAGAAGCCACCCCTGTAGCCCCCCCACTATCAAAACCTTGCCATGCAAAACCAATACAACACCTGATCTTCTCCAAAGACCCAGAAGGCCTAGTTTTGTCCAAATGCCAGTTTGTCCTAAAGGGAAACCTATTAGCCATAGGTGACATCCTCCATGTGGCCTGACCTACCCTGCCTGCACAGTATGGATGATCATCACACACACAGTTGTCCTGGTGCTTCCTAGCACACACCTCTCACAGCGCGTACTCACAGATACCCTTCTCTCTGTAAAAAAAGGGTCAGAGGACAGCAGATGCAATTTTGGTGGTGGAAGCTTTCCCTAGCCACCCTTTTCTCTAGTGGGTAGGGAGTTTTGGCATGTGCAGAGTAAGCTCAACATGACAGGGAAAGGACATAAGCACCAAGGAAAACAAGCAGCCTGGAGAAGATTCACCAGGTGACTTGCAGCTTGCTCCTGGCCACCACACAAACTCTCCTGGCAAGCTGCAAGTAGCGGGCCATAGGCTGAGCGTTCTGTTATAAACTGTATGCCTGGCTGATTAAATGAACATCTATAGCAGCAATAAATTACAAACAAGTTATTGTTCTTCCGATAACTGAATAAACTGAAGTCACAACTCCAAAGGCACCGAGATTTTATTGTGCACTGCTTCTCAGAGAACGAAATTACATAAGCCAAGTTTATAAAACACCTTTCCTCGCTCAGATCTGCAAACGTCACTTGGGGTCTGGAAGTCAGCTGAGTTCTTTTCTGCCCATGAATCACAATCAGCAATAACATTTTTATGTAACACGAGTCTCATGAACAATTGCAGTGATGACGCACAAACCAGAAAAAAGCAGACCAGTCTTACTGTTTTGGCTCTGCAGTACTAACAACAACAACAACAACAAGAAAAAGTAGATGTCATTTTTGCCAGAAAGAAAGATGATAATATTTGACTATGCTCAGGAGCAATAGCTGTTGATTGTGACATCTCTTTCACATCATCACTTTCTGAGCACAACTATATTTAAAGTTTCAGTCTTTGAAGTTCCTGGTTTTTTTATACTCATTCTTTATTTCTAACTTTTACCTCACTTTGACATGGTCATAAGTCTATTTTGGTTTTACACTCAGGGATGAGCCAAGAGTCACGGAGACACTATATTGTGAGCTCTTTCTGTCATCTGTAATTGCTCTCAACATTCATCATTTTAAACCAGGCTCCAAGTTGCTGCTAAATATAAGTCTCTTACTGAACATGTTTCTAGCCTCTGAAGTCCTGTCCCATTAGCGCAAAGTTACAGCCACATTAAGGGAAACTGCTTTGTAGAACTTGTGCTACCTCGCCATGAACCTGTCTACTTCTGCTTGCAAACTTGAAAAGTCATGAAATAATATTATCCTGTAATTATATTGCATCAACTACTGAAAAAGACCTCTAAACATAACTTTCAGACTCATATTAACATAACTTTCAGACTCAGATTATACCTGCTAGTAGATATTTCTTCGTACAACAAAAGTGAAGCTTATACTGTGCTTTTCTTCCTTGTCTTTTTGGGTTTTCTCCAGAGAACACCTATTGTATATTTCTACTGCCTATTGTATATAGAGTTGTGTATGGGCTGCCAGATGTTGCTCCAGAAATGTCAGCTGCTGCTTGAGGCAGGGAGTGAATGCAATTAGAGATGCCCTGGTGACAGCTTGACACTTATGGTGGCAATGTTTAAATTTTTAATTGGGCATGTAACACAAAAACCACACAATTTGGATTGTTCCTGAAAACTGCACCAGTACACTACGCGAACATCTTTTATCAGGGAGAAGCAAAGATCAATGTACAGGCAGAAGCCCAAATGGATTGACTGCTTTTCTTAAAATATCTGAAACTAGTTCCTGAAACATATTCTGCATCCAGGAGCTGTGAGGAGACCTGCTTTTTAAGGCATTAAGGAATGCTATTGCTTTAAAGCAGTTCATTGCTTTTATACTGAAACATTAGTATACATAAATATGCAAAATATGTAAAATAAAGGGCCCGAATACTACTTTCACTACTTATGTGATTAGTTCCCCTTTACTACATTTTTATCATCAATTTCTACTGACATGTCAAATACCTTTTCAAATAAACTGTATCAAATCAACTTATAAATTATAAACGAAAAACTTTGGACACAATCATTAAGCAAAATGTATCAGGTACATTGAGTACTAGAACTACTCTATATGAATTAGTTTAGTGCAATCATGAGACGCAAAAAAAATGAAAAAAACCATGCCAAGTTCAAATGAAATGTCGTCTGTTCCTAGGGCTACATGACTAGATCCTACCCAACATCAGATTCATTTTGGATACACAGCATTTACTTAAATCTAGGATGACAACCTTCTTCTCTTTTAGAAATCATAAATCCAAGGGTGGTCTGCATTTGTTCCTCCAGCACAGATTTCTTTGAACTACCTTACCTCTATTCTGCATTTGCATTGCAGTACAGTCCAGCCTAAACAGGCTGCAAGTGAACAAGTTAGCTATGTTAGCTGCTTCATGCTGGCTACCTCTGTTCATGCTCTATTAGTGTAGTATAATTTAAAGCACCTTATTGAAAAATGTCTGTAATACTGCGTCCATGTACCAGCACAGCATAGTTACTGTTTACAGCAACTTAGTTCTACCTCGCCATTTAGAACAGGGGTTAAAACACCTTAATTGAAGCTGCAGGAATAATTTTGGATAAGGGAACCGAGCTGGATTTTGGCCAAGAGGTTGAATTTATAAATCTTTATTCTTGTGAAAAATACCATGTGCCCAATGTAATTCTGACTCTTCATTCTCTCTTGAAAGGACATGTTTTCCAGAAAAACGCTGGGTTTTTACTGTCCCAGAGGGATGGACACTATATTTGGAATGACAGACACTATCTGTACTTTCTTTTTACATGAACGTGATTGTTTTTTTATGAGCGTCAGTGGGTCTCAGGTTTATCTTGTATTTGGATAAATATAAAACATACCCTTACAATGTGGACAGTAGTACTCTGTCTCCTGTTAACAATTTGCCAGTCAAGTCTGGAAGGTATGAGTCTTCTGTGATATTTACAGAAGGTATTAGTGCTTACAAACTGGCAATGCTATTGGTACTCCATCTCTGGTAAGAACTTGCTCCATTTGAAGACTGCCCTCTCCATTTTACCTCACACATAAGTCTGTTTCAAAGCATATTAAAAAATGAAAACAGTAGGGTCATCAAGAATCCCAGAGTCAGGACATCATAGTTATTTATCTCACTTGTGAGACATTGTAAAAAAGTATGTATCAATACAGGAAATTTTATATCTGGCTGAAAAGAAAACACAGTCTCTTTTCCTGGAGTGACCTATATTTTCAATTAACTTACCTAGAGCTTCTATGCATATGATCACATGTTTTGGATGTGATCCATGCTGGACTGGGACAACACAGTCATCCTATCCAGGCCCAATATACACTAAAAAGCAGGGAGAAGGGTCAGAAAATTATTTGTGCTGTTCCACTCGACTAGCATTCACTCTTAGAGCTCTGTTTTCCATACCTTCACTAATTCAGTGATCTGTTCCTTGGTCTGGGATCCGCTTGTTGTTTCCTACTGGATATACAGAGCACCAAACCTGGCAGAACTTCCATGGGAGAGTGGCGTGGTATAGCTGAAGAATGTGAGTATGAATTCGCTGGGGAATATCTGCAAAATGTTATCACCTTTTTCTACAGTCAGAAACATATACCTGTTCAGGCCTTTCTCAGCTACATGATCTTGACATTGTGCCTGAAGTTATCGCAGCATTTATGAATTAATTTCAGATTCACTTTCTCATTTCACGCTGTTAAGTGAACACTTTCCTCCCTGCACTCATCACTTCTTGGGTATTTTGCTGTGCTACACTTGCCAGCGAGCCACTGCAGTGCCTTTTTCTCTCTCTGCGGTGTTACTGAGGAATATGGTTTTGAAACTGCAGTGTGAACAGCTCTGTAAGTTTTCCTCTCTGCCACTGATTTCACACTAAGAAGACAGGACTAACACAATCGAATGTCCATATATGAACTTCCAGTAGTCAAAGGAGCATGAACCAACAACCATACAAAATTCATGGCAGGTAAAAAGTTTCTTTCAGTCCAGCGGTTACAGCCTGTTGCTTCTGCATAAGTTCTGTGGCCAAAGCCACAGACAATTCTCTCGTTTTACCTGGGAGCAAACTTTTCCCAGTGGAAGCAATATATTATATGTGAACAACCAGAAAACAGACCTGCTGTTAAAATTTTCCAGAATTGAAACTCAGAATGATGTGTAGTCTCACCAAAAGGAGAAGTAAAAATAATGAGAAATAATCTAGGCATTAACCGACCACACTGCTTAGTTTAAACCTAAGTGTTATGTAGCACAGTTGTTACTCTGCGGGGAGGGGGATGGAGTGTACCAAGAACGTACTTAATTCCTTCAGGATTATAATTCAATTTGGAAACTAACGTGATCATAAAATATACATGCTAGGGTTTAAATTCAGGTCAGAGTCATATGTTAAAAAAGATTGCTACCCTAGATTTTAGAAACATTACCCTGAGTCATGTAACACAACCTCATTTTGATCATTCTGAGTTCAGAAAATGTACAATTACTGATGCTTGCAAGAAGTCACACCAAGGCCAAATGAGATTAATAAGAAATAAAACTGTATGTCAGTAGCATAATGGAAACTGAAATGAATAATCAAATGCGCAGAACATTCACGCAGCCTAGGCAGCAAAGTCCAAATAAATGGGCTTGAAAGCCATAAGAAAACTCTATAGTAAGCACTTAAATCATCAATTTTAAAAAGTTTTCTGTGCAGAATGTTGCATTAAGTTTCATAATCCTTAAAAAATATGAAGTGATTTCATAGCTTTCACTGCTGACCTCAGCACAGTAATAAATCTGCAAAAATCACGAAGTAGGAAAAGACTGGTTTGAAACTGCTGGGCAGATGTATCAATAGGGAGGATTCAGTCCACGTTCATTTTCTACACTGCCCAAATTTCAGAAACTTCTTCAGCATCTCTCCTGCTGGAAGCAGAGCAGAATTCTAGGATGTGAAGCTGAACAGCTGCAGCAACACTCTTGTGTTCTTGGATGCTGGGTTACAACTCCTACAGACAGTGGTATATTTACAGGAAACGTAATAAATGAACAGTGGCTGCCATTGAAAACATCTGTCAACTACTGCAGCCCTAAAGATGCTAACTTCCAGGTTATTTGAAGGAACAGTTTATGGTAACTGGTTGATGTAACCAGTGATACGTTCTTACACACTTATATCCACCAGTACCCGTGTTCATTCAAAAACATTTAAAGAAAGGAAACATTTTCATTATTCTAGAAAGAAAAAGCTTCCATTTTTTCCTCCCTAGTGTTCTACAAAGAAGCGTGCCTTTCAAGTACACAGGCAGAATATCCTCACGTCCCAGGAACTCGGTGAAAGAGAGAGAATGTACAGCACCTACATAATTGACCAAAGCCTGTAACCTGAAAATTCCTCTACCGTTTCCATCAGTGGCAGCATGACAATGCATATTAGCATGAGTGTGAGTCGATCAAGCACAAGTAAAGCTAAATATTCAGCAATATCTACTCTGCATGGATGTGAGACTTAGGCCTTGTTTAAGCACACTTACGAAAATTTAAGAAAGAACATAGCCTAGGCAAAAGAGAGATGGTCTCTTGAAGCCTTGCTCCTGCTACCTATCACATCAATACATTTTTAGACGCTTTACATTCATTTTTACACTCTTGTCCAGAAAGAATGTAGTGTTCTAGGATATTGTGTTGGAAATAACATTGATATAAAAGATTCACATGTGCTGTCCAATTATTTCAATGTTTAGGATTAAGACAGAAAGAGAGACTAGGCTGTTTTCAAACTACCAAAATACCACTCAAGTCCCTGTGCCTAAGCTGACAGGAAAAGGAAGGCAGAGGTCTAGTTAGGTCTCTGGAAAGAGTACTAAGAGCCTCAGCAAAGAGTGGAACAGGTAGCTAAAAGGAAATGTAGGTGCAGAAATGTGGATTGCACTCAGTAGAATTTAGGCCATCCAAACCCTGCACTTGTTTTCTCTACTGCACAGCACAGTGGATGAAATTCTGTGGCCTACTTGTGCATAAGGTTGAAAAAGATGACTGTAATGGCCTGTTTTGGCCTTCAATCCATGTGTCTGGTTTTGCTTTAGGCTACGCTTTCTCACTGCTCTGGCAATAAACAGCCTATATTTAGGCATGCTTAAAAGCATTTTTACACTGCTACAACAGAGTAAAGGGGTTTCATAGTAAACAAAACTCATACCCTCAGATTCTATGCAGCTTTAAATATTGAAAGTTTTTTTCAGTGAAGCTCTCTTACCTCTTTTTCCATTTGAAGTCCTTCTGCTCTGATATTTCTCTCAAATACTTCCCTCTTTTCTGTCTGTGGATTGGATTTTCTATACACCAGGATGTAGTCAATCCGACATTTCCCGTCTCTAAAATATAGTCCATTGGTTTTGTTCTTATCAGGTACTTCCTGTAAAGAGAAAGTCAAATATTTCAGTAACGTTAATTTGCCTTGGTAATTGCTGCATTGCTGTCTGCATCATCAGTTTTCAGTAACACTCAACAGGAAGATAAGGCATCGGAACAAGCTGTTCAAGTTTTTAGGTGCTTTATATACAGTGCCTCTGAGGTCGTCTGAAAGGAGTACAGACTTCCCCACTTCAACACCGGGATGTCTTCTTAGGCATGGGATAGAAGAGAAGAGAAACCACAAGCCAACCTTCCTCCCCACCCCCTCCATAAAATTTGGAATTACTTCTTACGTAGAAAATAAAGCAGAGAACAGTGTTACTGAAGTGTAAATTTAAAATCAAGAACTTAGTATCGTACAATGTCTTTGCACATGTGAGAAAAATAAATAATGATGGGAGCATTTACGCTAGCGAGAACCACTAAAACCTGGCGCAGAGATTCTCATTGCTTTGCAGTGACTCTAGTACATCTGCCTCACAGGACAGAGACAACAACGTGGAAGTCCTGTGTCTACCTCACTATACTTCATCAGACTAAGTACAGAATATTCTTTGCTTAAGGAAGAGCTGAAGAAACCCACTGAATTTATTTGAAAAGAATTCCTGGTGTTTGGTCTAGCAGTACGTAGATGCAAAAAATATTTTTTCTTGGCTATTTCCTGCAAAGAATGTACCTGTTCAAATGTTTGCTCTGACAGAAAGGAACAACTTGATTTCACTGTTAATAGGAGGTCAAGCAGGTCCCCTCTTGAGATCTAAAAGACCAAACCGCTGGTCTTTTCCCAGAAATTCATGAGCTGAAACTCTCTAGAGATCCTCCTCACAATTTAACACTACTTCCACATAATACAACTCCTGCCAGGGGTTAAGCTTTCACTTTCAGACAAGTTGAAATTGTGTGGCAGTTTGCAGGTTGGAGTGTTTCATACAAAAAATGCACACCGTGAACGATACATGGGAACAAGCAGCACTCCCTCAGAGCAGTATAATGGGCAGGGACCTTCAGGGACCTCAAGATCAGTCCAGCTCTAAGCTGAAGGGAGGGTTAGGCTAATTTCTTTCTGTTTTTCCAGAATTTGCTCAGCTGTTCCTGCCAGAAATAGCCATGCCCTATAATATATGATCAAATCTCTGAAAAAATGAATATTTTGCCTTTCACATCTGGGAAAAGTAGGGAAATTTCAAAATACTTTCTCCATAGGAGAACGGCTTCTGAATTTAAATTGCAAAAAGTAAACATAGTAATAGGACAAATGATTCTTACAGAACAGCCCCCTGATATTCCCATTCAAAGAGTTTAGTGTAAGCTATCTTCCTGACTCTCAGCAGGCATTTTGATTAAATGGAAAAACCAACGAAAGCACCCCAAACGTCCCACCCCCTTGGTACATCCAGTTTAGTGAAGGCAGAAAGGGGAATTTTTCTATGATTCTTTTATTACAGTGCCTGACTCCTGACACAGCTTAATGCAGACTTGATATAGTGGAACGGTTCTCTGAGCTGAAAAAGAAGGCAAGAAAAAAGATTTAAGTCCTAAGGAAATAACAGTAACAAACCATTTGTATCTATACTGCATATCATGCTGACAAAAGATATTATCAAGATACCAGAAGTATTTTTCACAGAACATTAAATATGAAAACAGCTCAGGAAGCACGGTTTATTTTTTTCCATAAAGAAATCTGCGTTGACAAGACGTAAAAAAAAACCCCAACGGTAATTAAGGTTATTTAAATAAAGGAAGGGTGCAGTAGGAGATTTTGAGGCAGTGGGTCAGCTTGGTGGTCCTGCTTTGATTTCTAAGCCTCCTGACGAGCCATCCTTCCTGTTCTGTAGGTCCCAGAGTCACTACCTGTATTTTAGCAAGTAAAGCGGTGTAACAGGAAAGCATCTGTAGTGCAAAACAATCTGTGAATTTGCGCTGAGGATCTGCTGTCCACACTATGTAGGCTCAAGGGCTTACTTTGGGCCCACTCTAGTCTGGTCCAGGAGACTCACTGGACTCCATCTCTCAGTTTATTTGCATCCAGAGGAATCCAGGTTTAATATCCAACACTATGGAATGCCAGCAAAGCGTAGGTAAGGGCAATTGAGAAATTCACTTCAAATGTACACTCCTGATCCGAACTAAAATGTCAGCACAGACACATCCAGAGCATACCACAAGGAACGTGCCTTTCTCTGTGTGCAGTAGTGACTCCACTGGAAAAATAGATTCGCCCTTTACGCTTCCTATGTTTCATCTTTCTCTGAAGAAAACTGGTTTGCCCTACAGTAACTCATTAGTGCACAGAACCTTATATTAAAGAGCATCTATGAGATTTAGCCGAGTTATTTGACTTGTAGGACTCCTTCCCCTATAAATATGACTTCCCGAGACAACTACTTTCTCTTGGACTTGTGAAACACTCCCAACTACAGTATTGTCATTTTTCACTCAGAAAGGCAGCTTGGACACCCTTATCTGTACTTGGAGGTCCTTTTCATTTTAGGAACACAGTACATCAAATCCAGACGGATAAACCCTACTAGACTGGTATGGCCTCTGAGAAGGAACCCTTTCTGTCGCCCTCTGTTACAGCCTATAAGGCAGCTTTGTAGACTGAGCCTGGACTTACAAGAACTCTGAGGATGTAACACGATATGGTGACAGTCAGGCTGGCCCAGCAGTGTCAGGAAACAGCAGCTGCAGGGCTTTTGCATTGTCCACAGTATTCCAGGCTTAGACTATTCTAAACAGAGACTTTTCTCCTACCTGGAGCTTTGCTAACCCTTCTCCAGACATTGCATCTCCTTTCCCTGTGTTACGACTTCAAAATTCAGTTTTCCTAAACTGCTTAAAAAAATATTTCTAGAATCAGGTCTGACTGCAGATTTTGGTGGGAAATTGGTCAGTCATGTATGTCAAATCTCCGTTCTTTCATCTGAAAAAGGATGCTGGAAGAAAGTGGAAGAACAGGGAAGACTTCACTCCTGAAAGAAGCTTAGTTAGCGTTTCTGGCTAGCTTTGCAGCTCTATTTGTAATACACATATCTGAAGTTGTGTAATGGGGAATTCTTTTCCAAGGCATGCGGTAGTTTTCATATTCTCAGACCCACAACTGGGAGCCGTCAGCATTCACAGATATATGACTCATACACACATACATGCCAGGAGAGCTTTAGGTTTAAGGGCTTACCCAAATGTTTCATTATCCAAAATAAGAGGGGTTTGTAACCCTAACAGCCATAGAGTCTTTAAATGGAACTTTTAAACAAAAGTGCAGTTAGGAATAGAAAGGAAATTTGGAACTTTACCTGCAGGTCTTTAAAAAAATAAATCAGAAGGGACTCCAATGTTCACTAACTTAATGACAGATTAGATTCTTTCTTCATTCCTACTTATTTCGGTATCTGGTTATCACCAGTATGGGTGCTCAATGAAGACAGGATCTTTGAATTCTGAAGAGATGTCTTTTCCTCGTTTTTGTGGCTACTTGAAATTAGAGTCCCCTGCATGTGACTTCACAGTTGGTGGAGGAGCTTAATACCTGCACCGCTAACAGTGATAATTTATGAACCTATGCAGAAAATGAGGAATCCAGAACCACTCAGTTTTTAAGACACAGTTCTAATCAAAGAAGTAGTATATTTTCTCTGTGTTTTCTTTTTTTTTAATATCCTTTTGCCCATTTAGATATAATTTTGTGGAAGCTGCAATTTTTATTTTCTATGTATCTTCACTGGCTGCTATATTCTTCTTGACACCATAATATATTTAATTACATGGAACTTTCCTAGTAATGAAATTACCTAGGCTGCAAAATTAAGTGCTCAAAAGTTAGGAAGTAACAGATTTGTAGTTTTGTCTGAAAGTTTAGACAATCTCTTTCCATATCCATCTTGATCCCTGAAGACAACAGAGATTTGGTCAAAAAAAGTTACGTAGTTAGCTTCTATTCTGGTAGATACACACAAGAAAACTGAGCTGAAATTGCACAAGCTATCATAAGTGCCATAAAGAACATCTGAATTCTTATTTTGCAACATGAATACCTTTCTTCTGCCATATTCTTCAGTGCAAGTTCCAATTTATAAAAGAGATCGTTAAAACAAAGTCTGTTCTGTGCAATGTTAATAATACTGCCTCCAAATATCAGCAGACTTTAATGCTTAAAGTGAAGACTGTAGGAGCGACTCTTATAATTTTAATTTCAAAACTACCTACATTAGCTGGAATGTGAAGAATGGGCCATGCAAACTCATTTAAGTAGAAGTGAAATTTTGTCCCAGATCCATCATTCTCCCTTGTTTGGATAAAGAAGACTGATTTATTATTCCATAGAAAGAAAGGCAGAATGGATGCATACCTAGAATACAGCTCCTAAATAATTTTTCCTTTAATTTTTACCTTCTTTCTGCTGCTACTCCAGTTCTTGGAAAATGAAACTTCAAGTGGAAGTAATAAAATATTTCTGTGATAGTATGTCCCTGGATTTAAACTGTAATGTGTATACCCAATTGTTATACTGGCATATGTGAAAAGTATTTCAACCAATGTACACAAAGGGAAATGTGATTTTCCATTTGCTGAGACTGTAGCTGTGTTTGAATGAAACATAAAACAGAGAAAAGAAACATCTTTAGCCAAATGACAAGCTGAATACCAATCTGGCTCTGCATCTGTTAAGGAACTGTTGATAAAGCTCCATCCGTAAAGTCTTCGTTGGATCTTCTGGTTGAGCACAAACAATTAACAGTTGAAGCAAGCAATATTTCAACTTGTCAGCTAAACAAAAGTGATAAGAAACCTTTGGTATGTCTTTCTAAATTTTTTTGATTGTAAATTCTTTTTAACTAATTCAGCCAGAAATCACAGCAAATTATTTTGCTGCAGTGTTAGCTTCAAAACTATACCAAACAAACATCAATACATTCAGAGAGACTTTCACTACTGCCAGATCCCCTGTCCTGGTGACATTAAGGGGCATCTACAGGCTCTCTTAGCTACTAAACTAAACTGAAAGACTGAAAGAAAGCTTGAAGCTTCAGAGCTCACTCCACCACTATATAGTTGTGCTCCCATATTTATCCATACAAACCGTACAACATCTAAACAGTGTATCTTTTCCTTCTGGAATTAAGCAGGGGCCAAGTACTTTGAAACTTTTTTTTTGGTAGGCTGCAGCATCCCTCAGCTCCCAAGAAGACTTTCAATTTTCTGTTTTTTTCCCCTCTTATACATATACATGACCTACATTGCTATTTTCCTCAGTTATGGTTATGCGGAAAAAAAAAGATAATCTGTTCAACCAGGAAAATATTCCTCAGACTTTTCCCTTTCTCTTTAAAAAACAATAAAGAATAAATCACAGAGGAAAAAAAGGTTTTGCAGTATTGTTTTTTGCAGTATTGTTAAATTAACCGCAGCATATGTTGCTCTATATCATTCTCTGTCCTTCTGACCATTTTCTGTTGGTTTTAGCTCTTTAACTTGTGAAGATCACGTGCCTTTCATCTGTGCCCTTTTGTTAAAGACCATATGGTACACGATCCCAAAATGTAACACAGGAATATCATGTCAGATTAACCTATTACAGTGCAAGCAGGCAAAGAGGGCCCTTTGTAAGTTGTATGGGAAGCTGGGGAAGAGCAATGACTAAAGGGGAAGATGAAATTGTGAGCAAGGTCAAACATATCTCTGGGTGCCCTGAATTTTGTTGCTTTAATTATCTGTCTGAACATTCCAGGAGTGCAGCTCTCTACAGGCTGAATTTCTAGCACAAGGAAAATCTCTGACTCTCTTCTCAGCAGTGTTTCACAAAAAACTTGCACCACAAAACCCTCTAGCACCTGAAAAAGGCATAATCTGTAGTTATACAATCTAAACTTCACCTAAACTAGTAAAGAAGAAACAGGGTCAGGGAAGGGGCTTCCGCAATATCCTACGGTTTTCCATGCTTTTTAATTGTTAGTATGGTCCCTGCCAGTTCTGATCTGTGCCAGTCAGCCCTCTGCCAAAAAATCCTCAGGCACAGCTTGCAGGTAACACCAGACCACTCCAGTAAGTGGTCCAGGTGCGGCCGCATTCCTGAGGTGGGGGAAAGGAGACAAGTCCCTGGTCTCTTCTCTTTACTCCCTGAGGACATAGCCCTAACATCCACGGGTTTTAGGGCAATTGGAGGCAAAGTTAAAGGGTGTCACGTTCCTTTCTGCACAAAAGACACAGAAAGGAATTTAGGCCCAAATTTTCATCATGGGTCCATGATGCTTTGCCTGCTTTAAGACATAATTTAAAAGGGACTATATGCTGAATAGTTCCTCCCTGGTATGTTCTCTGAATCACCATTACGCACCATCAGATCACTTGTTCTTGACTGGAAGGGAATGTTTCACATACCTGACACTCAGTGCTTCTTATGAGAGATTTATGATAAATTCTTCTCCTCCCTCCTTCCTCCCAAAGGATTAATATAGGGAAAACTTTTCCAATGTTTTCAGAAGCAGTGAAGCATTAGACTTGGATGGTTCAGAAAACAAGCAGACAACAAAGGCCCGTATAGACTTTTCACTGGGGGTGCATGAAATCAATAAAACCTCCTTTTGCAATATCTTATATTTCAGCATTATAATCTTAGAATGGAAAACAGTCCCCATGGGAAAGGTCAGATACAAGTTGACTTGCAGACAATGAGATTTTAAATCAAATTGCATTTATTCCCCTTTTATAATGGGCATGAATAATTATTACATTAATAATACTGTGTGTTCTTACCTCTCCCACAACTTCCAACCTGCTGGCATCATCCGAAGTACTGGTCAAGTTACCATGGTGAAGCAGGGAGTCATCATCTTTGGAAGGGCTGTTCACACCTTCTAACTCATCAAAAAAAATGTTGACATCCTTAGCTACTAAAAACAAAAATTAAAATATACATTCAAATCACCACTGAACCAAATGAAGACACTGAGTGTAACACATTATCAACATTCCCGCTTTTTAGTTCTGGTATAAGTATACGCCATGTTAAGTTTAAAATCTGATGCGAATTAGTGGAGAACTTTCTTCACCAGTGGGCCACATAAAAGTTTAGGATACCACAAGGCCTCTCTGATGACAAATAAGCACTCTTCTGTCACAATACAACATACGTTAGCTATCTCCTCAGCTTCTCTTGGGGTAAGTGGCTTAAATGATTACTTTCTGGATTAGTACGGTCTCTGAAAATTTCTTGTTATAAAGAAGCAGATTTTTAACCTACTACATAAAGTATCGAGTTAGAAGTTGTACAGACCTGTGGGACAGCCAGAGGCAGAAGACCTCAAATAAATACTGCTACTTAAAAGCAGAAGCAGAAGTTTGTCTTTGCACAATTTGGCATGTTTTGATGCGTATAAATCCGGCACATTCAGATCTACCTACTGCACAGCCCTCAGTCGTGCATGAAGCCATAGCTTAAATCTACAGAATGCTGTAGAAAACCCAACCCTGACAAAAAGCGAAGAGATGTAAGGGCCTGGAGCACATTCCTCCATCTTGGGGACCTGGCAGCAGGGCTCGGGGCCAAGACAGAGCCAGCACAGCCACAGGCAGCCCCTTCCCTCTGGTGTCTGCGGGGAGGCCTTGCCCAGCCATCCTAGGGCTGTGTCTGACCCCGGTTCTCCTCACTGGGCCTGATCCTGACGTCAACCCATGGGCTGACATCCTGGCCTGGCCTTGCCCCTTCCCCCGCAGGGCAGGCCCTGGCAGCCTGGGCCTGTTCCCCTGCCCTCCACCCCTGGCTCAGGCAGTGGGACAGACCCAGGCTGCCAGCCCTGCCCTGCCACCCGCCATGGGGAACCCCCGGCCCCAGCGGTGACCTGGCAGGACACATCTGCTTGAGTGAATGAGTCGAGTTTCCCCCGCCTTTCATGCAATGCCATGTCATGGGATAATTTTACTCTGATGAAAAAAACAATAAAAAACACCAAACCACTAGAAGGAATGAGTTAAAGGCCGGCACCGTACTCAAGATTAGAGCCGCATTAGCTTTAGGGTGACATTCCCTGCCCTGCTGAGCAAGGAGGCGATGAGAAGGCGTGTGTGGAGCTGCTGTGCAAGCCTACCGTCCCACATAATGGCCGTCGATCTGCTGACCGAGCGGCTGTTGGATAGGAGGCGCAGGGCGGGCAGGCTGCGGCCAGCGAGGTCCACCTTGGCAGCCCACACGCTGCAGGTCTGGTGCGAAAGGGTGATGAGGAGATGTGTGTGGGGAGAAGAAAAATGCCTTGGCTGAGGATCAAGCTTCAACTGTGGATAGACTTCATCTCTCCAACCTCATGTTTCACAGGCAAAATCCAGAATTACAACAGTAGAGTCGTAACTGCTAAAAGAGACCCCCAAAGGTCGGCTACTGAGCCTCTTCCCCTGACTGCAGCAGGATCAAATATCTATTACTCTTGACAGAAATTTGTCTAACCCACTATTCCTGACGCTTTTTTGCAAACTTGACTCACTTTTGGAATCATTCTTCTTTGTGCAATAACCTCCTGATCCTTTTGCTTCTCCGCAACTCCCCTAACTTAGCGACAGGCAGTTGTAATTCCTGTTGACGAGAATTTATATTAACAGGGAACAGCCAAAAATCTCTAACTGCTGGCAGCAACTTAGTTCCATTTGTAACTACTGGCTGCAGGTGTAAAAATCTATTCCCTCACTGCGGAGAGACGGAATAGCTGCCAGAAATTCAAGGCCGTTAACTGTTCCCAGCCATCACGAGCGTTTTGTGATCTCCTTTTCACCTTTCCCTTCTTCAGGGGCTATAGCCCTGTTTAGGAAACCTTTTTAAAAAGTCTCTGATGCTACCAACTCCACAGTCTCTGCAGGTGGCCTATTTTTCACTGTTACAAGCAGGAGAAAGTTTTCTTCATAATATTCATCCTGAATACGCACCTATGCTGCAATTGAAATATATTATTCTTTTCCTATCAATCATGAACATGGGGAAGGGATTGCTCTTTTTTTGTACATGTCTTTCACAGTATCTAAAACTCTGTTATTACAGCTGTAGGTAGATAAAAAAGAAAACCCTATCAAAATATTCAAGAACCCTTCTTCATCTTCATGCATAAAGTAAGGACAAGGTTAATGACACACACTGTATTTTCAATTGCAATACTTTTGCTTAGAAAGTCACTAAAAATTTCAGAAACAACAGAAAAGTCTTCGTGTCCAAATTATTCTACTCTAGATACCAGGCTAATGAACTAACCTAAACAGCATAATTTTTAATAGACATTCTGAGTTTTTAATATTTTTAACGTTGGTTTTTTTTTCCCCGTGTAGACAGCATAACAGTAAGAAATTCTGTGTCAATTAACAGTTTTTAGGATAAGATAATACTCCTCGAGTTTAGCAATTTTGGTGTTGCATACTGACCAATCTAGCTATCATTCTTTGTATCCCCAAATTAGTATTGCACAGTAATTAATCCCTACTTAACACTTCATATCATAATTCATCAGTTTTAGATAGCATCCTCTGTTCTGCAGGATCCCAACCAGCTTCTATAGAGATACTGAGAGTAATAGCTTCACCTGCTTCCCTCTCTTTTATATTGTGAGTATCATCATAGCCTGTGAATGCGTCAGAGATATAAAACCTCTTTTTTTGCGGATATTAAGTTTCTCTTGCCACTTTAAGGTTGTTTTTACTATCAGTCCATTTATTTTACTTATCTTACTTTTGTGAAAAATGCCAGGATACCATTGTAGACAAATATCCAGGATGGGGTTTTTCACTTTAAAACCATCCTTGGCCTCCCACCACCCTGTTCCCGACTAGGTGAGCTTACTGACGGGGCTGGAGAAGAGCATTCTGGTGGTGTTTTGGTTTATGCGACGAGGAGAGCCTGCAGCTCCTCAGTGTCACTGTGGCTGCATCCAACCTGTCCTAGGACAAACTACAGAGGTTTTAGGAGACTTAGAAGGCAAAAACCAGACTCCAGTTTGTAGCACACGCAGCAGTCATATTAAAGAATTATTTGTCTACCTTGATCCATTTCAATCCACAAAGATCATACTAGAGATGCTTATAAAAGACAGGGGAAGCGCCGCAAGACAGCACAGTTTAACCACCTGCCCTTCACTGTCCCTACTGTTTCAAAGGGCAACACTGGAAACATTCCACCCCATCAGCTAATAATCTGGATGTAGATCATGACCAGCTTTTGCATACATGTTCTTATGAGAAGAATTCATCTGAATACCCAACAGAAAGAACTACTGAAATAGAAAACATTTTGAATGACTTGAAACTTCACTGAACTGAAACCCAGCAGAGTGCCTCCATAAGAGCGACACATGAACCTGTATATGATCAACACCTCAATATAGTCTGAAAACAACCGTGGAAAATACAAAAGTAATTAAATAGGGAAGCTTTCTGAGGATTATGCAAGATATGTATCTGTTGCAGACAGAGGAAATGAAAGATGTAAAAATGAAAGTTTTGCCTGTACGCTATGCTCGAGGGACTTTGAACTAGCTTTTTCCTGCCATTAAAACTGCCTTGGTATAAAAGATGAAGCCTTTGAGATACTAGAATTGCTGCTTCCTGAACTGTCAGTAATGATTTCGGTTGAAAAATGCATGGGTTTTAAGTGAGTGTTTTGAGATACACAACTTGGTGGGTAAGACAGTTGAATGTGTTTGGGGTTTTCAAGCAGAGAATTACTGGATTATTCTGAGGACTTCAGAGGAGCAAAAAAAATCTTATTTCAAGGTCACTTTAAAATCCAGCCCATCTCAGCAGTGACTAGAAGCTGTGGAAGCAGTGAACGTCAGCTGGTCAGTGAAATCAGCTACCAGGACCCGTTCAGATTGCCTGTAGTAGAAAATTGCTTATATCAGATGTACACAGACAATTGGCACACTGGTTGGTAGCTTCAGCAAATAGCCTAAGTAGTGAAGAGATGTGCTGAGCAACCTCGTCAGTGCTAAAGGTGTCTGTTGCCTTTTCCCAGCTGCAGTAAAGGTGTGCTGCTGGTGAGAAAGTGGAGCTCTTTACACTGCAGTTGCCTTGCTGTGTATGTTTTCGAAAACACGCTCAGTATTGCAGTCACTGACACTGAACATGGGGCCCTATCATTTACTGAGACCATTTTTCTACCCTAAGTGTCATTGGATACCTCAAAAAAAAAAATCATAAAATACTGTTCCACAAAACTAAATAAATAATTTAAAAAGCAAATCCTGTTTGCTTTACTTCAATAATGGTGGTGGTACTTCCAAGTCAACTCAACTCTCCTGTTTCCAGTAGCTAGCTCAGCCACTCCACTCGACACGAACACCTATATGGCCAAGTGTTGTTAAAGGCGTCATCAGGGCTCCACCTTTTCTGACCCCTTCAGATCATGACATACATATATCCATAAAAATGACCTTAACAGAATGATATATAATAATTTTATCTTATATATGCTATTTGGGAGACAGACTGGTACTAGTCTACAGTCATGTCTTTTGAAGCAGCAAAATTTAACAGGAATACAGAGCAGTATGCACGTCGCTACAGGAGATATTAAGAATTCCCTCTCTGGTTATCAGCTTAAATATGCAAGCTCTTTTCTCCTACTTATGTTCCATTTTGCAGAAAAAAATCTAAATTACTTGATAATTCAGAATCCCTTGAGGATTTGGAAAAAAAAAGTCTATATACAAATATTTTTATCCCGAATACAGTAGAACCATATATTCTGAAAACGGAATGTTGGGAGATTCTGTGCGAGAGCTTATGCACAATCTCAGTGGGTCCACAAGCCACTTTGGACCAAGAGGCTGATTTAGGTAGGGCTCAAAGATAAGATAACTCCTTTAAATTTCTGAAGATGGAGGCTCAAAAACTGAGGTGCCTAAAAATAAGAATTTTCATTAAAAAATGCAACCTGACTCTTTTTTGTGTGGCAAGATGGAGGCATGCTCAGAGATCATGTTTCTGTTGATTAATTGTCATTTTATTACCCATTGTCACAGCAAGCCATTGAGAATACTCTAGCTTTGGATAATGCAAGCTGAAGATCAATATTCCAGAAACTGCTCGTTGGAAGATTTTAGGCCTATCAGTAACACTGAAAAGTGAATTTCCTTAAAAATTCTTACTGGCAATGTTTATAATAAGTATAAAGCATTTCCACATGTTAATAGTGGTGGGAAAAGAGATTGGGTTTAAAAGCACCAATATTGGAGAATAACCCTTAATAAAAACACTAAGTAGAAAATTCCTGTTTAGCAGAGACTTGCAAAGCAGAAAAGTTGGCGTATGAAAAAACCAAGAACCTTTCTGCATCTCGTTGTACTATATATTACGTTTTTACAGCATCTATTTGGATTTTTGGATACAAGCATTTTTCTGCACTCAGGAAGGCTGGCAGATACAATTTACAAATCTTTGCTTCAAGGAGGCCATCCTACAGATACCACGCAGCCCAGAACTTTTTATCTCATTAAATGCTAAATTCAGTAACTACACAGCAGATCAGCAACCTTGTCTTGGGAAACTTACTGATTTCTGGCTTCCAGATTATGAGAATTAAAATGAGAGAATAATTTTTTTTTAATTAACTCTAATGAGAATCAATGTAAACTGGATTTTCAAAAATACTGTAAAAAGCCAGAGATTTCTTCAAATTTTGACTTTATTGCAATGGCAGTAAGTTTCATACATTGAAGTAAATTATTGGAATTCATGAAAAAAGCTTGAAATCTGAGTTTTGTTTTTTGGGGTTTTTTTTTGGGGGGGGGTGGTTTTTTTTTTTTAAATAAAGCTATTTACTGCTTTTCCACAAGAAGTCCATCTTCTCAGCATAATAACTCGGAAAAAGCCATGAAAGCCTTTGCCAGCTTTTGCCATGGCCCTGAGGGCACCCCCAGCCCTGACTGTCCCTGCCTGGACCCTTGGGGTTCCCCCCACCCTGCCCAGGTCCCAGGACCCCATGTCAGCCCCTGCCCCAGCCATGCCGCAAGCTGGGCTGATCTCCAGCTCCCCACAACCCTGCCCGACCACAGCTCCGCTGCAGCAGGGAGGTACCCGATGCCCAGGGCTGGGGCTGCCCCCAGTGCCGCCCCCGGCTGCTCTGCTCCAGGAATTCAGGTTTATATCTGACAGGCAGTTCATGCAGAACCTTGACACCTCTGCTGCCTGGTTGACAAGTTTGGTTTAGGTCGGATGCATCACCCTGTTTTGCAATCCCCTATTTTACAGTGTGGGTCTATAGATATTTTCAGATTAGTAATTATTGTTTCTGGACTGTCTCCGATAGACTACAGATAATTTCTGAATATCATGTGGTCAAGAAGAAACTGTTTTATAAAAGACTTACCAGAAATCTTTAGAAAAATGTGTTTAAGACTCTACCATGAACTATGGTACTTAAATGCAGAGTTTAGCTGCGATGCAGTGCAAATGACTTTCAAGCCTTTTATAAGAGCAGTATATACACATAGAAGTAAATAATGAGATGGTAAGTCTTTATCTTCAGTTGCAGTCTAAGAGATTCTGTAGGGTAAAATTAAAAAAAAAGTAGCTTTAGAGCAAAATGTTTAAGTAACTAAATAAAAAAAAAAAATCTCTGCTATTGAATGATCACTCTTGGCAGCCTAGCAAGCAGAAAGATACAGAAACCAGCTGAAGTTGCACAAGGCATCTCCTGAATAGGGAAATGCTCAGGAAACTCATGTTAGCAAGACAAAAATATGTGGTCTTAAAAAGCATCATCAGCTTTTTAAAATTTTCATTCATTGCTAACAACAACTGGGAATAAAAGTAACAATGACTATTCAGAGCAGCTACCCTAGAAAGAATATTTAGGCATGTTTATCTTAATCATTTGATATTCACAACAGACTGCAGGTGACAAGACACTCCCCTGGACACATAACAAGCCTTTGCAAACAGGGTTGTACAGTCATAGGAATCCTTTTCTCTTCCTGGAAGAAAATGTAGCTGAAGGACATAGGGATTAACTTCCCAACAGCAACTGTGTCTGGTCCGAATAAAGAAAAAACACTGTCTCCGAGGCTGTAAAAGCTGCATCCTTCTCAAATGGCTCAAAAATAATCTATACATCAAAATGTTCATTCTTAAAAGACTCTTTCTTTAATGCTATTTACTTTTGAAATTACATTCAAATTGCTAAAACAATTTGGGAGCCTACTCCTATTCAGTTTATATCCATTAATCACTTGCAAATACTTGTTTTACTTAGGGTAGGATTCACCTGCATTTACACATCCACAGCGTGGATGTTTGTGTCTAAGCTGTGGTAGAGATTCAAGTTAGCGTATCTCCCTAAATTCCATCTGCAGGTAACAGAGGCAGATAGCCAATTCCAAGTTGCAGGCCATCTAATCTGCATTAGACACCTACTTTAAAATGAGACAGACTGGGCTGTAGACATGCTAGTTACGTTCTGTTGACCGCAAAGGGCGCTTAGACAATGAATTCAGATCTTGATACCTTCATTGCAAACCCCTACGTTCAAGTCAGATGAATGTCTTCTTTCCAGCCACAGAAAAATGGGATACTACTTCTTTTAAAAGAAACTAGGGGTTTTATCTAGAAGTTTAACATTTGAGGTTATATGTTGATTGAAAATTTGGGGTTATTCAGCACAGGGATATAATCAGAGAGTATGATATTGAAATATGACACAGTACCAAAGGGAAGTTGAGATATGGTCATTTAAAAAAGTAGCTGCTTTGGACAAACACTGTTAATAAATCTAATCCTGACATCTAATTGTTTTAAACAAATCATCCATTTTTATTCTCCTCAGCCACGTGCTTGAAATCTAGAAGATAACTGTTTCTTGTATTCCAGTATGGTCTCTTCCCAACCTCAATTTGCCTATCCTTGTTTATCTATCTTGTCTGTTCAGCCCCTGAAAGACTATAGTGCCTTTTCAGCCTCCCCAGTCCACATCCCAGCTGCTCCCAGGCCTATAGCTGGGCTGTGCGGAGAAGAGGGGGGAAAGCAAAATCTCATATTAAGACTTCCTGATGAGAAAAGCTTCATAAGTTACAAAATACAGGGTTCATCCTAAACCTACAGCTTTAATAATGAGGTGATTCATTTTCAAATCATTACCCATAATGATGATATTACCCATGTCATCATATTAACCTGAGAGTTTTCCTTCCACCCCCAAACTAATACATCACCAAATGACCTGATCCTACCACTGTATGGTTCCTCATTCATATGGCAAAAAAACAGGTAGAGTGCAGGGTTTACACATTCTTATACATCCTTTATCATTCAAGAATGTAAGTTGCTGTTTCTCACTTTAGAAAATCGCTACACAAAACACCCAGTTTAAAATAAAACTGGAAAAGAGGGAAACCAGGAAGCCGTGCCGTGCATTTTGATTCTTGGCCTGCATAAGAGTTTTCAATCTATTATGGAAAATTCCCACTGAAATTGCAGATTCTTTTGGATTCCAGAGTTGCACCCATTTTGGGTAGGGGGGGCTGCCTTCCACTGTTGTTAACAAGAGTAGTATTTCTTCTAGCACAAGTCTTGAGATCGTTCTGCAGTTGGATTTAAGAAGGTGGACTGATCAGTTCTTAGTCCACAGCACATCACATGTAAAAAGAGATGGTTTCATGCAGTATCTAAGATACGCAGACCTTCCGTTGTTGTGACAAGCTCATCACTTCTGCTCCCAAAAATTACCAGCTGCAGAAATGTGAATATACCCCAACACTCTGGAACAGCTGGAACTTCAAATCCAGTCTTAGATCCCAGACTGCAGCATTTGCACGACATGATTAGTTCACACAGCCATTCAAGAACGTAAGGAATGGATTAAAGTAACAGCAATTTTAATATTTCTGATTACTTCTGCAAAGGAAACGTATACTGCTGGAATCCTTAAGCACATAATAATTAAAATCTTACTATGACTTCTCTGATAGTAAAAGATTTCTTACTGGCCTTCAATAACCCATGGAACTTTCCCAAAGATTTTAGTAATACATACTCATCATTCAGTTCATCGCTTTGTACGTTCCTTCAGTTACAACTTCAACGCATCTCAATTGATTCTTCTACCATAAACCCAATTTTGCATCCAAGGAATAACTTACTTTCTTGTATTGCATTAAGAATTTCTGAAAAGTCCACATCTGTCTTCTGTATGTCTGGTTTTATCCATATTTGTGTTTCCAGCTGGTTAACCTGCAAATCCTCTCTTCCTTCTGAAGAAATTGAAGAGATTGATGGGGTTTGTGACAGTAGGGTAGAAAATCCAGTCAAGGGGCTTTCAGATGAGGGAACATACACATTGAATAAAGCTACTTAATTTTTTTCCCCGTAGCAGAACCGATTTTTCTTCAAACCAAGCAGCTTTAGATAGACTATGGCCTGATTTAAAGCTAAATAGAATGAAACACGAATATTCTCTGCTAGCAGCAATGATGCAGAGTCACCCCTGGCAAGTCCCTCGGTTCAGGTGGACACGTGCCGCCATGCCACAAGCATCCCTCACCATACCATCTACAAAACGAACTCCAAAATGTGAAAACAGACAAGAAGTGTTGTTACAAATGACACAGCACTACAGGAACAACCAGGCTAAAATCAAACACACTAACACACAAAGGATGAATTAAGTCTCAAGACAGAAAACAACCATTAGGACAAAAAGAGCATGGACAGCAACTTTCAGCCACAGGACACCAAAAGTTCTCACATGCCAAGCTGATGGCATGCCATGGTCTGGGAAGCACTCCAGTACTGCACTCCATTTTGAAGGGGGTCACACTGGTATGTAATGGTTGCTGTTTAAAAGCACTGTAGAATAAAAACAGGCTAGCAGGTCACAGTTTCAAACCTATTTGTACATGTAAATAGGCACAAGATTTGCCCATTTCAGTGTTTTTTCAACATGAGTAAAGAATGCAGGAATTTCTGAAAACACACCCTTTCCATGCAGAGAAAGGTAGGTGCGCATCAAGAGTAGACAGGAAAAGGTACTGGGCAAACGGGCTTAAGCTGCTGGCTACCAGCTACTTGGAGACAGCCAGAGAAAAAGAGGGAGCTACTGGGCACATGGCTGGTTTTTAAAGAGCGGCAGCAAAACCTTTCACAAAGGCATCTGTTAGAGGTGATGCTCTTGAGTAACTAATAGAGAGAGTTAGCAGAGAGCTGCAGCCGTCAGGGAGATACCTGGGAAAGGACTTCACAACAAGAAGGCCACGGCGGAAGAAGAAACCTTCAGGTCATTTAGTCCATTACTGTGCCTTCGCTAGAGGCTATCACTCATGCTTTTGACGGACGCATTTTCCTCTCTTCTACAGTCTGTCTATAACAAGCTGGTCTTGTTTTGAATTCCCTCCTAAGCCCATTGTATCTTCCTCCTCCCCTCGCCAAATGACTGTCTCACCACTGCCTTGATGAGAGCTACAAATTATATTCCTCAGCACAAAATTACTCAATGCTATTTTAAAGGCCCTTCTTTTCTTTTTGGAAATACAGATCTCAAAATGGGTGTACATACATCAGCTTCAGACTTTTTTATTTCCCAGTGTTAAAAAATTATAAATTCAAACCGTCTCATGCTTGCCCCAGCATATTCTTTTGTTCCACAGCAAAGACCCACTGTTGACATCACAGACAGCTCCCCTTGTAGGTTCCTGTAAAGTGATCTGTCATAGCAGCAGCAGGAGTCAACATTTAATGACGCAGAGCAAACAGAATTTCTTAAGTGAGACAGCTGACTATTCATGTAATAGCAGTCTAGGGAAATCTGCAGATGGCCTCAGAGGTGGGAGGCTAGGATTTGCCCCAGAAGAGAATGCCGGGGGCCAAAGGAAAACACTGCAGCTGCTGGAAAAGACATTTAAACAACAGGACAGAGGTAGAGAAGTAAGCAATGGACAGCAATTCAGGTAAGCAGCTTTGCAAGTTTCTTGTTAAATATTCAGCTACCACTTTTAACATATACCATCACAATTTGCATCCTCAAATCCCACCAGACTTTCTTCTCCATTTCAACCCTTGTTAGAACAAAATAACAACAAAGGTGTACAAAATACCCCCTCTACCCCCAACCCCCCATCCTTGTGACACCCAAATCCCTGCAGCATCTCCAACAGATCTAACTAATTGGGCCAGGGAGAAAGGAAGCGACAGCCAGCAATGGAGGTCCCCAAGCACTGATGTCTGATGGACTATCTAACCGCAGGCCTGTTAATAAAGTGAAGCCATTAGAGAATGTACATATTCAATTTCAAAGACACTTTTTAATTAAACTTCATTAATTTTAATGAAAAATACTGTCTGGAAAGTGGTCGGAAAACGTCCAGCCTAAACCCGACTGCTGTTCAGCCTAGGAAGCCAAACCAAGTATTGCTGCATTCAAATATCCTCTCCTGTGTTTGACCCATTTGCAGTATGGGGAGCTTCCAGCAATCCACACAAATGACAATCTTGTCTGCTTCTCTGATTCACAGTAGCCTTAATAACTGGCCTCACTGCACAAGGATCAGATCAACATCATCATCCAGTCTGATTTCACTCAAAATTGTAGGCATAATCTTCTATCAGCCATTTGTGATACAATCCATGGCTAATCACAAACCTGCCTTCACCGACACAAGAAGAAAAAGAAATGCATTTGTCAACAACATAGCTTTTAAATAAGTGGTTGCAGGAACACTTTCTTCTTCCATGATCTTCACGGTGTCAGTAAACAGACTTGACTCAGGGCACATTTGCTTCTACCCTCCTCCCTCTCCCTCGGCACCCACTTTGCAGGAAGGAGCGCAGCATTTTTTTAGCCGAGAGCAACAGCCCCTACATGATGGTGCTTGGACTGGCCAAATTAATGATTGCTGGTTTGTTGGCAGACAGAGGTTTTAGCCCAGCAGCTCTTTGGAAAAAGCCACAGTGTTCTCTCCCACATCCCAAAGAGCTTTATTTTCTTTATCTTACCACAGATCTCCAATACCACAAACCAAGACAGAATCTGGTGTCAACTGTTGCTATCCAGGGATCACTAGGCTGGCTTTAGCATTTCCTTCTTGCTTTAGCAGCTGCTGATTTATGCTTTATCAGCGACATGTCCCACTGAGTAAACTCTAAGCAATATTGCCTGGGAGGTTGGGAGAGAAAGACTCTCTTTCCATAGAAACATGAGAAATAAACAAACACAAATAAAAGTGAAGTAAATATTATATTCATCAAATGTTATGTGATTTTATTAAAAGATCAGTCTGAGATTTTTCTCAACTTACTGAGACATTTTAGTTCAACTGAAGTCATATTTTGAATTAGATCATGGCATTCACTCTGATTTACTCATTGATGCATAAAGTAGTGCATAAAAAAAGCATACTTTTTCATTTATTTGTTTTGAAGGGTCTCTAGTAATCAGGAAAATGAATGAGATTTTTAAAAAGGCATTTCATTTTTAAAAGCTGAATGAGACGGCTTGTTCTAAACCAGAATTTTAACATACTTCTAAATATTAAAATGATCACATGTATCAGAGAGTCGAATTATGTAGCAAGGTAGTTAATATGGTACTAATGTTAAACAAGGTCATTCCCACTGCAGTGAGAGAGATTTTTGTGTCTGCTTAAAATTAAGAGTATACTCAGGTTCTTTGCTGGATGGGGCCTTGTTACGTGTATCTACTATCTAGCCAATTATCACAATCAGCTTTGTAGGCATGAACTTTACAAGCAGAAGTCTATTTTCTTGCACAGTAAAGACCTGGAGCCAGACTTTGAAAGCCTGCACATTTTTATACATGTGATGTGATGTGCAAACTGTATTTCTAGATGGATACCCTCATGTCGCAGTCTGAAATTGAGCATGAGCACTTGAATGCCCAGAAAAATGTGCATAGCTTCGGTATTTGGCACCAAAATAAATAATATAAAATTAAGCTGATGGAACAAGTGCTGCTGTTTCTCAATGCACAATAAAGGGCTCATATTTACTCCATATTTTTGAATGGACATGTGAGAACAGAGCTGATCTTTGTAATTCATTGAGGCAGCCAGGGCTTCTTCAAGTTTTACTACTTAGGTTCTGCTCATTAGTCACAACAGAAATACTTGGCTCAGGTGCTTTCTGACATCACAGTCTCTCTTCTTTGCCCTCCCTCATTTCCAATTAACTCAGCAAGTGAAAACAAATGTTTTGCCTACAGTTCTAGAAGTTTCCGTAGAGAAAAATTTACAGCTTCAAAGGATCTTTCTGAAAAGGCAGCTAGCCAGTGACTTCTATCGGTATAGTAAGCTGATTTCTTATTTTTTTAAAAAATCATTTTGGCAGCAAACATGTACTTTCACAATGGCTGTACTTGCACGGACACCAAATGACTAGTATGCCTTGTGGGTAGATGCTCCTATCACAGGGCCATCTGCCTCACAGGGCAATATATTACCAAGAGCAAATGCTAATATGGGGAGTTTTGTTTTGCTACATTAAGTACTGCCCTTTAGTTTCCACAGAGAAGTTGCTCCCTCTCACCAGAGCTTCCTGAAAGCAAGCAGAAAGCTGCTGCGCATGGTGCCCTTTTCACTAAAGGCAAACCGAGGTCAACATGGGGTAAATGGATCACGCAAATGTACCTGCAGGTACGTTTTCTACTGGCTTCTCTCTGTGAGTGCAAGGCAGGTCATCTACAGCAAAAGCACAGTTTCAAGCAGAAAATGTTTCAAACGTCACCTATACGTGTTAGTCAGGGCTACACACACACGTGATATCCATAGCTTTACTGCTCTCAGTTCTGGCATTTCTCTTTTCTGTGACGGGAATGAAAGAAAACGTACACCACAGGGGGTCTTCCCAGCATCCATCCCATGATTGCACTGGACAACGCATCTTAATGGATGAAAAACATATTGGTTCAATTATTGCATCAGAAAAATAGCAGCTGTTCTCCGAGTCATAGAATATATGCAAATATACATTAATATACACGTGTCTTCCTAGGAACACAAAGCTGGCCTGAAAGCAGTGGCTCAGAGATACCTAGTTACGTACCATTAGGTAGAAGGCTGACGTGTCTCATAACAAGTCTTTAAAAGAGAGCTGCTTTTGCTGCATTGGTCAGAAAGAATCTCAGATTGTGTTCCGTAAGAAATCTATATCACATTCTGGTTTATTCCTCACTAACCAGTAAAGTACTGTAATATTCTTTCTGCCTAAGCATTTTTCTCTCCTGCAGCGTAAACTGGGTGCCAGTGTTACTCTGCATCAATCTTACTGCAGTGATTACATTAGATATATTTTCATATATTAAAATTATTTAATTACTTGTTGCTGCTCTTAAAACTGTCACGTACAATAGTGCAGAGTTCCACGTTGGGCAAGTATTGTTGATAAGACAAAATATCACATAACAATTAAAAAGAAGAAACAGAGGAATAAAGAAATAGAGTTGTAGGAGAATGAAATACTAGGTATGTTTAAAATACATGTGGTCAGTAGCCACATTCTGAAAACAGAATCAGTTTTAATTTATGGGTCTGTAATAACGAAGGCCCAAAATTTAGTACCAGCAGGATCATTTGATTTCATCCTGGTCAGCTTCATATTAAACATAAAGCATTGTTTCCTCTTGACTAACTCTGGTGTAGATATTGCCTTCCTCAATGGAAATAAAAAAGAGGAAACAAAGAGGAGGACATTTCAGAGTTTCCTTACAACTCTCTTGTCTGGGTGGAAGGGTTTGCCCTCTCCATGTGCAGCTAAGGCAGTTCCTGAAAGTACAGGCTGAGCCTACGTAGAAATGGGTTTTGCATCATGAAGGATAACTCAGCGTCTGTTTTCTGCGTGAACAGATATGAAAAGATGCAATATCAGCATTTTTCAAGATATATTTTCCCCCTCCCCACAAGGATTAAGGAACGAGAATCTTCGGAAATGTCAAAAACGTCCTTTGGAAGGTCAGGTTACCACTGAAGATCTGCGAGCCACCAGTGCACAGGGCAGTAACACCGGCGAGGCACGCTCACCTTTCTCCTGCGGTCCTTGCTCCCCACATGAACTCTGCTCACTCTTTGAGGCCTTGCTCCCAGCTGAGCCACTGCACACCGGCAAGGTGGCTGCACGTGCACCCGTACGAGAGGGCAGTTCCTTCAAACCTGCATGGTTTCCCATCAAAAGCCTCGCTTAAGTCAGGGCAAAGGCCGCATGTCTTCTTTCACATGTGTCTTCTCAGCACATGGTGCAGAAACATACCCTGTGTCCTGTCTCGAGTCGCCCCTTTCTCCACACAGAAGAAAAAGGCTCCGTTTTCAACCTGCAACTCTTCGGCCCATCGGCCCAGCACTCGGCTCCTTTCTGAAACAAGACCATTACCCAGAAGCTTTCCTTCCGTCCTTGCTCCTTACCGGTAGCACTAAGCTCCCTCTACCTTACACCTTCAACACAATTTCAGATTTTTACAAAAGGGGGGTGGTGGTGACGAGTTCCCTTTTTCTTTCCTTTTGATGCTTGTTTCCAGTCTTAGGTTCCTTTTGAAGACGGCAGTGGGGATAAGGACAGGAAGTCATGTGTTTAATTCTCTGTTTCTGAGAACCTGATGACATAGCTGTATGTTTAAGACAGTGCAACAGACCAAGGTAAGACCAGCTGTCTGCCACATGTGCAGTAGTTTCTGTATGGTGCGGCAGTGCCGGCACATATGTGCCTGTAGTGACAAACTGGGAGTATCTTAAAGGCCCCAGTTTTCCCTGATTTGAGGTACTTACTTCTACCCGTGTAGGTCACAGGATTTGCCCCCATCTGTCTACAAAGCACATACACAGTTTTGGAAGAATTATAAAAAATAGGTAATGATACGTGTTGAAAGAGAGGCCTATTAGAGACTTCTGATTTAAGTCAAAGCACTCCATCATAACAGCATTGATATACAATGCTTCCAAGACTGAAAAGATTGGGTACCCAGTGGAATATTTGCAGACCTTTGAAAAACCTCTGACCTGCTGGATTGCCATATATGTCTATAAATACATAAGGACTTGGATATAACTCTCGATACTCTTAATTAGTTTACCAATTACCTTAAAAAAGTGTATACTCTGTCACTATTCAGCATAACTGATCACATCTTCCACTATGCAGAAAACACCATTTATCTTAATGGTTTTCTCACTGATTATGGATAAAATAATGTGTCTGCATGTCAAAAGCATAAAAGCACAAAAATGCCTTGTTAGTTTTGAAAGTTATTGGAATAAATACATAGGGCTATTTCTTTTTCCATAAGACAGTTCAATGAATGTTAGGAAAAAAAAAATTCAAAACCCAGCTCATTCTGTTTAGCATGAAGAACCTATGTCATAGCTGTCTCTGTGCATGGTCATGTCAAGGGTATGGTAATAACTATACTGGAATTATTTTTGAAAGATAATTTAAAAATCATTTCCCTTTGTACTGCAATACACTGTAAGGCATGACATATGTTTAATTATGTTAACACAAACTATTTTCTTATCTTCCAGAAGCAGCAGTAGTGAAGGGGAGATTTCTTAACACCTAATATTACTAACTTATCACAGACTAAGGTATTTTGAAGACATACGGTGTCCATTCTCCCCTCCATTAAACCCTGGCTGGTATCAGACACAGAGAAGTCCACTCAGCCAATTAAATACAGAGGTGGGGAGTCCTATGTTCAGCGCTTGCTCTTTATCTCTCTCTGATGCTGTGTATGCCTTTTCCACAGACAACCACAGACAAAATGGATGAATAGCCCTTTAGTTCAAAGCTGTACCTTGAAAGTCTCCTCTACTGCCAAACTAGCCTGAACACCAGGCTATGGGGACAGGGTCCTGCTAGCCCTCAACTCTTGCATTTCTAATTCGGTCGCTGCCCGGAATCAACTGTGGGCATGGGGACAGTCAAACCCACCAACACTGTGCTCTTACCATCAAGAGGAAGGCATCTCGTAAGCAGTGAGTTCAAACAGCACAACAGCTGAGGAGACCTGACAGTCTGTGTCTCCCACACGGACAGGCACCCAAACCATTGCGCTGCTGTGCAAAAGCGCACAACCTCATTCTTCATTTCCCATCCACGCTCAGAGGATGCCTCAATGTTCTGAGAGTTGAAAGGATGCAAATGTCCACACAGAAGCCCCAAGCATAGCATGTCTCATATTCCTTAGGCCTAACATTTCCAGTTACCAGGCTCTACGTGGCCCCTGTGCAGATCCTTACACAATCAGTAGAGGGACAGTGTGGCACAACCAGCCTTGGGAATTGTCCCCTAGAAGCACTTCTCTTCACTGATAATACAAAGAGATAGGGCACTGAAGTGTGTGCTCTCCTACTGGGAGCAAAGCTATCCTTTTAAAGTGCCACAATGCCTGGGACAAGGATCCACAGGAGACAGTCTGAAAGCGGGACAAGGATCCACAGGAGACAGTCTGAAAACAGCACAAAGCCACAGTGTGTAACTAAGCAGAGACATTTCTGCACAGTTGCACGTTGCAAATGAAAATCTAGAAAGAAGTCTGAGATCTAAATGGACCGAACAATTCAGCGCATTTCCTATTTACTCTTATTCATATAGAAATACCAGTAGGAATGATTGTCTTTTAGTTCTGCCTCTTTCCTCTTACACTGTGAGTGCACATACAAAAACATAGCTCTCAAAGATGGCTATCGCATTATGTTCAAACATTTGTCCGTGTTTGAAAAATCTAACTACTTGTGAATGATAAATCCCCTAGTTACCATCTAACTTTAACAATATCAGGAGTTGTTAGCAGGCAATTCACAAAGAGGAGAGGAAGAAAACATTTGCTGAATAAACTGTTTACTGCAAAAAGCTTGCCCAGTTCTCAACTCAGCAGTTTACCGACGAGACAAGCAGAAAAGCTGGCTGCAGAGAGATAAGAGGCACGACCTAGCAGATAACTTCAGGGCACCAAAGACTGACTTCATTATAACATGGGACATCAAGACAGTTTTTACAAGATACCAGATGTCTCTTCCAGGTGGATTTTAATGTAACAACCAGTTACACAGACTCACGTTATACCATAGCCTATTGCTGCCTTCACAGTCTAAACACACCATGGTAATTAATTCCTGCAGAAAGTACCAGCAGCTAAAACATTTTGGCAACTTCGGCTGTCCTGAGACCACTGAGGAACGAACATAGCATAGCAATGTGAAAACAGTTATCCTAAAGACAGGATAGCAGAACAGAGGTCTGCCCAGCACAGGATCCTATTTCTGACAGCAGATGCTTAGGCAAAGGGAACAGGAACAGGGCAGGCACATCCAGTCTATCCCCAGTTTGACCCTTCCAGCTTGCAGAGATTTAGAAATTTCTGGAGTGGAAGGTTTCATCTAGATGATAATGATTTATTGGCTACCAATGCCCCTTTCCTCTACAAATCTGTTCCTTTTATACTCAGTGTCCCTTGTGAACTAACAGGTAGCCATCACATTCCTCCCTCCACCTTTTTACTTGTCTTGTTTCCAGCTTTCGTCAGCTAGTGGCCCTGCTCCTCAGTTACACTGTCATCCATCGTAAGCCCTAACATGCAAGCCAGGGCCATGAAGCCCAGAAATTCACCGTCAAAGCCTTTCTTTAGTCTCAGACAAGAGCTATCATGCTGACCCTGTGAAACATGCCTTCCTGTACAGAATCTAAGGGAAGGGCAGTGAATCCCACCCTAGTCTATCATAGGGAGATGATAAGGTTCCAGCCTACCGGCCTGTGTGCGTGAAGACCTAATTAGGGCAAGACTGAGATAAATATCATCATTCAGTTACAAATTGGAGCTGAAGAATGGAGGCAGTATTTATATATTGTTTGTGTAAAAATATTCTTTCTCAGATTTTTAATTCGTCTTTGAGAGTACCTCCCAAGCAGCAGGAATCCTGCCCCTAACACTGGTGTGGTTGGCCTTTCTTATAAAGCCCTGCAACCCTTTGTAATTACCAAGACCCAGTAAGGAGAAATAGAGCACTTTGCCATTAAAATGCATGGACTAGTTTTGGGATGTTCACACAGGATGCCTATCCAAAAGAGGTTATTTTCAGTAATTGGCATTAAGTAGAGTCTCTTTCACAAGCGGTTGGAGAGCATCTGGATGGCAAGGGTCATCATTTTCAGGCATTCTGGCAGCACAAAGGGCCTTGAAAGTATGTGCCGTTTTGATGACCCTTAAAAACCTTCCAGTCTCATGAAAGTGAAGGTTACTTCTTTATGCCATCAGTCTAACAGGTGCTGAAATCCTTTCCTGAGCTAGGTGCGTTCCTAAAGCAAGGTCTAAATAAAGTACTAGACTTTAGTGCTATTTCCCTTTTTATATTTTAAGTACCCTGAATGTTATCAGGAACGAAGTCCTCAAAAATGCATAGGCTTTGTGCTCCATTGGGCCTCTGAAGCACAGCACGGTACCGAACTGCATACCCCAAGGATGTGACTAGCAAATATTGTGCCTCTGTGGAGTTATCCAGCACACAGAGAACACCTCTGCTTTCCTGAGACACCCAGCCACTCATGGCACAGGGAAGGGCAGCGATCTGAACGACCCAAAGGGCATTCTCTTCTGGAACAAGGAACAGATCAAAAATGATGCCACCTTTGCTTCGCTGCTGCCCTTATGCCTGCTGTAAGCTGTGATGTTGAATTTTATGCAATTCTTTTGGGCTTTGGGGCTTTTTTGGCACCATAGTACATTGCACTGCTTGGAATTTCTAGTGGGTTCTAATGCCTAGATGCACTTACCTGCATCATATCTATTCACCCAAGGAGCAAGACACACCCCCCCCTTTTTTTTTTTTAAATTATAAAGAAGGGTCTGGCTTAATTTTGAGACTTCAGAATGAACCAGCAGGCTTGGTGTTAGGAAAGAGGTCTTGCTGTCTTTTGGACTGGAACAAACCTTTTGTGGAAATTAGTAATGCCATGCAGCCTTGTTACAGTCAAATCCCTTTTCTGATCTTAAAAGCATCTCTGCCAAAATAGAAGCTAGTTTGTTCCATCTTTTGACAGTCTACCTGCAAGAATTTTTCCTTGTAATATACGAAACATATTTTACATTAGAAACAGAGGCTTACATAATACTAAGCCCCCTTTAAACGAGAACTATAGAGCTAAGAAAAAACCACATTTTTCAGTCAAGCATTACAGGAATGTAACAACTGATTAATCAAAGTCGTTCTCACTGCTTCTTGAATGATAAGCCATTTTTTAAATAAAAGGGGTCATTACTTTCTCAGAAACACTGCAAAATTTTCTACATATTGTCTATTTTCTTCAGCAAAATCTAGAGTGGTCAAGAATTTTCTTAATTGTTTTACGACAATTACAGTACACTGGTCTCAGGACATTATAACCTTGCCTTGGGATCAGCAATATTCCCTGTTTGGTGCCAAGCCACATCTGGCTGCCTGTTCCTACTTTGGACAAGTTTGCCCTTGAGAGGGTGGAACAATCGGGAACATCCACAGAGAGCAGCATTTTGCAGCCTTCATGAGGTGACTGCATGTTGTCAACTAACAGCAGCAGTGGGAGTCGAAATCTGAGGATAAGCTGTACTGATTTTAAAGTAACCATACATAATTGATTGCAAGAGTGGATGAAAGATCATTTTACAACAGCAAACAGGGGACTGATCAAAGCAGGAAGGGAAAAGAAGCCGCCTTTGAAAAGACATGAGTTTAAAAATACATACTCCCCAGAGAAGCAGAACACCACTTAAAAATTTTAATATTATTTTTGAAGCCCCTTATTGAGGGCGTGCACAGGTCCCAGGTAGGATCAGTACTTGTGTGTGTCACATGCAGCACAAATTGTTAAGGAGGGATGCAATTTCTGCCTAAATCAAATATTTTTAAATTAAACAAGATAGTTAGCATTGAAAAATAGTGCTTTATCCTCTAGCTTTTTTTTTTTTTTAATATGCTGTTTGCAAAACTGTTCTCTAGACTGCTAGAATGAATGTTTTAGGAGACTTTAGCTTAGGAACAGGAATTTTCAAAAAGTGGCTTTTGCCCTAGAAAAGTAAAGTGGTGAATGAGATGGGCTGAATGACTAAGCAAAGTGATAGAAGATTTCAGGCTCTGCATCGTCTGCTAGCTAGTTCAGCTCTTAAGTTCAAAGTACCGCATAATCACCATGTGATGACCTGTCACTCAGCCCAGTGACAAAATGTCCTCATTGTAATTGAGGCAAACTGTTCTTCTCATTAGGAGCTTTGCAGAGGCTCCGGAGCACCAATAGTCGGGAGAATGAACTGTCTCTGCTTTCAGCAGGGATGTATTTCCAGCTCACGCTTGAGGTACAGACATGGGAGAAATTTTTTCTGGTGTATCGAACTTGTGTTGTACTGAACACAGGCTGTAGATAAACAGAGAGGTTAACTATGCAGGCTGGTTTCTTTGACATTAATGTCCCTTCTGCATAGGGACAATTCTTGTAAACGTATTTTTCTGTAATGTGAAAATTAGCTAAATAAAGGGAATATTAAACTTTTTTGAAATCTGCTTGCTTTTCCCATGCTTCATTCTCCATGAGAGGAAGTTCTATATACACCCAGAAGAAGGCATATTGAAAAAGACCGCTCCCCTAGTAATGTTAGGCAAGATAACAGCACTACCGTCAGTGTGAATTCAAATTTTCAGGTGAGTTTACATCAGCCCTTCCCACACCATGCATGCGTTTGCTGCCAAGAATTATTTGCAGGACAGAGCTTTCTGGCAGAATTATTTGCAGGAGTTTATTCTTTTAGTCTGAGAGGTGTATGCCACACATCCTGCCAGTCTGCAAAGAAAAGAGAATGCGATTTAACCAACAAATCACATCTAACAAACACAGATCTAAAGACCATTCACAACCAAATGTGAACGCTGACAAGCATGTGCACATTTTGTGATGAGAAAAGGGTATCTTTTGCACAGTGAATTATCATTTTTGAAGGACTCAGTTCTAGCTTCCTTGATGATTCAAGTTCATTAAGTTGTGACTAAGCTCATTAAATGAACATTTCCTATTTTGCTTTAATTTTGATTGCCAGTTTCAAGAACCATGCATTTTTCCTTGCCTCTGGTCTGTTAGCCGACACCACTAGCTCTTCTTTTTTATTTTCATGCCCAATAACTACAGGCATCAATAAAAATGCTACAGTTTGATAAGCAATAAAAAAAGAGGATCCAAAAGTCAAGAAAAGCATGCCTAAGGCAAACACACCTTCCTTTAACACTTATAACATACCTATCAGGTACTATTTGTCATAAAAGGCAAGAAACTGCCAAAAAAAAAAAATATTCTAGACTTCCACTGCAATGCCAGAAACCAGTCCTTTCAGTAGGTGTTTCCTTGCCATTGAACATAAAGTTCTTCCAAATATCATGGATATGCCTTTATCATTTCAGGTAGCAAGGAATCTCCATTCCAAAATGTAACATTCTTTGGCTTTGAAGGGGGTCTTCTTGAACAGTAAACTATTGAAAGCAGAAATTTCTAAAATATTTCTATATGTTTCCTGAAGACTCTTTACATATTTACTAAATTCTGGAAATAAATGATTTCAAAGACAACCCTTCGTGTTGGATGTGTAGATTGCCTGCAGATCTAATTTGTACAAATGATATAAATTAGTATCTACATTATTATATACACACTTTATATAAACCTCAAAATGCATTAAGGTTTAACCAGAGGCCTTTCAGGAAGCATAGAGAAAGAAAATCTTGCTGGGGAACCTTTGAATCCCTGTTATCACAAAACAGGTAACAGTTATTAGCAAGCGTTGCAAGTAGCGAAGACCTAAGAAGATTGCAGTTTCACACAATGAAAGAATTCACTTTACTGGTGCTTAGACTTATTAAATAAGGCAATTTTTCCACAGTCAGTAAATGTAATGACTCCTAGAGAAACTAGGTTTGACAAGTTCTGCTGAGTCTGAGAATAAAGGAATTTGTCACCAACAGGAACAAGTAAGGTAACATTGTCCTGATTTGGAATAAAGAGTATCAATGGGAAGAGCAGGCAGAGATACAGAAACTGAAGTCCTGCTTACTCCATCGGAAGGGTGCAACGCCGTCAGAAGCAAGGCAAGCATTTTTTTTGTCCCCAGGTTTGCCTAACCCCAACATTAAGGGAATGGACTGGAATGACAGTTTAACCTCCTCTAGGCTTCTTCAGTACTTGGCTCTGCTGCTCTTACAGACAACCTAAATGCTCATTACCACTGCTTTCAAAATAAGCCTCCCGTGTGCAACACAAGACACATTGAACATAAACCGTCTTCAGGAGAGTTGTAACAATTTACACCAGCCAAATGTTTGCGTCAAGTGCTTTGAACCCTGTACTTCAGTAGCCCAGTACCCCATTAGCCGCAATATACCACAGCTGCTGACGTACCTGGGAGTCCGTAACTGGAGGTTTCTCAAGACTAAAAATACTGTCTGGAAGGAATGCATATTTACTTTAATGTCATTGCATCTACATTTACCATCTGATTGCTTTACTTGCCTTTGCTTTTCCCCTTTCTAAGAGGAACTTTCCTCACACAGGTATGCTTGCAGAGGTATCAGGAGTCTTCACCACTAATAGCCATTTTCTTCCACTCATTTCTCCATTCTCCTCTGTGTTTTGTTTTGGTTACTTGATACCTTCTGATCTGCTTAAAATAAGAGCTCAGAAGCTGCGGTTCTGCTTGTGGCTGAGCAGTACTTCTTTGCAAGCTTGCACAAGATGATTTTTTAACTTTTTTTTTTTTTTTTAAAAAGCCACATTACAGATAACTCACTGCTCGCTGGCCTCTCTAACACCCAGAGTAACAGCAGAAGTCATCAGCCTCAGGCTCCGTAACAGCTACAAGTACAACTGGCAGGGAAGCAAGCTGAAATGGAGTGCTTTAACACTGAACAATACCTATAGTTCCTCCTCCTTAGCATGTAGCTACCTATGAACTTCAGTCAAAGGAAACAGCTGCCAATTAAAAAGAATTAATGATAAATAATAAAAGGTGTCATTCTGGAAAGAAGAAAAGCAGCCAAGGGAAACAAAGCGGTATGCAGAAAACAGAAGCGGTATGCTACTAGAGGGAAAAAATACACTCATTTGTAACTCTGTCATTTTATCAAGGATCTTTTCTTTCTGGGGTTCTAGACTCTCTGATTGATAAGAATTAGAAATGCCATTTTAAGTCCTCAGAATACCTTTCTGTACAATCTATTATGCCAGACTGTCTTCATGCTCAGGGTATTTGCTAACCGGACAAGGAAATTTCAGACTGAATATAATGTATACTACTCCAAGACTGAGACCTACTTGATTGTGGTAACAGCACTCCAACAGAAGGAAGAACCCAGATTGTATGAGCTATTTAAAATTAGACTGAACAAAAACCTGAGGAATTTACTGTATGCAATAGCAGGAGGATAGTGTATTAGGCTAATTATTTATGAAGCTACAGCTGTTAATTAGTGGCTGACTAAGAATGAATACCATATGATTTCAGGTTTAAATCAAAATTTTCTCTTAGGAGTGCTATTTATTACTATTGCTGCCTGATTATATTCTTTCTTAGACTCTACTTGCATACAGCTCAAATGGTTGTAATTTAACCTGGACACAGAGACAAATTTAGTGGTCTTATATAGAATTAAAAAGTCAGATCCAAATCATAAAAACATTATTTAATTCCAGATGAAACAATGACACTCTAAGTTGGTTAAGAGAAGGCTCCTATCATACAACGTATTTATAAAAATCTGCAGACTTTAAGGCTATGGGTACTATTAACTTCTCTTAACCTCAGTGAAGCTCGTAATACTAAATGCCTTTTTGAACCAACCGTGTTCTCTGTAGGTCATAGATGTTATTGTCTAAAAGAGCAGAATACGATAGACAAAACTAATTTCATATGAATGTACTGAAAGCTAAATTCCTCAGAGAATCATCATCCAAATGATGCTCACTAATGAGCTCCATTTTAGGAAACCTCTGGGGTCTACCTAAAAAGGGTTCTTTTTCTCAATCAGAAGCCAGCATATATTGCTTGTACATTATTTAGTATTAAAGCACAGGCTGTATCTATCAACACATGGATGTAGAATGTCTAGCAGCTCAAAATGAACATAGTTACAGTGCAAGTTCAAAATACTTTTTTCACAAAGCGTGATGCAGCGGGGGGTAGTCAATCTTTTAACATGCTGCAGTCATGATTATGTATCTTTAGCAATGACAACATTTCTGTAGTAGTAATTTCTGTACTTCAAAGAAAAAACATAGAAGCTGAAAAAACAGAAGGACAAACAAGTGAACAGAGGAACCGAAATAAACAAAGCATATGGTTATGAGTCACTGTAAATTCTCAATTAACCGATGTTGACAAAGATTATGGTGACTAAATAGTATGGGCGCATGAAACTCACGGCAGTAGACCTGCATAGCAACTCACGATAAATAATCTAAATTTTCAACTTCTGCAAAAATGAAGCCATTTACTAGATCTGCAAGGTAACGGAAGCACACTAAGGCGTTGCAGGCAGAACTGTCTGTCTCTCACAGAGAGACTCTGCCCCGCGGCACCCAAGTGGCTGCATGCAGGGTGCGTCATGCCCCTTCCTGGGCAGCAACGCTGGGAGATTACCGAGACCCTTCAATATAGAAGCTACAAAACCGACTTCATGGGCAGCCTTAATTTGCTCTACTTGGGAAAGAAATTTGGGGTTTAATTTTTACTGTGAAGAATGACTGAACGTGGCCAGCACAAATGTACTCCCTTGTTATAAGAAAAGATACTTCTAAAATAGCTCTGGCAATTAACATAACAAGGGATGAACTCATGATGTCAATTAGAATTTGATGGCTCCCAGGAGATTTTGGCTTTCTTTTAAAAAGTTTCATTTTGTTAACCAGTTAACGTATGTTGTAAAATCTCCTTCAGATCTAGAGTTTTTGTTTGCATTCTAGCAGCAAGACTTTGATCTACACCCAGGATCGTGCCTTTGTTCAAAACTGTTAGTGTCAATTACTGAGCTCCACAGGGGATGCCTGTAGCCTCTAGAGCATTGCCATTAGCTCAGGGCTTCTCAAAATTAAACATACATAAGGGGAGCAGTATTAAAAAACAATAGCCCAAAGCTCTCTCTGCATTAACATTTTGGATGTCACCACAGGTTGTATGGTTTTTTTATGATTAAACTTACATTTTCACTTCCCACTTTCAGCCGTCCCAACTGTTGTTACTCCCTATAATCTATAACTGACAAAAACATACCAAACGTAGACAAAACATCAATCCATAGCTCTGACAATCAATAGACTGGTCTCCATGCAAGCATGATCTGATGCTATTAATACCAGCTTCACAACACCATGGCACGTCACACGAGAAATGGAACTGAGAAAGGTGTCAAGGCAGATCTGTTACCTGGCTGATGGGTTTTTGCTTTTCCACCAGTGACTGCCGAAATACTCGATCCAGAAGACGAGGCTTCCATTTTTATTGACCTTCTGACTTGTGGGAGTGAAGGATGCCCGACCACAGGCGGACGCTGTGACACTGGGTAGCTTGCTGCAGTTCTCCTCTGACAGATTTGCACACGCTTTTCAGCCCCATGAATAGATAAACTTATACCTGACAGGAATAAGAATTAGTACTGTTAGATACAAGAGACCAGCATGGAATAACTAAAATATAAAAATTGCCATGGTTTAAAATGGAGCTGTAACAGCCTTCTTGAAGGGGGAGGGGGGAGAAGCAGAACTATAAAAACATGAATTTTCTATGAAAAGTGTGAACATCTTTGCTGCTGTGCTGCAGACATCAGAGTCAGCCACACTAATAGATATTTAAATTAATACACAGTCATGGTTTACTGCATTACTGGCCTACAGGAGGAATTATCTTCCATTCCTTCAAAAAAATGCACACAGCTCGCACAGGACAATATTAATGAGGTAACCACCAGAGAGTCTATTAAATGACAGTTTTCTGACTGATGGACTAGAACATGGCAATAATAGTTTCGTTTCTTCTGAGCATTCATAAGTGTTAGGAAGTCTCATCATATGGAAAAGATGCTACACTTCAGGTGGTAACTAGCTTTTAAGGAAAAAATAAAGGTCTGTTCGGAGGAAAACAGTAAGGCTACAAGCAACAATAACATGACCTTAAGCTTGAAAAACAATTCCACTTTCACCAGTCCTGGGAAACATTATCTACAATACTGGAAATTGTCTTTCACACCAAACATTCTCAAATTTATCACATAGCCAATTTTTGAATAGAAATTGTGATGAAAAACAGGCTTTACTTTTCCAAAGAGAAAAGCAAAGTTGAAATTTCCTATATCTCTGTTGTACAGTCTTAGAAAGAAATACCCTCTTACAGTAAAAAAAGTCGATTCTTACTTCCTTATGTTCACATTGATGCAAGTGCTCCAACTTAACTTGAATTACTCTCAGCATACTTTGGTGAAAACCTTTAGACAATCTCTTTCGGGCAACAAATCTGAATGGTAATTCTACACTACTGTTTTATGCTTAATTTAGTTGTGACTCTTACTGCTTTTATCGGCAACCACTCTTTGTTTTAAAAAACAAATGAAAAACCCTAACCAGATATAAATGGGCAAACTGAGAAGCAGATGGAAAAGCAGACCCTAAAACCTGCAAATGTGGATATTGTAAGCACATTTTAATTTGCAGTCACTCCAAATCACTAGACATCATTGATTAGATAGCTTATTTTTGCGCAAGGGGTCCCTCACTGAAATATCCAAGAAAGCCTTAATGACTCTGCTCTTCCAGTTCCACTGAAAGTCAATGTGTATGAACCTCCAGGTCACGGAAGAGGTTTGGAATCTCTGAAACGTTAATGCACTTCGATCCATAATATACTACCAAGGGGAAGAACGCGGACACTTCTGTAAGCAAATTGTGAAAACAGCGGGGTTGAACACGTGAGGAAAGGCTGTGGAAATTGCTCTCCTTTAAGATGGCTTTATGCATTCAGAATCGAAGCTGCATGCTCGCTGCCCGACTTGGCTGCGCTTCACCAGAGCTGATCTCCTGCAGGAAGCGTGAAGGGGCGAGGACTCTCCTGCAGCAACTGCTCACGTACACCTCCCGGTTACAGGGCTAACGTAACTGCCGGCTGTTTCTAAAGACTGTTGAAATCACATCTTCTTTAGCGCAGGCAGCAAATCCCAGTCACCTCATTCAGTTGATTCATCTTGGGAAAGGCAGCGTAGTAATGCATGTAAGCAGAACAGCGAGCATCCCTGGACAACACATTTCTTTGACTATGTCAGCCATATAGTTTAGCCATAAGGGGCTTCAGACAGTGAGAAGCTAAGCCCCAGCTGTAAAATGAGCTCTTTACTTCTCGTGCAGTCACTAGAGCCTCGCAATGCTCAAAATATTGTGCAATTATCCCTAAGGTATTAAAAAATTAACCACAACTGTTTCCTCTTAGCATCGCCACTGGTTGTCGTATCATTTAAAACCACCATCCCTCTGAAGCTTACAACAGTCAGTAAATTATTCTGCCGACGCTAAGCACGAACCTGGCTCGGGCACACACTTACTAGCTGGATGTCAGTAAGGCTGGGCTTTCATTTGGTGATGAAATGAGTGATCTATTCTAGAAAGGGGATCCAAACATAAACTGACTGCTACGTTTCTCTGAGGTTCAAGTAAATTGCTTCTTCGCGTTCTGAAAACAGTCTATAAACTCTTGTGCAGCTGTGACTCAGCTTCCTAAACTATTTGTGCAGCACTTTTTTCAGACTTCCATACTTCTTGTCAGCACTTTCATACTGCAGCCAGATAGTTACTCCTAAGAACTGCAAAATTTGCAGAGGATCACATGCTAAATTATGTTCAATCAACAATTTGAGTGGTTATATGTAACCTTTTGTTTCTTCAACTAAAGAGAGGTGCTATAAAATTGTAATGCCAAACTACAGGAGGAAGAATGTGCCAGCATTATTGGAAATTTTACAGATTATTCTTTGGACATACTTAAAAGTGCTCAAAAACTACCATAGTTTATGCCAAAGATGTCACCAATATATTCAATGTATTTGTGAATTCTTCACCCCACTCTCCTTGCCACCGCAGTTATTTTCTTCTTATAAGACATTCTCTCGACTAGGAGAGTAAATTTCCCTTATTTTCATGAGAACCAGGTACAGGAAAAAGATGCAAGTGTCCTTATTTAATTACCATCTCAGATTTTTCCAGAGAGAGACCAGATCTTGCTTTTCTATGTATGTTTCTTTTGTTAAACCAGAAATCTGCAAAAATACAAGACAACAATATTGCAGTAAGCTGCAGTACTACCTTGTTTTCATGTGGGTGAAAGACCTTTTAAAAGAGATATCAGCAGTTGAAACGACATCCCCAGATAACATGCAGAAAAGCAGAGACAAAGGGAGGGGGAATCAAAAGTAGAAAAGCTATTGGGAATAGCGCGTGTAGCTTATGGGAGATGAAAACCTGGTGAACTACTGGCACTAAGCAGACTCTAGAGTAAACTCCCCCTATTCTTCCTGCAAATAGGCCACACTGATGATGAAACCTGGGGTTTCTGGGTCAGAGATGTGAGAAAACAGCGCCGAGATCTCTGAAGAGGAGATGTTAGAGTTGACATCGATTACTTTTTGCAGCGTGACAATACCCACACAAGACATCTAGAAAGACGGACGAGTTCTCCAGCAGTACACTGCGGACTGGGTCTTCAGTTAACTATGTTTGGTGGAGTTTTTCTCCTGACTTCAGGCTTGGCCATATAGTTGCTGACACCCAAATCCCGGTGCCATCGCACACCTGGCTACACGGCCTCTGACTGTACCCGTCCCAGCAGCATGGTCATTTTTAAGTGAGCTTGGCAGCCTCAGTAGCTGGGTAAAAGCATGCTGGCATGCTCTGACAGGACAGTATAGATGCTACAAACCCCAGGAGTTTCTCCTGCCTCTCCCTCTGGCTTAATACAATGGATCACGAGCACCATTTCGACCCAGGGCTGCAGAGCAAGTGCAACTGAAAGATTTAAATACTGGCCAGTAGCCACAGCCGACTGCTCACTTTGAAGGACTGGCTTCTGGAGCGGGCTCAGTCCCCTGCACCTGGCTGGCTGCAAACCAAGTCTGTCAGAGTGGGAAGTAGAAGTTAGTGTTTTGAAGCTGGATGCGATTTGAGCCTTCAAGTATTACAGGTATCACTCAGCTCTTTTCCTTTCCCGCATGCAGCAAAAATCCTTCTCTGTATTTTCAAATCTTCATGTCTTTCTCTGCCTTACCTATATTTCTATCTTTTTTTTTCTCATACAAGCTTTCTGTCTCCATGAGGAGCTGCTCTTCTTGCTGTCCTTTTGTTCTCCTCTGACGCCTCTGTTTGAGCTTGCAGGTTCATGTAAGGGAAACACCTTCACTCCCTTCCTACCAACACATCTCTGCTCTGCAGTTTGCCAGCGGGGAAGAGCAGCCTCTATCCTGCTTCTGGCTAATTTTTATTGCTCCCAGCTACGTCTTTTTATTATCATTTTTTCCAAAGCAGCGCTTCTTTTACATTGATTATATTTTGCCTCTTATAAAGTGGCAGTATGCTTAAGATACTAACGAATTTATAATGCTCCAGTTAAAACCTGCATATGAGAACATTAAAAGCGGAGTGAGTATTAAAGTACTTCCAAGTCAGGAAGCAATAAAATCAAACATGAAGAAAAAGGAGGAAGAAATTACCCAAGGTAGAAAACACTACAGTGTGCCTGCGTGCAAAGTTTTATGTGACAGTGATATTTGTTTTGCTGACTCATCAGATGCTACAGTGCTGAACAACCACGTCCTGCGCTACTCCGAAGTCACTCTGCCAAGGCATCCGATGGGGCATCTGCTTTGGTCACGTCTTAGCCCTGGCGAGCAGGTGCTGGGCACCACATGCCTCGGCACGGAGCAACACCTGCACTCAGTGGACCTCAACCAGCATGCCTGCGCTATTCGGCTGAGCACAGCGCACTGGCACTGGTACTGGCGGAGGTGGCTCTAGCACCAGAACTGGGGGCAGCAAGGCACTGCGTCCAGATTACACTGCGCTGGGACTGAGACACCTCTCCACCTGGGGAAGCATCCCCCTGCAGCGACTGTCAGGTTTGGGTCAGCCCCAGTTCTCCTCCACCCGGTAGCACTTTGGGGTACAGGCGTATTTATAGGTTCCTTCCTGATGTGCCTGTCTCTAGCCAGAGACAATATGAACACGAATAAGCAATAATAATGCAATGCAGACTTACAAAGCTGTATAAACAATCCATTAACTAACAGTGCTTAATTAGCCTCAAGTGCCCTGACCCACTTTGTAGACCTTCTCCGGGATAACAAAATGCTGCCCGCAGGTGCAGTAAGACCTTTTAGTTTGGTATCATCAGAGCATCAATGCTCATGTTGGAGACAAATTACTCCAGTTATTTCTTTTACGTGGGTCTTTTATTCTGTCTCAGCCCTATGTGGAGGCCTTTGGAGCAGATTGATGTAGACCCTTTCTTCAAGGCCCTTTTCAGAGCAGCGCGAGTGCAGGGGACCACACAGCAAGAAGTGAGGAGGAAAGTTTCAGCTGCAGTGTCATGTAGGGCCAGGAGAAGTAAAGCAGCTCCGGAAAGCCTGCAGTCATCAAGGCACAGATAAGCAAGGTCCTAAGGAAGCACTTTGGGAGCATGGGCAGAGAGTGGAAGATGAGGTTTTAAGGTGCAGTATAAACGGGCAAATTAAATATTTAGTTCCTTTCAACTTTTACACCCAGGAGAGAAGAAAGTGAGCTAATTAGTCCACCTTAAAAAGCTAAGCACCCTTTCCTCACCTTGTGCAAATTGTCACATTTCCCATTAAAGTCAGAGATGCTCTGCAGGCAGCTTCAGCTTTTTCACCTTTTGAAGCTAGCCGTGGTAAGGGGGAGCTCGGAAAGTGCAAGCAACATAAAAGGCTTCGCATGCAAACCCAGTTTCATCTGAGGCTCAGCAGAGAGACAGCTATGATGGTGCTCTGATGGACTCTTCTGCTTGCTCTGAATCCTAGGTGGAAATGAATGAGCCTGAGAGAAAAATTCGCCTGCTGCCCTCTGTACACATGCTTGAACACACAGTCTAAAGGCAGTTCCCTTTTCCCCCCCACTCTATGCCCTACTTAGATAACAAATACATCCAGAAAAGCACGGCTGTCTTTCTCTACACCTAGGGGAAAGATGTTACAACAGTATTAGGTTTGCCACATTAGATTAGATCATTTTTCAGAAGTTTAAATATCACCTCTTCAACACAGCATCAAGTCCCTTGCCGTTGGTAACAAATTATTCATGAAATCGTATCTAAGCCCAGATTATGCTTCAAGTGTAGCTTTGAAAATGTTGAAACACTTCTGACTACATCAGATATAAAAAAAACCAAAAAAAACAAAACAAGAAAAAAAAACAACCCCCAAACCCTAAACTGCAAACCTTTAAATAAGCAAACAGAAAAGCTATTAGTTATAGAAATTCCCTTGAACTGGACCGGTTGGAGAGAAAGACTAGCACTGTGCATCCTCAACAAGTTACAGGTGTTCAGTTTTCTGAGGCTTTGCATGGTCTTCCCCACCCTCTCAAGTATTGGAGAGATGACAGGATTTTCAAGACCCGTAGTAATTTCAGAAAGTGTTCCCTAATTGCTACTTTTTTCCATTTTCTATCAAAAATGTTGTCCAGCTGGCTTTTGAATTTACATACATTTTTAGCATATGTGATTTTTCCAAGGAAAGAAACCACAGAGGTTAAATATACAGCCTGTAGAGGAATAGCTCTTTTTGTCTGAAACAGGTCATCCCCAAAGTGTTGTATTGAAAGAGATCATGAATGACCACTTCCCTTTACTTCTCTATTCCACCCATGATACTACAGAGCTCTATCATATGCTCTCTCTGTTGTTTCTATTCCCAGACTTAGGAGACCTGGTTTACACTGTTGCTCCTCACCAATAAGCTCCCGTATACCTTCAGTCATTCCTGGTTACTCCTTCTCTGTTCCTTTCCTTTTTCAAGAAATGAAGACCTGAAACGCACATTAAGAAAGTTTCAAAAAGAAGCACCAGAAGTGCCCATGGTGTTCAGACTGTGCCTTCAACAAGGATCTGCACAGCGGCACACTGATGTTTCCGGTTTTGTTCTTTCCCTTGTAATTTCGTTTGCCCCAAGATACTTGTCGAGGGGCTCTATCTCCCTATTGCATTTGCCGGCTTTTCAGGCAATTTTCCAGTGAATCAGGGATCTCCCGCCTAACCCACCTGCCTGAGGTCCCTATGCCAAGCAAAGGCTGCAGGAAACAACACTGCGTTGTTTCTCTCATTTGTACGCTGCATCTTTTTCGACTTCAGTTGCTCTCTAGGTCTCACGTTTATCACTTCTGTGAGAGCATCACTGTACGGTCCTTCTGTATCAGCAAAACAAATCTTCACAAAGGCGTATTACTTGTCGCTACATCTTTCATCCCGTGCCTGCCAGTCACTGGTGGTGGTGTTAGGATGTGCGTTTTGAACCGTGACCAAAGGCATGTCTGAACTGGAACCAGGACTGCATGAAGAAGGGCTTGTGTACCCACTGGGTTTATGCAGCTTTATCTGCACCGATTTAGAAACGAACAATTCAAGAGCTGCAGACTCCAGAGGGACATAGGTTTACGCCTGCAAATGGGCTGTAGGCCAGAATAGCTTATTGTCCCCTACGAAAGTGCCTACATTACCTGTGGTATAACTGCATCCAGAGCCAGTATGAATTTAAGTCTGTCAAAGTCCTAATGAGTAAAGAAAACATGCTTACCTTAGGCCCACCATCAAAGGATTGTTTTTATAGCCCCGAAGGTGGTTTATTAAATTACAACAAGCTAGCATTCAACCGTGATTATCTAGCGTAACTTAAAAACTCCTGTAGCGCCCAGAGAGATGCGAGGTAACAACCTGAAGTCAGGAAAATGTCACGGAGAGAGCCCTGCTTTAATGGTCCACATGACAATCTGAAAACCCACTCATCTTCCTTAGGCAGGAGTGAAGAGAAGAGCTTAGCTAAGGAAATATAAAGCTCTTTTTGGTTGCCGTTGACCTGTCAGTGATTGTCACGGGCATGTTGCAGGACCATGGTGCCAAACGCACGGTGCTGCCTATGCAAGTCATATGAGCCCAAGTGAAGAAACGGAACGTGTGTCGTCCCCCCCCCCCCCGGATACCTAATTTGATTAATCTGTAAGTCTTGTATTTTTATTTCTAACAATTCCTTATTTAGTTCTCTCTACAAAAAGAAAACGCAGAGTAGAGTGCATATATGCTGCTATATTTTCCAGGCTACTGGGATAAATGCCCAACAACTGTGTGGAAAATACGCCCCGCTTCAGCTCGGCCAGCGAGCTGCAGTCAGTGGTGGTTGTCACCACCCCAGCTGACTGGATTCTTACTGGGGTTGCCTGCATTTTTGTTGCTGTGTCTATTACTTTTCTCTTTTTGTTTGTTTTAGTATCTATTTTGATTTACTTTATCGTTACAACTGGACTTTTAATAGTATTAGAACCACATGCATTCTGAAGAGTAATTTGGAAAAAAAAAAAAATTTCCTTTGTTTGCCCCAGTATGAAAATAGCCATGAGAAAGAATACCTCGTCCTGAAATCTGATAGGAACAATAGAAACCAAAACCTGAGGCTGATAAAACATTTTCAGTAGAATGTTTCTCTATCAAAAAATTGTCAATTTGTTAAGAAAAAAAAACTGTCCCAAAGTGAAGAGTTGCTGTCAAAAATTGTTTAGAAAATAAACCTGACCTTATCTGGACTGGAATATCCTGGCTTTTTATTTTGTAATGACTTGACACTTTGAAAAATGTAATCTAACATATCAAATACAATACAAATTATCAATTAGAAGACCAGTTGCATCTGAGCAAGCCAAAAAACTATCATTTCAATTATTGAAACACCATCTGTAATACCATTCATCAATTAATGTTACTGTAATATAAAAATAGTAGGAAATAATTCAAAACATGAAAATTAAAACCAGAAGGAAGACACATCAAAATAATAAAACAAAATACAGTGAAAACAAGAAGTCCAACCAAGATAAAATATTTCAACTGTCCAGAAGCAAATTCTGATAGGAATATTTTAAGCATTATGTTGAAAAGTGACTTCAGAAAGTGCTCAAAAGAGATTCAGAGGGGAAAAAAAAATTGCAAGAATATTAGAATTTCTGTGGATCAAATATGCTGGCTTTTCACTCACCGTCTCTATAAGCGAGTGGAACAGACTTGCACTAGAATGAATGCAGGTTCATACAAAAAACCCAATAGATTCACATCTCACTTTCTGTCACAATAAATAACATCATGTCAACACAGTTCTTTCTTTGAGGCAATATCTACTACTTAAAAAAACCTGGAAGATTGGATCTATCTTCTCAAGTGGTACTTACTGATTTGGAAACTATGCAGTAACTCTTCTCTTACTCATTTTACTATATATGCATAGCATTTACTATCCAAAAATAGACTCGGAACACTGAGATTATTTAAAACTTACTTTCACTTGTGTTAAGCACTACATTCAGAATTGTTTTCTCTCAACAACTAGCTATTACTCTGATTTTCCAAATCAAAAGCATTCTCATTAAACCTCTCTGCACTCATTTTGAGCCTTCTGCCCATACAATCTACAGGAGAGGGTAACTGCACACGCAGCAGTGACACATAGTACAAACATCAGGGCAAACTGCAGGGCCCCCTAAAACAAGGCACCAAGTCAAGTCCCAGGTGCTTTTTACTGCCCGAAGAATGAAGTGAAGCACTAGCCATGCAGGTGTATTTCGAGTGTAGATAGATTTAAAAGCAGGGATTTTTTTTTTTTTTCTTTTCACATCTTAATGTGCTGCCTGAATGTCAACGGCTACATTTCAAATACCACAAGTCTCATTTTATCTCATTTAATCAGATATTCTCTATAATGCAGAACCGCGCAATCACTCTGAGACATCATCTGTGAAACAGGGAAAAAAACCCAGGAGACTTCACAGATGGGGGAAAAAAGATAGCTCAGGATACGTCTGAATGTGCCTGCCTCCACGGCGCAGGCAGCGACGATTTTCAGCACAGCAACCAGGCTTAATTTAACTTTCTCTTTTTGCATCCCGTTTCAGGGGACTGGCTGGCCGCCGGTGCTCTCTGGCTGCTCCAGCGCCAGGCCGGCCCCGGCCCCTCTCTCCGGGGAACCCGCAAGCAGCGGGTCCAACGTAGGCTCCTGCCTTCGCACAGCCTGGGCCCCAGCCACCGGGCCTTTTCCAGGCTTGGCGACAAAATGCTCGCTGTAGTTTTATTAACCATCGACTGGCTTTTACTCTGACGCTAAATTTAATTAGACCCTACGTAGCCAACGTCTTCAGGGGAGGGGACTAAGACAACAAAAGTTACGACTTCGCCCACCTCCCCCAAATGGGAAAAATCATCTTACACCCCATATTGCAGCGGAGGACATTACTTGAATAAAATACTTTTGAAGCAAACATGCATCTGGGCAGGTGTATATCTGACTAAGCAGGTCACACGTGCTGGCTCAAGTCCAACGCCTTAGGAGGGTTTTTGCTCTCCGAAACGACTGTCCACTGAGGACATACAGGCTGTTCCTACAACCTGGGACCCACGGGCACGTCCCAGGCCCCAGCACCTCGCGTGTCCAGGGCCTGACGCTGGAGCCCAGCCGGAGGGAGGCCCAGGAGCCTCCCAGCCCCTCGTGGGGAAGGGGCTCTCGCGTGGGCCGGAAGGACGTGCCGTGGTACGCGCTAGCAGAGCCTGGACGAGCATCGCTCTGCAAGGAAGAAGCGCCAGCCTCCTTGCTGAAACACCCAAGTCTGCCATCAGCCTCCTCTATGGAAAAGACTTGTTAACAAGGGCCAGTTGTATCAGAAATTTTGAGGCATGTGTACTACTTTTGTCTTTCTTGCGTGCATCGTTAGTCTCCAGCACACTCTCTCTTGGCGAGTAATGCTTTTGGTTGTCATAAAGCCGGTGGTGCCAAGCTTTCTAAATGGTCATAAAGTGAGGGCAATCCCCAGAGGGGATGGCAGCTGTAGTGTGCAGCAGGTGCCACTGAAAATCTGTGTTCATCTGCCACCTCATCTTTCTGGCGAGACTCCAGGCAATTAACAATAACAAGACGCTATTCAAAAGAATACATAAACCTGCCATGTTCCTACATACATTCCTCTTCGGGATCCAATTGATTGTTCTCAACTTACGCTGCTCTGGATTGAACAAAGCGCAGGTCTTGCTTATTTCACTTCTGAGCTAGATTGTATTTCTGACGGAAGACCAACAGTCCCATAATGATTGTCTGTATTTGGCAGATTAGTACATAGAGATGGAAAGAAGCGCTCTACTCATCGACACCATTTTAATTTCTTGAGCTCTTTATAGCAGAATCATAAGAAATGGTAGGAGGGTACAACAATGCAGTAACTACATCGTAGGATGGGAGGTCTATAACATACAGATTGGTTTTTGTAGAAGGCAGTCCATGCTCTAATCCACTGACCAAATAACAGCCTTGTGCAAGGGCAACGCCCACCATTCTTTCATGTGTAAATAATTCTCTGATACATTAGTGATTCAGAAAACATGTAAAGTGTGCAAGATAGACTTTAAGCTATGTTTTACGCACTACGTAAAACACTGCATGTTAGTTGGATGTTCCTAAAGGTGAAGAGGAGGCACAGAAGAGACAAAACAGCTAAACCAGCTTGATTATAGAAAGAACCTATAGAAAGAAACATGTGCCTAAATTCAGCTCCTATGACTGACCATCTCAGTGAAAGGACGTTCACAAATTCTCTTTAAAAATAACTTTTCCTTTCTTCACTCATACTTCTGACACTCGGCATCCCATTACTGTTCGTTTATTTTCAAAACCATGAACAGAAAGTAAAAAAAAAATTAAAAAAATCACGACACGTGTAACAAATACTGCAAGTATTTGTAAGTATTGCAAATATATTGAAAGTTGTATTTGTAAGAACATCCCAGTCTGAGAATGATGCTGAATTTATTCTGAATATCACAGGAGATTTAAGGATTCAAAACAACCAAACCGTTAAGCAAGAGAGACTGTTTCTCTTCACAGATACTATTTTGCCCAGAGTCGAGAACGTGCAGTTCAACAGAAGAACGCAATCTTCATGAACAATTCCTAAACTGAAATTTCATCACCAAAACTGCCTATACAATCTTGAAACTTGTTAGTAGTGATTCTGAGAAGAGCTTAACCTGTCATTAACTGGGACTGTCTTTGAGCAATATACAGCATCTGAACAACTAAAGATGGTTGTGTACTCAGCTCCTATGATGGTTTACCATCCACAAAGAGAAATCTAAAATACAGGAGCAGCAGTGTATTGAAAAAGCAAGAGAATAGTAAAGTCCATTAGTAGGGCACTTAAACCTAAAAATACTGACAGGCAGATTAGTCAATGAAAAAATACCAAAGAAAAAATAACATCAAAGCCTTCCAAATGCAAAATTGTTTTTTTAAAAAACAACCAACCAACCAAACCAAACCAACCAACAAGCCACCAATATAAAAACAACCAAGCAACCCACCTACCTCATTCCTTCCCTGGGTGAATGCCTGGTTAAGACATAACTACATAAAGCTGTCTTACGTACTCCCTGAAAGAAAGAGCAATGGGTACCTCTTCATATTGGATCTAAGCCTCAGAAGCAAAATGGCACCGAAATCATGGGTCCCGCTGGACTCATCTCTTCCTTCTAATCCTTTATGAAGGCAAGTCTAAATCCTGAAAAGGCTAAGTTTAGAGATAATGTTCTTGCTAAATTTCTATGAAGAGTTAACCACCAACCAGAAACATTTTTCTTCATTTACAAAACAACATGAGCCTGCTTACAAAAGGCTATTAATGGATCACAGCAGTCATAATTACAGTTGCATGAACAGCAATCTGGAAATAGACTTCCAAAGATGATTTTAATGCCTCAATCAATAAAGTATATTATGTGCCTAGGAGCAAAAGAAGTAGATGAGTTAGAATTGGAGTGGATGAAGGTTTGTGAGAAAATGAACATTAGACAAGAATATAATCTGTTAGAGAGTATTTCCTCTCAATTCCTGATAACATTCATGACGTTTCCAGTCTCCTTATGCGACATCTCTCCTTGCGGAAAATCGTGCATGGTCTTTATTTTATGGCTACTGACAATACCCTTCAGTCATCAAGCCATGGCAATGAAATGATTGTTACACTCTCTCCCTTTTCATAAACTGCTGGGTTTTGGTTTTGCTCCTGCCTTTGCAACTGTCAAACTTATTCCTCTTGTAATGCATTTTTCAATTATGGGTCCCCACCTGGACTTCTAAAAAGTAAATCTAAACCAATCAGATGAAAATTTCATCATCAACAATACTGAGCCTTACTTCATTTTTCTTTTCAACTTTTCCAGTTAACAATCCATTTCATAAGTAAATACATCAGAACCTAAATACTAGACCAAACACAATGATGATTTGTAAGAATTCGTAAGTTCTAAAAATTGCTGTCCGAATGTGCTTGAGATACTTGGTGCTCTCATTAGTTCCATAATTGCTTTTTCCTTCTTAGAATTTAATGGTATATGGTCAAAAGAAGCGTGACCAGCAGGTCGGGGGAGGTGATTCTGCCCCTCTGCTCCACTGTTGCAAGACCCCACCTGCAGCACTGCGTCCAGCTCTGGGGCCCCCAACATAAGAAGGACATGGACCTGTTGGAGCGAGTCCAGAGGAGGGTCACAGAGATGACCAGGGGGCTGGAGCCCCTCTCCTATGAAGACAGAGTTGGGGTTGTTCAGCCTGGAGAAGAGAAGGCTCCAGGGAGACCCTGTAGCTGCCTCCCAGTACCTAAAGGGGCCTACAAGAAAGATGGGGAGGGACTTTTTACAAGGGCATGTAGGGATAGGACAAGGTTCAATGGCTTTAAACTGCAAGAGGGTAGATTTAGATTAGATATTAGGAAGAAGTTCTTTACTGTGAGGGTGATGAGGCACAGGAAGAGGTTGCCCAGAGAAGCTGTGGATGCCCCATCCCTGGCAGCGTTCTAGGCCAGGTTGGACGGGGCTTTGAACAACCTGGTCTAGTGGAAGGTGCCCTTGCCCAAGGCAGGGGGGTTGGAACTAGATGATCCTTAAAGGACTCTTCCAACCCAAACCATTCTATGATTCTATGAAAATGTTTTATATATTATGTTCAATTAAAAAAAAAAAATTTCAAAGCAGTTACTTTAATCCAGCCTCTGTGAATATCTGCAGTTTAGAATTCAGCCATTATTTTCCCTGACACTAAATTCTCATTCAGTGAATACAAAGACCATAAATGTTCTTAATTCATGCAAGGTGATAATTGCCTGACTGCTTTCTTTCTGATTTATACAAGTGCAAGAGACTATAAATGTACGAAACAAGGTTCTTTTCTTCCTCTCTTATTGTACTATGCCAAGCTCATCTCTTCTCCTTAATTTTAAAACTACAATTGTTATTTATGATGCTATGAGTCTACTGTTCACCCTTTCTATAGAAATGAATGTATATTGTCTGTGAAAACATGACAATAAAGATGCACCTTTGACAGCTGCAATCCAACTTTCTCAGTAAAAAGACTATGTACTAGGTTTTGCTACATGCTGATGGATGGTACGAGAAATATTTTGACCTAGCTATAATCCCATCTATCAGAAACGCTGGGGAAGGAAAATATCTGACAACCTGCATAAGGTCAGTCCTTCAGCCAATTTTTCAGAAATTCGGTCATGGTAATTCACAACAGTCGCTTCTTTTTTGAAAGATTCTTGTTCAACTTGCAATCACTTGGCATGACCTGCTATCAGCTTTCTTGCCGACACAATCCCATGCCTCAGTGGTATTTTGTAAACATACTGCTTGCTGAGCTGCTCGCTGACCAAACACCTTGTCAAGCTTTCAGCTGACTTCGGAATTTAAAATAAATTTCTTGACAGGACCCTGTACACATGAGAAAAATCAGCCCTTCAGATCACACTGATCCTGTCCTCCATTACAAAAGCACAAAAGGCAATCTTTTACTTACCCACATTTCACATGAAATAAAAATATCACTGCATGATGGCACAGACATCTCAAAAGAACACACCCTTCAGATAACTGTTACTAACTTTACTGTTAACTTTGCCCTAAAAGTTAAACTTTTCTAAAGATGTTACATAACATGAATAATTCAGTAATTGAGCTTATTTTTAACTGCATTTACTTTTAATTGAACTACTAAGGTATTGAGCTTAAGGCTGTCACCTTTAAATGTCGTTACATCAATAAAATAAATTTTAAAAAGTCTTTCCAAAACTTTCCCCTGCTTAGAGTCGCTTTGTAATCTGTTTCTTCCAGACACGTGCTGCACAAATACCTCTGGAGTGCTGACAGCATCACCCAGCCCTAATTCCAGCAGAACCGGCTTGCTTTCTCCAAGCTGGGGACAAGACCAGTGAAATACAAACGAACTGTGGCCATGCTGCTAAATAAAACCAGGCAGTGAGCTCACGGCCGAAGCCCACCGTGCCTGCTCCAGACGGCAGCGGTGCGGCTCAGCCACCCACCCGTGGGCAGCTCAAGACCTCACAATTACGAGCACAGATGGCATGAAAGGAGAAAAGGAAAGTGCTGCCCTCCTGCCCGCTACGTGCAGTGCGGGAACACGCCCCCACCCCCTGCTACACTTTCGAATCATTATATTCAACCTCAGTAGAGCCAACTGGCATTTTTTTTAGCAGAATGTTTTCCATGGTATTTTTGCAATTCGATTAAAAGCGGCTTTCTCTTGCCAGTCTGTCAGCCTCCCCACCACCCTCTGAAATCTGCAGGGAGGCCAAGGTTGTCTGTCTGTAAGCTCCTTCTCCCAGTGTCACACCTCCCCTCCTTCGGGCATAGAAAGTTTCATTCTAAAGTGCTCTTATTTTGGCGATATTTCAGAATGAAACACCAGAGTTCTCATTTCAGGGAAAATCTCAAGATTTCATCTGATGTACAATACTTTCACTGGGGAATCTCCAGTGGGAAGAGAAATTCCATGTTTCTTGGATCTAATACACACAGATAATAGGATATAAAATAACGCAGCTGAGTACCGAGAGAAATCAGAGGAACACAGAGATGAGTGCTAAGGTTACATTTCACTGAACTGTAATGTGTGAGGGATTTTCTTCTTTTAATGCAAGAGCGACTGGATTTCTCCCCCTTCTATTCTGTTACCTCACTTTCTTTTTTGATTTTAAAAAAGTATTTCCCAATAAGATTCTGAATATGCATGAAAAGGCAGCTCAGAACCAGGAAAAGGAAAAATCATGTTTTAAGTACGAGAGAAACATTGGCAAATTGCTAACTACAAATTCACCTAGATGGTACCTAGTGATATCACAAGTATTACCGCCAGGGTCTATCTAGTTCTCCAAGTCTATTTTAAGCCAGCATTACGATGAGATTAGATAGCATGCAGCATCCTTAAAAAAAACATCATCAGGATCATATAACTTTTCCTTTCTGCATATAAAAGTCCCTCTAACTGATTCTTGTAAAACCTTTTATTCTCTGGGAACATTGTTAAAAGCTGTAAAAACTCACCTTTCGCTTAGACGAGCATGCTTCTTAAAGGCAACTTTCTATGTTTGGAAATGCACTGTAAAGGTTGCCATGGTGATTAATTTTAAAAGTGAAATTCTCCCCTTTTAAAGTTTTTTCTTTAAAGAAGAAATGCTCCGTACTAGGGCCCAGTCCTCAGCTAGGCAAATGGGAATGAAAATCCCGTCTTAATCTTGAAGATTAAAGGACATAGCCCCTGTGTAACTGGAACTTCAGCAACAGAGACGTTTTCAGAAAAATATTGGAGATATCTATTTTTTAACTAAAAAAGAAAGAAAAATACAACCACGAGAGAAAGAACTGAAGGACAAAAGCAACATCTTCCAGTGGTCAGACTGCAGCCAGCAGGCCAGGTTATACTAGAGAAAGGAAGGAGGAAAGGTAAGGAGGGAATGGGAGCGGTAGCTGGAGCTCAGCAGAAAAAACAGCAAGGCAGAGTCAGCTGAGATAGTGTAGTTGCGTGGCGAGGGAGAGAAGAGAACTGCATCCCCAAAGAAAGAGTCTAGAAGCCAAAGGTCGTGAAAGAACAGCTCTCTACCTAAGGGATCTTCACTTTGCTTTCCATGGTTGAAGATGCAATTTCATATGGATGTCTCCATCTACTGACTTCTCCTCTACGCAATGCTGCGCAGAGCGACATTAAGCCTTGGCTTTCCACACAACTCTGTTAGCTGCCAGGGAGCAGACAAATGCACAGCTCTGTTCCTGCAGTGAGAGATGGAAAAGTACCATTTCTTCTCTAAAAAACATACAATGTTCAACGTTACGTCATGCAACTTGTCCCTGCAGAAATAATAGCAAGTGTTGTGCCAGTTCAATACCCAGGCAATTTATGACTTCCTTATTCACATAAGGATCACAGTACTGCGAGACAGCTGCATTATTCATTACGTGTTTAATATTTTATCTCTCTAGACCAAAGTATCTGTACAAGCACAATTAAAATGTCTGACATAGACAGAGTTGATTTTAATACAATCAATCACATTTGTTTCAGAGACCTGCTTGACCTTAAAGCTCTACAGTTTAAACGGAGAGAGGGAAAAACACGCCGAGACTCATGTGGTGCAGTGTCTGGGTGTCACTCATTTTACCTTGAATGACTACCCAAGAAAGACTCTTCACTTGATCTACTACCACATCAGCCATGGTAACTGCAAGGCGTTCTAAGCTATATCAAATTATTTTAAGTTAAACAGACGAGGTCATGATGACATTGAAAGAAGTCACCTTTTAAAAATGGCAGAACACACAAATAATTACTACCGCTGCCCTGTCATCACCATAAAGTTTAGTAAATCCATATGCTTTGTATTTACCCATTAGGACTTCCAGGGAAAAACGGTTATCTGCACGGCATCAGAGTTACAGGTACAAACGCAATGGAAGTTGGGTAGTAAATAGTCATCATCTCGTTCCCCAGCCCCCAGAGCAGCAATGCTGCTCCAACGTTCCCGGTCCCCATGCCTTTTTGCCTCCTCTCACAGGGAAGGATCACTCCTATCAGCAACTCCCTGCTCCCTAAATAAAGTCCAGTTTGTTTTCAATGTACAAGAAGTCCCAGAGAACTGTATTTTGCAGCACATAGAGTTTAAGCAATGAAAAACCCATTTGCTGAGCAAGGAGAAAACTGGAGTCCAGCATGCAAAGAGCTAAACTGGTACGAGCATTTCAAGGTTGTTATCAATGTCATTAATAGGTAAGTTCATTCTTTTACACACTAATTTTTATAGAGAAATTAAACAGATGAAATTGCAGCAATTCTCCATATTCAGTCGTGAATAAGGGTCTTTTTAAGAACTACGGAGACGAACCACATTCCTGAAACCCAACCTTAGGACTTCCTAAATCTCCTTAGAGATTGACAGTTTCCAGTGTTCCTCTACCTTTTTTTGGAAATAAGCCCAGGAGTCTTTGAGATTAGGACAGTTAAGGAAAACCAGCATTTACCAGCATCAGTCCTGGCAGAGGTGGCAGGGCGGAGATTAGACATAACATGAACAACCCCATCCCTAGTGCTGTCTTCCTGCTGTGATTTTCATCAAAAAGATTTTGCTCCTAGCCCTGAAATCATGCACACAGTTTTCAGCTCAACGGAAAAAAAAAACCAACAATACACAAACACGTCAAAAGGTCATTTCAGGAGTGCACATTCACACAACAGAAGCAAAACTACAGATTTAACAAGGACAAGACTTATAAATTCTACAAAGCTCCAGAAACAAAAAGGTTGAGAACTGTGACAATGAGGCAGGAATTTGGAATATTAACTCCTTCAAATTGCAAGAGATGGCACATTCTCAGAAGTTGCTTGTCTGAAAAAGCATGCTGCTCTCTTTCCTTCTTGATGAAGATTGTATTTGTCCCAGGAAGCCCCAGAAGAGCTTTTCAGAGAGATGATCAGCAACCCCATGCTGTTACCATTGTAAGCTTTTAAACTCCTGACACACACAGTACCCTTGCTGGGCTCAGAACTTGTGGCACTGAGAAAGAAACGCCAAAAGGGAGATAAAGGACTCCACCTGCTACTCAGCTTTGCTACTCATTGCCAAAGACCAGCTTCTGTGCTCTTGATTTATTTTCATTTAAAGATACGAATGTTCATACCAGCCTTGAAAAGCACCATATGTCACCGGAAGAGACTGAGGTGAGATGGCGAGGGGCACTATGCATTCCTAATGTTCCTCTCTAACCATTTTCAGTGCTCTAAAAACCCGTTCAGCCCTTGCTTGCTGCTTCCAAATACAAAGGTCAAACTCCACCTGGGAGCAGAGAAGTTGCTGGAGGTCTCCATGAAACACCTTTTAGCTCACAACAAAGCTGAGAATGACCAGAGCTAAATCGCTCCATGACGTGTCTTTGAAAGCTGAGACTAATTTTCCGTTCAGGAGTAAGCTAACTAAGAACAGCAGAGAAGCATCATTCATGTGCTTTGTACCTCTTTTCTTTCCTTTTCTCTCTGTTTCCTTTCCTTTGGCTACCATTTTCCTTAGGCTATGACTTGCTTCTTATTTACTCAGCTTCAGCAAAGCACAGAACAGTTTCTTCCTAAGTAGAACTGCTGTGGAAACACCACTGCTTAGAAGGGATATAAGCAAGGTGGGAACTAGTCCAAATACTGGTCAATAAAAGCCTGTTACAGCCACTTTATTTGAAAGGCAACAGTGTCTCTGCAACAAACACGAGATGATGCACAAATTCAAAATCACAGCTTGCGGACAAAGCACTTGGAAGTGTTTTGGTGGTCCAGCAAGCTGCATTGGCTGGCAGTGAAGGAGAGTGAACGAGAGAGAGGATCAGGCCTTACCTGCTGACCTGGGACTCCCGCAAGTCTTGGAGCCAATGCTAAAAACAGCCAGAAGAAAAAGTGGAAGTTTTTTCACAGTCCGTCACGCGGTGCTGTGAGCCTGTTGTGCATCAAAAGGGTAAGACCAGAGCTGACCTGTTTAAGCTTTGGCATGCAATAGAATAAGTACGTTAAAAACAAATACATTCTGTGTAATTATCCTCTATTTTTAAGTTGTACTGCCCGAGAGCTTTAATTTAGAACTTAACCAAACTGGCACTGTTGTCTTTAAACAGGCAAAGACACATAGAGGCACTATTTGAAGATTACAAAACCTGGTATCTATCTGCTTTTGAAAGCAGACGAAAACTGAGTGTTGGCCTTTCAGTCCTTCTCCAGGATGGTGTCAGCATTCAGAACAAGCGGGCAACGCAGGAACATACTGTGAAGGATGCTGGCTGGCAAGGAAAGCACAACTGGCTAATTCTTGACACTGTGAAAGAGCAGGATCCCAAAAATGTTGCCTGGAGTTGGAAGTGTGTTTTTCAGCTAAGACAAGGCTAAGTGAACTAAATAAAGCGAAAGAAAATGTTGTGGTTTTAGCTGAACCTTCTCCTTCAGCACCCTTGCTCAAGCTGGTGGCGTTTCCCTCACGATTCCATCAACATGTTACAACCAGCTTCACACACCAAAAAAAAAAAAAAAAGCAATTCAAGGGATCCCAGCACATAAAGGAGGGGAGAACGGCACCTGGGGGCAGGTGGCTGGGGAACCAGCCAGAGAGATCCCTGGGCCACCGCAGGCAGACGGTGGTGTGATCTGCCTTCCTCCCTAAAACACATCTGAGGTCTTCCCAGGAGCTTGCCACCTGGACATGAAGGTAAGAAGCAAATGAAGACACAATTGCTGAGTATAGTGTCCAAAACATTTGAACACGTGGTAAAAATTCTGGGCAATTTCTGATCTTGCACAGAATGGGAATGAAAAAAAGAGAGAGATTGGATTGTTTTACCCTCCTCTCAAAAAGAGGGGAAGACTCAGTACGAGGAATAGATACTTTCATTATGAACTTGGAAATTCCATGCAATAGGTAAACCTGGACACATAAAGGAATCCCTTAGTTAGAGACAAAGCTTTTGTGGATATTTCCAGCTTACAAGCAGGCACTGCAGAGACAGAGATCTAAAGAGAAAGAAGTACTTCCAGACAGGAAGGCCAGCTGAGCCACCCTGGGACTGAATCAAAATGGGGAGTGCTAGTAGCACAGAACAAGGAGATCAGGCTTAAACTAACAGAACTTCGAAATGAGAAAAGGGGAATGAATTTACCTGCAAAGGGAGAAGAAAAATACAGCTTCTTTCCTTCCCCCAGTGCCTTTCCCATCAGCACTGGCCAGTGTGACTGGTCAATCTCTCCCTTTCCAATCCAGACCATAGTTGTACCTACCCCATCTTTTCAGATAAGAGAGAGAGAGGCTGTGTGAATATAGCAGATGACTCGGTATTCTGCACTACCCAAACAAGCTGCCAGCAATTCAGCTGCTAAATTTGCAACTTTGCTATTAGATCAATATGACCAATTCAGTTCCAGCTGGATGGGGGAGCCACCGCAATGTAATCTCAAGCAGCACTGCTGAGCGGCACCATTAGACTGAAGAACTGTGGCCAAGCGCTATTAATACGCCACAGATGCAATCCGTGACTGCTACACAAATGTATGGCCCCTAGGATATCCATGAAAGAGCAGACATTGCCATTCAGAGTCTGCGGAAGGAGACGTCGGGGACACCCTCCACATTGCGTGGCAGAAGTGCAAGGTAAGCCAAGGTCTGAGAGCAGTTCTGGGAGACAACAGCAACACGGTGTCCCCAAGGTGCTGGAAGCTTAGAGCTCAAGCAATAAGCCTTCCATTTTCCCGCTATGCAGCCCCAAGCTTCCTGAAACACTTGACCGTGTTAACCACAGTGGAGTCACTGAAAAAGTAACTGGCCTGACTGTAATGCCATCACTCCTACTGCAACCGTCAGCAGCCTAGATTCAGGGAGGAAGCCCGCTGGCAGAAAGCCTTCACAGGCCTATAACCGTGGACCAAAGCAGTGAATATAAATTCCTTTTTAGTAGGAATAATTCCAATTTAGTACCTGTCAAGGACACAAAACCCCATTTACCCTGGGGCAAAATTACCACTTCCTGTGGCACTGAGAAGTCCCATCATAACGAAGAAGGTGATGAGGTTCCTCAGTATATTTGACAGAGAGCTCGTAAGTACTGTTGACTTTGATCTGCTGCAAACGCCAGCCAGCGTCTAGAGGTGAAGTGTAAACTGAAGCGAGTGTCAAAGCTTCAGCAAGGACACTCTTGTAGGAGAAGTGGAGCTGTGGTAGGGACGATCCAGGAACGTGATATTAAGTTACATCCAATTCTTAGCAAGTACTTGGAGCAGAACACCGGGGGGGGGGGGGGGGGGGCCGC
>JAVKLA010000062.1:15590907-15619556 GCA_034782735.1 Sagittarius serpentarius | reverse complement strand
TGCTCACTGCAGGGGGGTTGGACTTGATGACCTTTGGTGGTCCCTTCCAGCCCAAGCCATTCTATGATTCTATGATTCTACATCAACTTTTAACTGTGTTTGCAGTCATACTACATCATGAATGTCTTATTTTTAGTGTATAAATGTGGAAAAAGCTTTCCTCTTCAGAATAAACTGAGGGGAATATATCTATCTATACCTTAACCAGAGGTGAACGAGATAAAAGATGCAAAATGCCAGGAAATGAAGTGGCCTCAGGAATACTAATTTCAGTATAAAATGCCTAAGCCTCAGTCAGTCTCATGGTTATCTGGTTCCTGTCCTACCACAATGATGAACATTATCCATCCACATTACATTTCATTACATCTTTCATTCAGTGCTTTATTTTACCACATGAAAGCTGTGGTATCAGTGCAACGTGGGCTGCGAATCCCCCAACCACAGCGTCAGTGATACTAGTCGTGCATTTGGAGCCGTTGGACACTCACCTAGTATTTTTACAGGAACGCAGGAGCAACACGCAAAGCCCTCGAAGATATTGTGGTATCTCACAGTATGCGTGTCACGCCCCTCAGTGAAGATACAAACATCTTGTTTTTCTTTGCTTTTGACTGTGGAAGTCCAGGTTGATCTGGCTGAATGCCAAACTGTCATTGCAAAAATGATATTTTAATAAATCCACGTCTTTCCAGCATAAGACACAGACAATTGCTGTCTTACTATACATTAACCTCTTTTTTTATTATTATTGGTCTGAAGCCACCTTAGCCTATGGTCTTTATTTGGGGGGGGTGGGGGGACGACACCCAAACCAAAACGCACACCAACAAAAAAAACAAACAAACAAACCCCCCAAAACCCCCAAACAAACAAACAATAAAACCAACTCTTCTGTCTTTTCACGTTTTCTTTGACTTACAGATGTAGGATTTAAAATGACATAATAAAAAAGCCACTCACTCGGTGCTAAGGAATCCAGGAAAAGAGATCATTTTTATATGACATCCCTTCTCAAGCACATCTTTTTCTCTAGCACAACTGTATCTACTGTAAATAGAATAAAAATGACTATTCCCAAATCCTTTGCAACCAAGTTCAAATTTCCCTGTGAAAAATACTGTTACCTGGAGGCTATGAAGCACAATGAGCTAATGGAGCCTTCTTCAGTCATCAGTTGCCTCAGAGAGGAAGATTCATTTTAATTTGACTGGAGTGATTTTTGACTACATAATTATCACCTGGATTGCCTCTAGCATAATTTTGCTATACAGTTCTTGAAAGTGTCAGCGCATTGCTTATTTAATTCTATGCATGTTATAAAACTTCCCTTCAGATTCATAATAACAAGCCAGAGTTAATAGTAGATACTGAGCCTATACAAGAGTTGAAGGCAGAGAAGAGATGGCAAGTGAGCTCATCTTTTTTTCTCAGCACAGATCTGAACAAAAATGTCACCACAAGTTCATTGCACTAGGTTTTATGTCATTTACCACCTTATATCCTCAGAATCCATCCACCTTCTTGTTTAAAGCACGTAAGCGTTGCTAATAAATTTGCTTAAACCTATTCAGTTTTACCGAGGACATGCTACAACCAGCCTTCGCTGGATGACGAGCTTTTTGAAATTGCCAGTTAAAATATGACCACTCTAAACCATACAAGCCCTTTTGAAACACTGAGTGATACCTGCTCAAATAACAGCAGACCGTGGTACAGCGGTTTAACAACAAGGTGCGAGTGACTGGGGGTGCAGCCAAGCCCTCACCGGCATGTTCCACTGTAAAACTTCAGGAAGACACAATTTCTTAAGCTCACAGCTGTTCTCAGATGCAGCAAGGGACGTTTAAGAAGTAAGACATAAGAAAGATAAATCTCATTACGTGAAGTGAGATTACACAGTAACTGGGGCTCTGTTAAAGTATTACCTGGAGACACGCATCCTAAAGAAGTCTCACACGTAGCCTCGTCAACCTGAAACGTTAGGATTAGGACTCAAATTCCTGCTAACAGACACAAAGCATCGCAGGGATCACAGGCATGAAAGCATACCTAGCTCAGAGCCTGACAACTTGCCTGGATTCAAAAGGTCAGAGACTAGCCTGATGTAAAGCTGCTCTGCAGCACCATAAAAGATGCTCTGAGACCTTGTTTGCTTAACAGGAGCAGGTAACGCCTGTAACAACATGAAAACGGTGCCCAATACCTGGTGCCGTAAGGCCCGCAACAGCACCAGGCGGGCCGATGCTTGCGTTGAGCCGTCGCACCGCTGAGCTCAGCAGGCAACTTGGCTCTGCGGGGAAGGACAAGCCCTGCTGCGTCAGGGCAAGTGTCACAGCGACGCGGGAAACAGAGGAGAAAGGAGCTTGCAAGGTCACCCAGCCCCTCCTCCACCTTGGAGACTGGGAGACCGAAGCCATGCGGGACACAAGCCACTTCAACCCACCCTGGAAAGCTTCCAGGAGAGGTTACACCGGCCCCTGCCCCGCGCCCAGGCAGTCTCCTCCAGTGCCTCACTCTCCTCACAATCAGAAAGTTTTCCTTCATGTTCCAAAGCTCCTTTCCTGCAGGTCAAGGTCTCTTCTCCTTCATCTACTCGCTGGGGACAGCGAGAACAGACTACTCCTTTCCTGCCCGCCACCACCCCTGGTACGACAGAACCGAGGGGACAAAGGCACCCGCTCAGTCTTTTCTCCGCCGGACCGAGCACCAACAGCTTCCTGGCTGTACTTCTGCACACCTCGTTTTCCAGGTCTGGACTGCTCTTCCTGCTCTCTCCCAGAAATTTTGTGCCCAGCTTTCCCACCTCCTCCTACGAAGGGTACTGCCGCAAACTAGGCAAAACGCTGCAGCCCAGGTCTTTGCTCGTGCCAGCAACAGAAGGAGGATTTCTCCAGGTGGCTTCCAGAGAGCTGTCCTCCTCCTGCATCCCAGTGTGTTGCCTCTTTTGCAGCAGTACATTATTGGCTCACGCTCAGTTTTTGTATCACTGTAACTCCCCCACCCCCAGATCTTTTTCCAGGAAACAGCTACTTCTTGTTCCCCATCCTCCACACTTGCAGTTGATTTTTTTTCCTGCCTAAATGTGGTCATCCCAACTGAAGAGTATCCCCCTTTTTTTTCCAGACCATTTTTCCAGTTTATCATGACCGTTTTGAGGTTTGACTCCTGCCCTTCAACATATCTGCAGCATGTCTGACAGGTTTGTGTCGTGTGTAAATGCACTCAGAGTATATCCTATTCTATCACCCCAGTTTCTAAGAAGTTATACGTAGATATATATAGTATAGTACTAAACACCAGGTGACGTCCCTAAAAAGTCCTGTACTACACAGCTTTTCAGGATAACAGGTTTAATATCTATCCTGTGCCTGTTTTTTCAGAGCAATGTTGTACCCACCTTGCAAGACTTTCATGAGTATCAGGCTTCAGTAGTTTGCAAATGAGAGCGTCATGAAAGACTTTGTCAAAAACCATTACCGAAGCCAAGAAATATGTCAACTACTATTTCTCCCATATCCAGAAAACGTGTTACTCTGTCACAGGAGAAAATCAGATGGCTTTCACACAGTTTCTTCTTGACGTAATCTGATGGCTGCCGCTCATCTCCTTGTTATCTTCTAAATATGTATCGAAAGCTTACTTGCCTAGTAACTTTTCCCAGGGTTTTTTTTTCAGGGATTAATGCTAACCTAACTAGTCAACAATTTCCTGGCTCCTCTTTTTCTTCCTCTGTAAAGGTGCTAAATTTTTTTTCCTTTTTTTATTTTTCCCCCTAGTAAAACAGTCCTGTACTGTCTCGATGAACCATAACTCCTCTTTAACACATTAAGGTCAAATTACCTCCTCTGCCTGCACTGTAGGACAGGCAAGCCACCTTGCTAGTACCGTGCTCTCCCTCTCATTACCCTAAATAGGTCTTTTTAAGCCAGCCTTTCCTCTTCATGTTCTTTCTGCCATTGAAAACATCTCTCTCCCAGTTGCTTAAAATGTAACCCCTTTCTACTAGGACTCTGCACTGGAAGGCTGCTCGGTTTGAAACACCCAGAAAGGCCGCAGACGGCTTTTAGACAGGGCTGGTGAGGCTGATGGGTTGAGTTTTGCCCATTTGCTGCTGTGGCTGCACATACCCAGAGCTTCCATTATCATGGCATTTTAGCCTGGCTTAGCGGTGCTTCGCTTACCTAATTTACATTTCGGTCTTACCCATAGCCCTTACCTCTGAAGGGCCGGCATATTGAGGCTCCGGAATTTTACATGGCAGGTGTTGGGAAAGAGAGACGTACGGTTTCCTTTGAATATGCAATTTGCCCTCCAACATAACCTTTCCGTGTGAGTGCCTGGGTTTGGGAATTTGGGGAGGGGAAGGTTTAAAAATTATCTTTGTTCCACTTGAGAACACAGCACCACTCCAATGCTGAAGCCAATGAGGCAACACTGACGGGCTTCGCTTCTGTTGAAACAAGGCGCTGCCATCTCCTCAAATATTTTCCAGTAGTTTCATGAAGCTCTAAATGCTGAATTTGACTTAAATTTGCAAATCATTTAAATCAGCCTAAAATTACAGATGTTATCCTTTATTTGGGGGCAAATAAACTCTGAAATGTTTGCTTTGTGTCTGTTTTCTGTCTCAAAGCACAATTTTAGCACTTTTTCTTTGCCTGTGAATTAATTCTGATTTTTATAAGGTTTTGTATCTTAGCAAAACATGGATAGTTTTTCATCAAAACAGCAATGGCACACCACCCTGTCAAAAAGCATTTGCTGCAAAACAAAGATTTGCTACAAAGCAAAGATTTGCAAAACCAGAATTATTGTTAAGGTGTTACTAACATTAGCAAACCAACATTTCTATAATGATATATAAAATGACTTAAACACTTTAACAGCGACTTCAGAGAGGTAAAAACATCTGGCAAAAAGGCTGAGGGATTTTTTTGTAATCTGCTGTCTTCCTTCGCCCTCGCTTTGCTGCTGCTGCTCAGATGTCAGATAACAAAAAGCCCGAGTACTCACAGATGTGTAGATGAGTTTCACCCAGAGAAACAGCTGTTCAGTGCCATCGCCGATACTTACTCATCTGAAGCTTTTTCCACCAAAATTTCAGGGCACCAGGCTAGCACTGTTCTGTCAGAGCCAACAGAACAGATAGCAGCTGTAAGAGACGTGGGTTTCTTTCTTAATATAAAAAATATGGGGCTTAAGTAACTATGCGAGAGTGAGAAAGGTAAGTAGGGAAACATCAAGGTTATCGGTAGAGAACACAAAGCACTAATCCCAGGTTTGACCTGAATTTTCCTAGTAGAAGTTGGATTAGCTCAGATACTTTGCATTAATCTTTTTCATCAGACATTTTAATTCTGTGGTCTGAAAGTGCCTGGTTCTGCACAGCTTCCCTCCCGAGCCATTTTCATCCCCATTCCTTCGTATTAACTTAAAATTACACACGTATATTGCCAAAGAGCTAATGGTCTTCCCTATTTATTTATTGTACTTCTCACTAACTTGGATTCTGCTTGCCTTCTGCAATGTTATATATAACCTTACATCTATTTACAGCCAAGCTGCCTGAAGGAATACATTCTTGTTCCTCCTGGGAAGATATACATGCACTCTGCAGTACACAGCCCATTTAACTGAAAAAATGACTACTATAATTACAAGTTTCCAGGACTGTGAAAAAAACCTATAAACATTTTGGTCAGGTATTCACAATGAATAATTTAATCAGTTCTAAATATTTCCCAAATATTTCCTCAGGACAGCTTGTAGGAGAACAAATTCTTTTGTATCAATTCACGAACAAAATACGGGAAATGTTCTCGCAGGGTAAGGAGTAGACTCCAGCAACACTCAGCTCTGTTGTCAAAGATCTTCATTAACAGACTGCAGTATGACCAGTTTATTAGGAACCTTACATGCCTGATATTGATCAGTAAACTAGAATGTCACGGGTAACTCCTCGGTGTGGGAGCTGGGGGGAACAAAACTGCCAGAGAATAGGGAGAAAGAATGAATGAGATTAGATGATGCACTTGCCAGACAAGAACCGCTCTACCTCGCCAAATGGTGTTACACCTCAGGAAGCCCTGACGGCAAAAAAAGTTGAAGCAGCAAGGTAAGTCCCTGCTGCTGCAATTAGGGGAGCAGAGGAACAATGTACTAATTAAACTCTCTGCCTTTCCCCTGTATTTCAGCCCGCTTCGTGTCACCAGCATTTGTTCTGCTACAGAGTAGAGGTGAGAGGGAGCTCTGCTGAATTACGGTGCCACTGCTTTATGTTTAAAAAGATAAATATATTCATGTTCTAAATAAATATTTAAAGATATTTCTGTTTCCAGTTTATTCAAGTTACCACTGGTTTTCCTCAATCCTGCAACAAATACATGATCTGCTCATAGCATATGGTAGGGTCACTTGGGATTCAAAAATACTGTATTGGGAAAAAAAAAAAAAAAGCAGTATCAAAATCTAAGAATTTCTACTGTGTTAAGAAAAACCTCTCTCTTCCAGCAGTTGCTACTAAGTTAATCATAACAACATCATTTTAAGCACCCCCATGATTACTATCTAGATGCCTTTCCAGCCCTGTGAACTTCTGCACTGGGCACGTATTATATTCAATATTAGCAACAGCCCAAGTATTCTTACTGATTATTTGTAGCTTGCCTGCAATTTTTACTCCATCCCTGTCTTTCGTTATCGAAATTTTTGGTTGGTTTTTTTTTCTGGATACAACAGCCAGATAAAGTAAATTGCTCTAAGACCACAGAGGTTGAAAAGGCATTTTGGAGCAGTACAGCAAATAAATTCACAAGGAAATCAAAACCCAGGGGAAGGTGGAAACCCCCCACCGCCCGCGGCCGCAGGCAATAGCGGCGGCAGCTGCTGCTGAGCCCAGCCCCAGGTTCGGTGCCCTGCTCTCCTCTCCGGGGGGAGCTGGGAACGGCCCCGTGGCAGCCTCCACCAGTGGGACCAGCAACTACCTAACTCACAGCCCACTGCTGACAGCAGCCGCCACACGTGGACCCTCACAATCACTACCTGAAAATAATTTTGGTGCTAATGTACAAGAGACAAGACTTTCAGAAAGTAGCCCTAAGAGCATTTGCCACAGAGGGCTAAGGAAATCCCCTCTCCCGTGCGGCACCAACTACCGCTGATTTATCTCCAGTTCTTGGAGATCTGTCCTGACCACCAGGTCAGCTCTCTTGAGTATGGGTGACCAAGGACAAAGTACATAATGAATATTTGGTGCAAAAAGCAGCAGGCGTTTTCCAACTTGCCTAGGCCTGCAACATCTCCCACCCAGCAGGAACAGCCTAACATAGAAAACGAATTGCCTTCTTACTTTTTCCTTCTTAATTTACAAGTTGCTTCGGTGAGTAACCTCAGCACATCCGAACCTCTTTCCTATAAGCAAGCGGCTCAAACACACATCTGCCACGCCAATCCCTGAAACTAACACCAAAGTTGCAAAGCAGACAAAAAGATACTGCCACAAAGATTCCTAGTCTGGGGGAGGAATTGATACTGCATTTTCAATCCATGCTGGAAACTAGACAGCAGGTACCTAAGCGTCCTAGCCTCACAACGGCCACGCCGTTTGCACTGAAGACAATGATCCGTTTCTTCCAAGACCCCTATGACCCTTCAGCCTGATGGACTTTCCACATACATTCCTAAGCCAAATTTGTCTTTCTTAGAAATGGACTCTCAGCTTAAAACCTACAAGACCGATAATGCCCTGGGTAACCTGTTCCAGCATATTAACTCCCCACGGGAGTGTTGCCTTCACACGCCGAGCAGGGCAGGCTTAAGCAAAAGAGCCACCACAGCAAAAAGCAGAAACCCAGAACTCCCCCCTTCAAGGTGCCAGGCAGCAAGGTTCTGGACACCGTCTCCCATCACGTTCGGCTTTTGAAAAGGCTTAGTCTTGCAGACTCATAAACACACGAGTAATCTTGGCTAATACAAAAGCAGAGGAAAGATTCACATGAATGGGGAACTGCAAGCCCATTATTTACCAGATTACGCAGCTGGTAACAAAACCAGTCATCTTTACATTCATGAGTAAGGCCCTTAAGGCACCAGGCCTGCTGTTGCTGATTTTTTTTTTTCTTTTTCATAGACTCAGTTTATTTCGTCAAATCACTTAGCTTTTGAGACTAATTAAATAATAAAAATGTTCTGTTTGCAAAATTGCAGCATGTTGCCCTCGCACAATGCAAGGAACCAGATGGGCATTTGGCTGCTAAAGGGTCTGTGGTGGTTGTTGTGTTGCTCTCACTTAAAAATCTGTTAACTTTGAGGCACAGTTTTTTCAGGCCCAATTTGCCAAGAGCAGTGCTTTCAGACTGCAAGACTAGGCCTTTGAAATGCCCTCGGTACAGAGGGTAACTGCTCCCTTGCAGAAGTCTGTGGACAACTCTAAGTGCTTGGCTTCCTCGAGAATCAGACCATTTACCTGATCACCAAAGACAGAGACCTGGGAGCTCTGCTTTTCTAAACCACTGGCTTCATTAAAAAAAAAAAACAAAAAAAAAACAAACAAAAAAAGCAGACAATTCTGCTGTCTTTGAAGGTATTTATAAACATTGATCCACTTGTTCTTCAATCTCTAGTTTTCCCAGTGCTAAAAGACTTCCCAGTGCATTGAGAGAAAAAATGCAAAGGTGTGATGCTGCCACTTGTGTTGGAAATGCAAAAGCAAATGAATACTTTCAAATCAGTATTTGGCATCTAGCATTTGTTGACTAGAGTGTCATAAAAATTCTTACTCCTGAGGAAGGATGCGAGTACTTCACTGACAACACGATATACGTGAAGTGGCAAGCGCACATAAGAAAATATGAACAGACAAGACATCTTGTGGCGTTTCTAATAACTTATGTTAACTGCATTTTTAAAGAGATAACAAAGAATTACTGCAACCTCATGAAATGACGCCACAGAAAGATATACTGCTTATGTTCCTAGCATTAATCTATCTTAAAGAGGTATATGGCTCAGCCCTACAGGATGTGAATGTCTTGAAGTCTTTAATGGGTTTATCCTCATAAACAAAACATGAGACAGGAAAGTTACTGGCCTTACCCTACTAGACGCACACAGCCTCTGTGATACCCCTGTGCTCACACCAGAAGACTACGGGCAGTCCAGAAACAGCTTCCTTAAATTTATCACTTTCAACCTATAGATCCAGCAGCACGCAAATGAGAATATTCAGAAAAGTAAAAAAGTTCAAGGCTGTGATGCTAATCTACCACAAGGGTCAGCTGCAGGCCCACCAAAATAATTAAAGCAGCTCTTGACTCCCAGTGTGCAGTCTCCGTCGCAGCATTGTCAAAATGCTAATAAACCAGTACATTCGATTTCACTAGAAATTATTAGTTAATTCTCCTGAATTCACTAAATTAATTTGTGCTTCTGTCTTTAAATAATCCACCGATACACATGTGTTTGTACGTCTGTGCGTGCGTAACTCCGCTCGCATTTCAGGTGGTTGCCCTTGAAAAACTGTCCTGGTTTTTATGTTTTTCTTTACCTGAAGCCAGTCTGCTTCCTGAGAAGCTAGGTGGTTTGTCTGGGACCACACTGCCTGCCGGCGTCGCAGCTGGTGTCAGGACTTGCAGCCACCACCTGCAAGCTTGCAGACAAGTTCTCTGTCCACGCGCGTTTGGACTGTGTTCCTTCTGCTTCTTCCGACCTTCCAGTCACTGCTGGACACAGCTGTAGTTTGAAGGATCAGTATCGGCGACAAAATTGCCACGTGATGTTAATGAGTTTGGCAAACGAAGGTACGTTTGACAATTCCTTCACTGCCGTCACTGCCCATTTAAATGAAATGCGGATTAGACCCACAAACACTTTCAGTACTGAAAGGCTACGCACCGGGCGTAAGAAATGTTGGATACCACTCCTGAAAGAGAAGAACCGTAAATGGCACAAAATCAAGGCTTAGACATCAGTGTAAATGCAAAGTAAAAGACTGCCAGCACATTCAATAGGATCACTGCTTCCCGCGTTTTGCTCGTGTATGTAACTACATGGATCTCCACTAGACATTTAGATTGGGAACAGATTAAAATCTGGATTCGTTCACTTTGGGTACCCCTGGTATCTACCTTTTACGATCATTACCTCACCAGTCTGCAAGAAAAGCAATGGCCAATGTCTCAATTTTACAGGTACATATGAATACAAACACAGACTAATTATTTTCTTGAAAGCTCACACTACCTTGCCAACAGAGCTTTAATTACATCAATACTGGTTTGTAATCCAGGTGCAATCCATGGATTTTTTTTTTTTTTTAAAGTGAAGTTCTTATTTCACAGGCACACTCAAGAAAAGAAATCTCCAATTCTCTGTTCTGGGCTCCAGTTCAGAAAACGGGAACATGGAGAGGATCCCTATCATTCTCTCTCTGTTTTCTTTGTGTGTTTCCCCTCTACTTGAAGACACATTAGGAACTAACATCTTGGAAAAAAAAAAAGAGAAAAAAGAAGGGAAAAGACATCTTTTGTATTGGTCAATAGTTTCCCTATGTTCTGCACCCTAGTAGCTCTTCAGGAACAGTAAATTAGCCTGCAGCAATGATTTTTCCCCAGACACCTCTATTACTTTGAATTTGCATCCTTATGCTGGATATTATGTATGCCTGTGCGTCACTGTGCCTGAATTAGACTACAAGCTCCTTGCAGCAGAATACCTTATTCTGTTCACAGCACTACATTGAATTTTGATGTTCAAATAATAAAGTAACAGAGGAAACATAACGGCAAGAAAAATCAACCAAAATATGCTTAATGCAAGATTGACTACAGGTCTAACAGCTACTAGACAAAAATGGATAGGCAGCTCAGCCTAAACGTTCACAGCTGAAGACTTACAAAAGTAGCCCCATAGACTTCAGATGATCGGTTCTTTTCATAAACGCGCATCGTGGGAGCTCTTCTACCAAGGGAGAACAGCTCTTCCTAAAATAACTCCCTGCATGGAAATGCTTCTTCTGAGTTCCTAGGCATTAACTCCCATCTCCTCCTTTTTCTGGCTCTCCGCAAGGCTGGTGGGGTGGAAGGGGCCACGTTCCACCTCGGGGCTGGGCTTTCAGAGGGGAAGGGATCCCCTCGTGTCCCTTGCCCGGACTGTGTGGTGGCCGAAGGGACGCTGTTTTCCGCTCGGTGCAAGGCAACAGGAAAAAAAAGTCCCTGGACTCTTCAGAACGGCATGCAGAAATCTTGGAGAAGCACAAGGAGGAGAAAGAAACCCACATTCTCCTGAGCTCAGAGCAAAGACCCCAGAAAAAAGGAGTCCTACCACTTGAGGCAAATATAGGACAGTTCATATGAGCCGTCCTCTGTTACTTGTTTGCCTTTACCCGTCTTGATTCTTACGCTTCTAACGACACTAAGAATGGCTGCTTGAAGCCACCGGGATCAATAAGGGGGTTTTGTCTCATTTTAAATCCCTTACACTGACAACCTGCAGGACTCACCCAGCAACAAGCACCAACAGCACAAAAGGATTTTCACATGCACTGGATCCCTTCAATGTACTGGTAATTTCGCAAGTTCTGACAACGTCACATGGGAAAGTAGACCTTGTCCTTCAGAGAAATAAACCAATCACTTCAAAGGGTTAAAAAAAGGCCTTATTTTCTCAAGTATCACCACGGTATGGCATTAACCAGATGTATCCTGAGGAAGCTTCATTGTCCTTCATGGCATTAAGAGCAGCCCATTGCCAAACGCAATGCAGCAGATGAAGAAAAGGTCTGATTCAGCACTTTCTGCTCCACTTTGTCATCATTCACGGATTTGCTTAATCTGCTCTACTGTCTTGGTAATCTCAGGTTTTTCATCAGGACCTTGGTTTTTGGAGGTGAGGAGACATTCTGTAATTACACTGCTATACATTAAACTGGCATTGCCCCAAGCAGCGTCCGGGATTACTGAACACGAGCTGGATTAGAGGAAGGAAACAATATTTTCTGTCTAGTCAGCGGTTTTATTCTCTTTGCACTGGACAGCCCTCCGTGTGTATGGTTTGCTTCCCAGCGGTGCCGACTCCTTTTTCTACTCTCTGTTCTCCTGCACAAACCCTGCTTTGCGATCTTGCGAGTCCTGCCTTCCCGGCGCAGCCGCGCCTGTCCTGGATAGGATACAGCTGGACGCAGCCCTCTCATTTAGCAAAACGATTTTTTCAATTTATGCCTGTGTAAAATTTTGACGCACGCTGCAATACTCAGGCGGCAAGCACAAGCTTTATTCTATGCAAGCGATTCCTTGCACCTCACCACCCACAGAGGAGCCGGGAAGGGAATTAGGTGGGGGGGTGCACCCTCATCTCCCAGCAGTGCATCAGACAGGCGCGTTCCCCGCTCTCTCTCCACCCGCCCCTGTGGTTTCCCTGCTTGGAGCTGAGCAGGGCACAGGGACAGGAGAAGGTGCCGTATCAGCTGCCAGGAGGTACAGCAGTTGTTTCAGTGACAGCAGTCCTCTCGAAATGGAGAGCAGAGCTTAATCGGCAAATAGCTAGTGACCTGGAAAGACAGGTAATTTAGTGCTTGGCTGCAAGATGAACACTTAATTGAGGCTTTATCAAGCGCTTGCAGAACTTACCCCCAGAGCTTACAAACAGGCCCAAATACCCCACAAAGCGAAAGGGATTGTTGTTGTCTTGCACCATCCAAAACAGCCGCCTTGCATTTCTGAGCAGCCAAACAACCCCGACGGAAACAGATGGGGTTTCCCCGCGCTTTACTGCTGCCTCCCTCCTGTCAGCAATTCCCAGTGACGTCAAAGCTGTCACAGGTTAAACACTGCAGCATAAGCACCGATGCTCAAGTTCACTGGCGCTAATCTAGAGACATGCCAGTGTTCAGGCAGCTCTCGAGTTCATGCTTCAGACCACACAGGTACTAAACGTGACTGCAGCAGGATTAAAACCACCAGCCCATTTCTCATCTTCCTCGAGGAAGGTGATGTCCAGCCTTGGTCAGGCTACAGTATGCAACCAAACAGCAAAAAAAAACAAAACAAAACAAAAAACCATCAACCCAGAAACCAGTCGAAATGTGCCCATAACCAGTTGGCACATGCCCATAAATGCTAACTACTCTGTTAGGTCTACTCACTCGCACTAACTGGCCTAGAAAACTGGTCTTTACACTGCGGATGCTTTCATAGGTACTACCATAATGTCTCCAACCATCTTTGCCTCTAGGGCAACACATTAAAACACCCAAACCAGCAAAAGCAACTCCGGAGGATAAAAATCCCACACCATTTTTCCCGGAGCTTTACAACAGTGTTTTGCCACAACTACACCCGAAGAAAAAGATTTAAAGTGTAACTGAGTCCGTTTCTCCTTATTTTACTGCCCTGTCAATGTTTGACACAAGAGGAACCATTTCCCAGGGAAGCAGCCTTGTTTCGAAATTTTGCCAGTATTTCCTTGCGGATCAGCAAGGCTTCAGAAATACGAATGCAATAACCGCCAACTCCTATCCAAAACTGAAACATAAGCTTATCATACGTGTTATACTCAACTAGAGGCTGGAAATACGCTCCTTTGTTTTCCTCACGCTTTTAAGCATATAAAGAAAAGTCAGATAGCAGCTAACTGCACAACATTCCAAGTGATTTTATTTTTTTGTGTGCACGCACTGATAAGAGCCATGATGTTAATTTTTTAATTGACTTTGGGAATGAATAAGAAATGCTTTGGATCCGCCCCTAGGGTAGCAGCACTGCCCTGCGGAATAAACCTCTGCCATCAGTGCTGTCAATGAAGAGAAACGCCAGGCGTTGCAACGGTCCTGACCAAACCAAGCATAAATCCGCAGTGTCATTTCTTTCCCCTCTGCATCATCCGAAAAGTACAAACAGGACATAACTCGGTCCTAGCTGCCAAACGGAGACGAGCAGCAACGGAGGGGAACGCTTGGCAGGCAGGAAGGCAGCCAGCGCCATGCCCGGCGCAGACTGGGCAGGGGCAGTGGCTTACAGCAGAAGGCAGAAACCCTTGCCTGCAGCTCGCTGGGGCTGACACAGCAGAGGCACCTGCTACGTCAGGTGTCAGGATGGGGCAGTTGCTCCTACCGTTTTTACCCTTCTTCCAAGCAAAGACTGGGACTTGAGAAAATCTGGACCAATACTTCAAATATTTCTCCTTATGAAGACAGGAATCTGTTCACACTCTAGCAATAGGCTTCAGCTGTAAAAGACGTTTTGCTGGCTCATGCCCCTGGGTGTATTTTTCAGAATACAACAGTGTGATCAAGACAGAGCCGTCACTATCTTCCTCAGTAAGAATAATGTAGCGATGGAGATCTTAGCAACAATATGGCCATAAACAGCACCTGACTTGGAGTGAATTTGTCAGAACAGCTCAGACATTAAGTCGAAAGTCAAAGCAAAACCTCGTTCTCCTGGAGGTTCATTAGTTTTAAGACATCATGGAAATCTTATGGCCTTTCCTCACGGTCCTCTCAAATATGTATTATGGTAGCAATGGATGAGACACCAGCTCTTCTGAAACTTCTGCTGGTGTTGCAAAATACACAGCCAATTTAGTTCACTGCACTGGATTAGAGATAAACCCACTGATCTGAAGAAGTGACCTTCAATTTCTTTTTATCAGAAGCTCAGTAGGTTCTTGGATGTCATTGCTTTGACAGCACGGCAGAGCATTTCTCTAACTCACTTGCAAACATAAGTGAAAATGCACTGAAAGCGAGGTGATAAACTCCAGTTTAAACTTGAGGATTGTATTCGGCACAGCGTACCGTGCTGAATCTGCACGCTGCAGATTGCTTCATCACCAATGACCTGCTTCCGACTCTCGTTCCCGTACACCACTGCAGACGCTAAATTCTGCTCAGATAAACTTATTACAGATAACCACGCCTGTAGTCAGATAATTAAATTAAGCAAACTTGTGCTATTTCCCCACAATTTAGAGGCAAAGTACATTTCAATAGAAATTTACAACTCTGAATGTACACGTTTATCATCTGTTTCCGAACTCTGGCTAATCCATCTTTCAAACCTCTCCCACAAGACAAACTTTATTTTACACAGAAGAAAGAAGAGAAGATACGAAGGGCTGCCTACGTTTCAGTCATCAGTGTAGCATTATTGATGGATCCTCACAAGACGAGCAGGAAAAGCTGTTATCTTGCCTGTATGTGCTGCTCATTCCTATATGGATCCGGTGCAGTTCCAGCAACGGCTGCAACTGAGCCTAATCAGCAAAGTACTGGGCAAGGCCCAAATGATTAGACCAAAACTCAAACTGCAAAGTATTGGCAGAATCAGAAAGGCGGTCCCCACCCTTTAGATATACTATGCTGAGATCAGTCCACTACCTCCTTTTCTGTTTCTCTCTAGAATAAATATTTAAAATAAAAGAGCAGTTAAATAATTAAGAAAAACCACAGTGATTCACTAGAGTTCAAAACACTGATCTCATTGTAATGGGAAATCGATCTAAAGAAATCTACCAACAATGCATTTGGCTGAAAATACTCGCTTTTTGTTAGAGCAGCCCAAGGAAGCCCGTGCTTAAAAATTCAGGATCTTCCTGCACCTGCAGAAACACCAGGATGGCTTTGTCACCAGCCTGTTACTGACACAATTTCATGCTGTTTGATATAACTGTGGTATTGATTAAGAAGTTTTGTCCGAGTTAATCGTGAAGTCTACAGACCCACAGCTGTACACTGTCTCCATATTCGTTATCTCTGGCTAACAGAACCCAAATAAATTATCTCAATGTAACACGATAAGCTACCCAAAGTGGACAGACCCCTGCCAAGCCAGGGCTTTTCTCCCCTACTCTGCCGACTGCCTGTGCAGTGTTCCTCTTGGTTTGGGCTTTAAGAGCCGGGTAAGGATGCTGGTCGGTTTGCACTGCAGCTATTCAGAACCAAACCCACACTACAAGCTCTACCGAAGCCGATTCAAATCGTATTAATTTCTTGCTACGCTTAGGGATGAATTCCTGAACAAGAGACTACTTACTGTACCTGTCGCTGGGTCCCACCGATGGGCCTCCTTGATTGTTGCATGTATCACATCCTACTGGGTACTGGATTTTCCTCTAAAATCCTATACATTAGACACATCTCACATGGAGTTTCATTAAGCAGTTCAAAAACTCTTTCACCACTACCTATATTCATTGCCTAAATGTCAGTATTTTGTTTTCTTTTTCTTTGGAACGTTGCAAGCCAGCATCATATCCCTGGGAATTTTATTTCAATATGATCATCCCAAACTATTTCTTACCGTCAAAGAGAGAAGTTGGGGGGGGGGGGGGAGAAGCAACTTTTATCAGAAGTGCTCTGTGAAATGCTAGAGAACTAAAACTCACCTAATCTAGATCTTCAGGAACATTCACTTTGACAATTTGTAAGACCCTTTGTCTTGAAACTAGCACTCATATTTTATATTTCTTACACTGTTCTTGTTATGATTGTGATAAGGTCACGGTGTAGGAACTGTGGTATTTCTAAAAAGTGCATAATTGTCTTCCATTTTTCTCCCTTTTTTAGTTAACTCACTGCAGAAGCCGAGATATAAAAATGTATGACTCCTCTCCAGATACTCTGAGCTGTTTATGGAAAGAAAATGGTTTTTATTGATGCTGTTTATCACAATTTTTCAGTGTCAGGTTTGCCGCTACATATTTATTTTCACAACTGACAGTATAAAAATGAAAACACTAAATAAAGTGAGAGATACAATCCAAACCTTGTTTTGGATAATGTTGAAAAATGACCGTGGGAAGAAGAAGAAAGAAAGAAGAAAAAAAAAAGCTTAGCCTGCTCATGATACTACTTACATTCTGTTCAAATTAATTCTGTGCAAAGTTGAATGCTGGTTCACGCAGGATCGAATCAGGATTGAGCCTGCCGAGTTTGAATGGCGCTTTTGCTCCTGCTAAGGTAGCTTCACCCGTGGGCTGTCAACAAACGTCAGGACTGTCTCACCTAAGCACGGTCGGCATCAACAGCTCTAGGGCCGGCCACCTTTCTCCTCAGTTTCATGTCCTGGGAGAATCAGCTCTTTCATTTATTTGCCATTTCCTAAACACGATAGTCCTCATAAAGGCTCCTCAGAGACTCCACTGTCACAAACCAGGCAGTCCCTGCCTGCTCGCAGATGTCACCATGGCAAGAAGCACTCCCCACTTTTCAATCCTGAATCAGGCATTGCCCCGTGTTAATCTCCTGGAAACCATAACACAAACAACTACAGGAATTCCTTCCTTCCAGGGAATCTGCTAGCTAGAATCGAGGAGCTTTTTCTGTCTGCAAATGAACATCTCGCATTAAAAATTAATTGTCAAATTAAACTATTTATTAATTCAGGGCTCTTTCTAACCAATGATCCTGAAATAATACTATTAGTAAAGTAGAACAGCATTTATGTTTTTCTTTTCCTAGTTGATCATTCCATAAACTTTAAGCAAGGCATTGTTAATTTCTAGTAATTTAGCCTTCAAACTCAATATAGAATTTCGAGCCCATAAAATTCATGGGTCTTCTGTGACTATAACATGAAGATGTAGACCATTTATTTGACTGTAATAACCTAATTATTTCCCTGTGCTGGCTTTAGTATGTTTCCGAGAGAGAAAAAATGTACCTCAAGGAAAAGCTAGAGCTTCAGAGCAGTGAAGAATGCAAGTTTCAGTAAACTACATCATACCCTCACGCACACTTCTGCAATTTTTCTGTGCAAATGCTGTATCTAAAACATACTTCCTACCCTAGTTCATTGTTCTCTACCTTCAGTTCCCCTTTAAAACAAAACACATTCCTTTCTAAAGGAAGAGGAGGGGAAAAAACTCCCTCCACCCCCCCATCCCCCTTTTTATTTTTTAATCCTGAGGAATATAAAACACATATATTAAACACAAAACGACACAATTCTGAATTTCCTGGCCCTACACACTTTCCCCGCAGCGGGTAACGGCTGCGTGCGGACTGCGCTGGCGTGCATCAGCAAGCGTCCTGTCCCCGGGGCTGCACAGGAGGCTGGGCTGCTGCTTAACCCAGGAGGAGTCCCAGAGACTCCAGGAGGCCGGGTGACCTACGGAGTGAGACCCTAACATCACCGTGAGTAAGCGCTAATTAACAGCCGTAAGTTATCCTTCCAGCGTGGGCAAGAGAAACTAAAGAAACTCTCCCTGTTTCCCACCTCAGTAAGATCCAGCTCCCAGCTTGACAGATCTGCGCTGCTCACAAGCTGCAAACTGTGCTGAGAAAACTCTTGACCCTGCTACTTCTCATCGTTCACACTTCCACTTGTTACTGCCATTCACTTCTACTGCGTTGGCAGCGGCGTTCCTCTTCAAACACCAGGAATCAGAATTAGTCAAAAATTTGCATGGAAACAAGCAGGTATTTCACGTCTCAGCTCCACAAAGAATTTCTAGTTAAGGCAACCGTCCATAGTCCAAACCCGACACGGAGTGGCTTCATCCCTGTCCCCACTGCCCAGGCTGCTGTGCTGACCTCTGTAGTATTTGGGGCTCTCAGTAAGCGGTGGAGGTTTCTCTGTCAAAACTCTGAAATTATCCAAAAAACAGCCTAGAAAATTTTAGGAGCTTAGAAATCTGCACAGGGCACAAGAAATTATTTGGTTCCCAACAGTGTTCAGGATGCCACAATCCCAGGTGCTAGGCATCACATGCTTTTAAAAAAAACCACAAACCAAAACAAAAAATCTCGTCTCAAATGCTTACTTTCTTTGTATAAAGGAGACAAATGAAGCAAAAGAGTGAAACTAGGATGCACTTAACGTGATAAGCAGGAATTGGAACAAACCTAATTTGCTCTCACTCGTTCCCTGCTACTGGTAATTGTACGGACCATTTACTAAAACTTTCAAAATAGTACGATGTGCATTATAAAAACTGATACCAATCCACTAAGGAAGACGTGACCGCAATCAAAAATATTACACCAAGTCAGGCTTGGAAATTTAAACTTTTTTGTAAATTTATTCTAAAATCAACCAGACAGGAGTAACCGCAGGCTGCAAGTTCCAGCCTCAGGGATGCTGCTGACTACAGCTGAACAGCAGCTTCTGCCTCAGCCAGGCAATACCCCTGGTGCAAGAGCAGAATGAAAATGGAAAGCACGCATTTTTACTTATAATTGATTTCCTGACAAATTGCAGCACTAGATTCTATTTCATTCTTCCAAAGATTTTCAATTACATCAATTCCTGCTGATGTTCTTATACGAGATCAGATGATCTGCAATGTCTCCTGCATGACTCCGTTTATCGAAAGCACCTGCCTCTGAATTATTTTATCGCACTTGCAGTCTGAGCTTGCTCAGCAAAGAGCAATACTAAGCCAAGAAGGCTTAACATTGCACCGAAGCGCCCAGCATCTGACAGTTAACAGGGTATAATACCAGCGGTGTGTCAGACTTGTCGTATGAAGGGCAAGGAAAAACTTCTCCAGACTTTCCCAGAACTGTGCAGTTCATCACAGAAGTGACCCTTTGCGTAGGTATTGAAGGTTTGCAAGCCTGACTTTTCCTCGATCAACTAGTTAAGTGCTTGCTTACGCTGAAAAGAAATGGTCTTTGTGGGAAAACAAGCATTTTGTATATCCTTCAGTGGAAATCAATACGTCTCTAGTTTCGTTGACACAAAATCAGGTACTTACTGCCTTAAAACTGCCATGTAGACTAACTAAACCTACCATCTTGCTCTCCATGCTCCTATTTATGCAAAGGGCTGCCTCCACCTTCTGAGTGTCGGTATATTTAGGACGCAATCATAAGTGTGATCACATTTAAAAACATTTAAAAAGTATCACTTTAATGTATCATTAAGTGATAAATGATGATTGGAGGAACATCCTTAGTACTGTTCCCTGAGCTCTGCAATTCTGCCTCTGGCTTCAGAGTATATTAAGCCCATGGTATATCTCAAATCTCGAAAAAAAATCTAAAGTTATTGAAAGAAATTATTTTAAAGCATGGAAAATTTAACTCAAGGCTTTCCTTCAGCTGAAGTCAGAGTAAGGTGTATACTGAAGCCCAACAGGCAGAGACGGGGTCAGGCCCTTTCCTGGGATTACACATTAAATGCAAGTCTTGTTCTTGCCCTGAGACAGCAAAGCCCAGGTGACAAATCCCCACAAAGCCACAGGCATTGTAGGACGCCACGCTGTGACATCTTCCGGCAGCATTTAGCAGGCCTTGCCGGTTCAAAACCTGCATTCCCATAACCTTGGCTCACCGGCCAGACCCTCTGGCAAAGCTTCGGAAACAAGGCAGTGCCCGCGCTATTTTCAAGGGCACACGAGGGAAGTATTAGCTGCTTTACCCACAGCACTTAGGACACGAGAAGATTTTCTGGGTGTTTTGGACTTGACCGATTGCAATTATACTATTTATATTATATCTTTTACTAAAAACTTTGTTAATGAGGTGGACTGAAAACATTTTCACAATTTAATTGGATTTACTTATAACACTGAAACTGTGAAGATAGAATTAGCGCTCACATAATAGCTAATCAACACTGATTTTTCTTTTTAAAAAGCAGCTTTAAAGTATTAAGCACATCGGTGAATATGCTATAAAATCACTAGCTATCCACATACAAACAGAGGTGCCTCAAAATTTAAGATGCCATTTCTGACTTGGGACATCTGCTTTGACAAATTCAAGAGCAACTTTGCTTGAAATTCAGAGGGAGAACATTAAATAATTCAGGCTAGTTCAGAACATCTTAGGCCACAGAAAAGCACTGGTCAATCTTGAAGATGTAAGCTACCAATATCTACGTATCTGTGTCTAGAGAGATAGATATTACTGCAAAAAAATATGATTAAAGTTATGGGCTGCCTGATTTTTTTTTTTTCTCTCTGCAATAGATGTGGCAAATTTTTTTTTTCCTGCATTTGCCCCTCTTATAGCTCAAGAGGGTCACTGCGACGGCAGAAGAGCAGAGACCCTCTCTGCTGGGATGCCGTGGCTAGCAGCCACACCACACTGCGAAGAAGGAAGAATTACCCTCCTGGCAAGGTAGAAAGGGCTGTGGCAGGAGAGGACACCTCCTCCCATTAAGTCACCCTCAACAGATTATTAGGGAGCTCTGTAGCAAAAGACGCACTTCCCCCTTCTGACTTGTCTCCCAGCCGTGGAACGACAACCACGGCTACCAGGCTGACTCCGCACTGTGCTCAAGCCCAGAAAGAAGAAAACTGAAGCTCTTAAATATCTGTCCTACATATATAGTCAACATTTTTCTCAGTATGAGAGGATGAAATTTCTGGATTTTATATCGCCTTTTAAAATATTTAGGTGTTGACATATAATACAACTGTATCAGAAGACTGTCGAGTTTGCAATATCAAGCCATCAGACCTAAAGAAGTGCCAGGATTAAGGCTGCGCCTGTGAAATACGCTCAGCACTTTCGTGCTTAGGCAACACGATACGGGTTTTGATTCCAGACCACACAGAACTTCTGTCCTCAGTGTACGCTTAGGACAGACACCTCTGCGATAAACATCAGCTCTGCATGGCCCCTCCCCAGCCTCAGCGCAGAGGGCAAGCTGTACAGAAACACGGTTTGAAACTGCATAAAGAGAAACGTTGGTCTCAGGACTAAAGAATGTGAATGTCCGTTTGAGGTACTTGACTGCATACCCACCTCTGCCTTCAGTGCTGCTAAGGACGCGACTTCAGCGGGCGGATGTCACTGTCCAAGCACCCGGCTTACAACACCCAGTTAATCAAAGTCACAGCATTCGTAGCTGCAGTCAATGGCAATTCAAGCCTTATTCTGATTACATGAAATGTGATAATGTGCTACTTGGCGCTTCACATTCAGCACCCTAAGCTAATGAGCGTTTCTCTCTTCCACGCCAAACCTCAGCTCCTTATCTACGAAGTAGTAAGAACAGACAACATCAGCAAGTGACACGATATCATCTCAAGTCACGATTTCTGTGGAGAATAATTATTTGCCATTTGGACATTAGCAGAAGTTGTGGTGATTGCCATAAAAATACATATATCAAGAAATACTTGTTTATTTTTAATTTGGAGCATGGTCTGAATCATATACACTAACTATGAGACACAACAAAATGCTTCACAAGGAAAATAAAAGGAAACAAAGATAACTCAATGAGAAACTCTATGTGAACATATGATTAAAGTCTCCAGGATAATGCATAAATGCAGCCAACCAAAATTCTGGCATTTATTAATTCTTAAATGCTCAAAGCTGCACCCTCCCGTGCTTTTTAGTATAATAAACCAGCTCTAGATTGCACGGTGCTATTACCCAAGAACGCAATGAAGTACTCACAAAGCCATACCCGAGGTACAAAAACAATTGGCGCCCTTACAGATGTTTCTAAAAATGCAGTTCAGAAGAAAGATGTAAGTGCTAACAGTGCGGCCCCGGAACATGTTTTTCCCCTGGAGCCTATAAAGCAAAGAGGACATATGTTTGACAGCAGCGAAGGAGAAACACCACGTCAATTGCGAGTTACTTAGCCCGGAGTGTACTGCAATCAGAGCACATCAAAACCTAACCAGACGGCATGGTATGCCCTGGAAAGCAAACTACTGGGAATTTTTAGACAGGCAATGAAAAGCAGCAATGATATCAAAGTTATTTAGCAAATATCCTAAATACTACTCCACATTCTGTAACAATATGATAATTTTTTCTTCGTTAAAATTTCTCTGAGGACTTTTATCTGGTTTAGAACCTGGAAGATCATAAGTTTTCTTCTTTACCTTGTGTATTTGAATGCAGTTTATTTATTATTATCTATTAGTATTAGAATTCCCTTTTCCCCTATACTGTCCCTCTGGAAAAACAGCCTAGCCTAGCATGAGCAGGGCACCATCACAGGTTTCAGGAGTCCCGGGTTGACCCAAGACATAGATTTCTGTATCATCTTGAGCGAGACGCTTAAGTCTTCGACAATGAACAAGTTTCTGTGCAGCAATTGTCATGCTATCACACCATAGCTGAAAGCACATAGCAACTCCCAGATGTACAAAGTTTCTTTCATCACAACCTCATCTTCAAGCAAAACGTCAAAAAATCAGTGAACCTGTGCCACATCCAGCTCACTTCTTCTCACGCTTCTCCCTCTTGGGACTGAAACGAAGCACGTAGCCTAAACCTATCTCCCTTTTCCTCAATATTTCCCTTCTCAACAGAGGTGATACCATTCAGCAGCCAATCTCACAGGAGGAGCGCTGGGACAAGCACAGGCCTATCATCCGTCCTCACTGTAACATGTATTAAATTTCAATTCAAACATTTTACCTTAAGTTCAGGAAATGAGATTATCATCTTGAAATCTGACCCCGCACTTCTGCTCTGGTAAGTCTCTGCATTGTAACGTCACCTTTTACACCCTCGTTGCATTGTTACACAAATAATAGAAAATCGCTATTGGTGTTGTGAAGAATGCCAGCCTGCGCAACGAGCACTGCTGAAGTACCGTAACTCGGTGGCCTGACCGAGTTCGGTTCTTCACAGCTCAGAACTTCAGGGAAAAAAAACAAAGACCGGTACGTGAGTGGGACACCTGGACACAGAAATAGCCTTCAGGAGCAGGTAAAGAACAGAAGGAGCAGAAAGGAATGCTAGTGGGGGTATGGAGCAGAGCCTGGAAGACAGTCAAAGGACAGGAGCCCCAGCAAGCGTCAGAAGCACAGAACGGAGAATTAGAAGAGATCACATCAGAGACAGAAGCTCAAAAAGAAGAGGCAGAATTAAAACTGCAGAGAAAGAAGTGACCTGGATGCTGATCTGATTGAGCTTTAAGGAAAGCAAGTGGATAATTTAGGCCTAGAAGTTTGTCACAAGTAAATTGGGTCGTGGTACGTGAACAGATAAGTCTCTGTACTAATCAAAAAATGATCGAGTCATGTCGGGGTTTAGGTAAAACTCACACAAGACTGTTTAGATTGTTCGCAGAACTGTTCCTGGTGACAGTAGCGCAATGATTAGTTGCAGTAACAACTTCACCATGGGACATTGAGTACTGATGTAAGCTTTACAAAAGTTGTTTGCATAGCCAGAATTTTACCATAATACACTAATCAGAATGGTTCAGAGTCTATTATTATTAGAAACGTAAACTAAGTAAACGTCATGAAGCATGCTGAAGCAGAAGGCTATCCAATTTTTTGCCAAGGCATTTCTGAAATCCACATCACATGAATTCTACGTTACCAAGCAAAACCAGGAAATCTGTCTATGGCTCAACAGCAATTTCACCGTGACCAGTTAGAAAGAACTTCTTATACTTAAGCTGACCTGATGGTCAACATAAAGACGCGCACAGAGAAAAACAGGACAACTATAATCAACACTCAGCATCATACAAAACAAAAAGAAGTCTGTGGGTAGAAATTTGACTACCCTAGATTTAATTCAAATGGAATCAGGACTTTCCCCCCATCTATTTCTGGAAGAGTTCGTTATCTAAATGACATAGGTTAGAAATCAAATGCTGTAGGTGTTTCTATGGGAACGAAGGACAATAAGAAATTAGAAGAGGTATTCTTTCCTTCTCCTGTGGGCAGAGCAGCCTTCAACTTAATTCACTTTCCCCTTCTCATCTAAAATAAAGAAATTTTATGACAATAACCTCAAAAACCTTAAGCATAAACCCAAGCAGTGTTGCCTGTACGGAACTTCAGAGAGCTTCAAATAACTCTGACCAGTATCGCCTGCCTAATTCTTCTTCATTATGGTTCTTTGACCTCAGATTCAACAACTACAGAATAGACTATTTTCCTAGCAGATTCAGAAAAAGAGTATTCATGCTAACAAGACTGACATTTTATTTGGCTCTTAGGTTCCAGCCCTTTTGTCCTGCTAAACCTGCTTATCATTGCCTCCTGTTCTCCGTTTTTCTACACACGCTTCACAATATATTGGGACAGCAGCCCAAGCACTTCATTTAGAAAATACAGTATTTGCTGCTCCCCAGGCACTGAATCAGAGCAGGGCTCTGCCTAGACTGAACAGAGTGTAGGGTGGCAACTAGTATGGGAAAAAAAAAAAAAACACCACCAAAAAAACCCCCACCACGACAAAAAAAACAGTAAGAGGACAATCAGGATGAAAAAAAAAAAAAAAACAAAAACAACCAACCAAACAACCAACACAGATATCATCTCTACAAAGAGCAAAGAACCACCAACAAAAGAAAACCAAAACTAAGAAGAACATGAAGGCAAATCAGGATGTGAAAGGCCAAAGAAGTTGTGTGTCAAGGGAAAACAGTGAGAGAGACAGTGACACGCAGCACAAACAAGAAAAGATTTGAAATGAGCCTGGGGATAGATGAACCACATGGAGAGAGGCTGCACGTCTGCCACGATACATGGAGACATGATACATGGAGACACACCAAAGGACTTCACAAAGCTGTGGGTTTCAGCTGGCATTTTATAGGAAGCGGTCCTCCAAGAAGTACCAAGCTCATTTAGAAAAAGTTTCCAGGAGTCTAATACAGCATGTGTAAAGTATTATACTTTATTTTAATGGAAAACAGTTTTGACAAAGAAAATTATCTGAAATGGGAGTATATCTCCTGGTGATCCAAAACAGCTGATCACTAGGCTAGCGTTTCCCTACAGCAAACTGGCTCAGAGGAGATTCCGTCTTGCTCTTCTCAAGTGATTAACTTCCTCCTCCAAAAACGGAGGGAGGCACAATCATTTTTCTGTATTTGAAAGCTGTAAGCACCATATAAAATAAGGAATTAATGTCAATACTGCAGGGGGCTACAAACAAAAGCAAATGGATGAAGTTAAAAAAGCTGTCCTAAACAGGCATCTATTTCAATTGCCTCCCAGCAGTACAGACATAAACTTTACAGATATATTATTCTTCCTAGCTTCATATGAAACAGCAATAGGCTCCTAAAGGAGCTTCGGAACACCTATCATAGACATGTTTTAAACCATGCTCTAGAAGCGCTAACTTCTGCTATTCTACCTCTGCAGAGAGCATGAGGAGCCCACCTCCTGTGATCACTGTCAATACCTTCATAATCCTGGGATCCTGGAGCACACTTATGGCCAGCATGACACGGCTCTAACCCTGGCTGGTATCATCTGAATAGCGAGTGTTTGAAAATGGCTGTTTTTATGGTGCCAGACTGGTGCCTACACATGCTGGTGGTTCTAATCTCATGTGGATGACCCCATAGCTCAGATCTGACATGGAACAACCACTACAAAGAGCTAACACCAATACTGGAGTGATTCCAGGGAGTGGGTTCAGAATAATTAATTGGGTTTATCTCTTTAAAAATATTTATCTACGGGTAGTATGGGCTTTTGAGGGACCAAGCTGTGCATAATTCTTGGACAGCAAGCCTGCCTTTGGACAGTCAGATTGCAAATGCCGAGTCTGGAAGTCTCTGAACTCATGTTCAAATTTCACCATCTGGTGGGGACCATTCTTCTCTGAGGGCTGGATTTGGAGGCAGATTTGGATGTGTCCTTGCTGTAGCTCCTCCTGAGGTGGTAAAGGGAAGCTCTTTGAGAGATGGGCCTTGCAGCATTCTAAGTGTCTACATACAGCTCTTAGAAACATAAGGCTTTCCTGAAAATATTCTCTCAGACTTGTGCTCTCCTAGGGTAAAATCTACCCACGTGCAGAAAAGCTCTGCATCATTAGCTCCCCTGTTTGTGGTTTTAATTGCAGCTTCAGCGATACTCATCCTGTTTGGAGGTGTTGTTCATAGAGACTGAACATTTGCATTACCTGCTCCAGTGCCAAGATTCCTTCCTTCCACTAGGATGCTGAGGAACTAGCCCTATAACTTTTAACCAGATTATTATTTCACTTTGTACTGCAAACAGAATAACATAAAGTTCTTGATTCCAGTAATCTCAGAGTACCAAAATGTGACCACCTAAAGTTGGTTGAGTCCATTTAGGATAGAGTTTTGCCCTCTCCACATCTTCCACCAAAAAAGGCTACGAATTTTTCCACAATCACTTGAAAGTAAACAATTTACCTTTAAAATTTTTCATTAAATTTTATGTTCAGGTGCTAAAGAAGTCTATGAGAGAGAGTGGTCCCTCGGGAATGCTTCAGCCCTGTGATATTTCCCAAAGCAAGCAGGCCTAATGCTGCTCCGTTATTGCCACGCTGAATCTGGAACAACGGAATTGTGACTTACGCTACGCAGGATAAAGTTCTTTAACGTACAGAAGACCTCTCACCTTATTGTCCAGTATTTCCTATGCAGAAATTACACGTGAGCAAATCTGCACGGCACGAACTGAAAGGCCGCACACAGTTCCCATGAAGAATCAGACAGATCTACGCAAGCGCTATGCAGTTGTACAAACGCAGATAATATGACACCACCCCCACCCCCCACCCCCGAGGTACGACAAGCGTGGAGTGCAAGCACTTACTCGGAAGGCAGCACAGGCACAGAAGACACGAGACGCGTTTAACAGTGCCTGAAAGCTAATCCTTCCCCACAGAAACAGAGAAGGCAGGTAGCACACGAACACCCTGCCCAATACTTCCCAAAAGCACCAAACTTCTCCTGACAGGTTACCCAGCACAGCACTCACGCACAGGACTTCCAGACATCCACGAACTGCAGAAGTAGCAACTGGACTGAAGACAGCTCACCTGTTAAGGTCTCCAGACATACTGAGACAGATCTGTAACATTTGCAACGTTAGAGCTCTAAAGTCCTTGAAATCATCCTGGACAAAATCTGCAGACTAAACGAGAGAACGTGTCCAGGAAAACCGTAGAAGTTAGCTCTATGAATAACAGAGAAAGCCTAGAAATGGCAGTCAACTTTTGATTTCGTGTGCGCTCATGCTTGGGTCAGTGTGTATGAAGAAACAGCCAGGTAAAACCACAATTAGTACAACATGTAATACATACATAGAATATGTGTACTATAACTTGTAATTACACGTGCTTCGTAAAAATACGAGGTAGTACATTACCTTTGAAAACATTTGCAAACAGTTTTCAGAAGGAGCTTTGAAAGAAATCCCTACCCAGAGCACCGCCTGGTACTGATGACTTCGGCTCTGCGTCATGCGTATCCCAGTATCACTTTCCAGACTGGGGCAGAGGGGGAAGTTGGGGCATGGCTAACCCACCGCCTGGATTCTTCAGCCAGTGGAAACGAATAGCTGCCTGCACAGGCTTTGTCGGAAAGCATGTGAGCAGACAGGCAGCATGAAACTACCGAAGCAGTAAGGAAAAATGAGCGAGCTTTCTGTAAAAAAATACCTGCTTATATTCGCAACATAAATGTATGTGGTTGAATATCTGGGGAGTACAAAGCTTTAAAGAACTGGCTTCTACAGACAAGTTGAGTGAAGAATGCATACTGAACATACAGAGGAAAAAAAAAAAATGCAGTGACTTCATCAGACCATTGGATGATTTTGGCTGGCTGAAGAACAGAGTTTTTTTTGGTCGGTTGGGTTTTTTTTTTCCCCCCTGCAGTTGTTTTCTACGCAGTCTTCAGCCACCCTGCAAAGGAATCACCATGACACCATGCTGTGAAACAAGGAAGTACTATGCATGCATTCCCCTAGCAGGGCACTCGTACGATTCCTGAGAA
>JAVKLA010000062.1:15553190-15575466 GCA_034782735.1 Sagittarius serpentarius | reverse complement strand
TCCCACTCCCCCCCCCCCAAATCCCTTCTGGTGGTGAACATATAATTTGTTATTTTCGTATTATTTTCATTGTAACTGCTGTTATATTTAATTTAAAAGTATTTCACCCACTCTAGAGTGCCGTCTCATTTGTAGCGAGGAAAAGGAAGCAGTTCAGTCTGGGACGCGTACTGGCAACATGGAAGACAGCTACACACTGCCGTGCCATCCCTGGAAGACAGTAAGAGTACCAAGTTCTACACAGTTCAACAGAAACAGTCGGGAAGAAAATCCAGATGTAGCCCAACAGACCTGCTCCTGTAGCTGACTACAAAGGATTGATACCCGTATCTGGAATTAATGTTGCTTTAGATCTTAAACAAGTTGCCTAAATGACCAATAAATCATATGCAAGGAAAAGATTCAAGGGACCTGAATATCCCTGGTGGAAAAAGCTGTTGTGTTACTTAAAGATTTGAAAACTGCTGCTATGACGTGAAATTAAGCCTGGGTGGAAAGATTGCTGACTCAGGTGCCGATTACTCTGCTGCTAAAGCATCATGCAAGCAGCAGCGTCCAGCTGGCATTAATGATACGTTGCAACGCTCCTCCTGCGGCTTCCCACGCGCGTGCACTGCGGGGGCAACGTCCTCTGCAAAGTACAGGAGATCCTTGGGCAAGAGAGGCTAGAAATACAAACCAAACTTAAACACTTCTTGCTTATCGTGATCCACCCTCAGCTGCCCCAATACCACCAAAGACTGGTCAATGACCAGTGCACACTTGGAAGTATTAGCTGCCATTTGCACTTATATTTTTTCAGCTTAAATACTCTTATCACCTGACGTAAAACACTATTTGAAGACAGCTCTGAAAGCAGGGAGAGGTTTTGTATCCAGACATGCTCTGGTTCTCTTTTCCCATCTTGGCCTGAGAAAGGCTCCTTAAAACCAGTTAAGTTCCCCAGACCGACTTTTTGACACACTCCACACTTCCTAAAGCCACAGATTGAGAACAGCAATTTTCTAATGTTGCTCTTTTGCCTCATTTATATACTTAACAGTTGTGGATTTGAAGTGTTAGTGGGGCCCTGTAAGATGTAATTGTTTTGTTATTCAGATTAATGGCCATTTCCACACTAAACAAAGACCATCAGGAAGTCAGTGACTTAAGAAAAAAAAAATGAGCACCGTAAGTAGCTGTAGAGCAAGAAGTAATGATAAGCCAGAAAAAAAGAGAATTTTTCACCTACACATATGGAAAACCAAATGAGACTCTGATCAATTGGCTAAAATCATCTATGACATGCAGAAAATAAATCAAACAAATGATTAATATCAACTCATGCTGTACATTTTTTTTTTTTCCCCTCCTTTCACCTTCCTCCCTCACATTTCAGTCACTTTATTGCCTGGGGCTTGGAAAGGAAGATTTTGTTAGATTTCCATAAAGCAGCAGAACAGTTAACCATAAACTCGCAAAAACACATCGCTAAGCTTAAAGGTAGTCAGACTTAGCGTGCAATTAAAGTCAGAAAAGCAGCTTACAGTCACACTTTCACATGTCCCCGAGACAACGTGGGGTCATGCTGCCCTGATCGCTGCTGCTGCTACGGAGCGGGCTGGAGGAAAGCGACGTGGGTTTTGCTCCCCAGTATCTTCCCGTCTATCACTGGTTTCCCTTTCAGAGATGCTAGTTCAGGTGATAAATTCCCGACTGGATGAAACACCTCCATTTCCTGATCCCAGCCTGAATTCGACCAAAGCAATTGCAAAACCACCCTCCAGCATCAAGTCAGGTCAGCGAGGAAGGTGACGGAGAGACCACCACCACCGTGAGCCTTACGGGGGCCAAGGGTGGGCAGGCCATCAGCCCGTGGATGGCCCTCGCCGGGCCTGATCCTGTCCTCACCCACAGGCCGACGTCCCCGCCCAGCTCTGGGACATCCCCCTCCCTGTCCCCACAGAGAGGCCTTATGGCTGGGGCTGCCCTGGTGGCCCCCAGCTGCCCTGCTTCAGGATACGTATTCCATGATCTGAACGCAGACATTAAGCACAACCCTACGCCCTTACGCACGGTCACCCCCCCGGGGCAGAGGCAGGCTGAACCTTCCCTCCTTTGGTTGAGGTGAGCTGTTCTGCCCCTTCCAAGCGCTCGCACCGAACGGCATGACTTTGCCATCCCCGTCTCGGCAGACGTGGGAGCGAGCAGACGTACGGTGCCACGGATCTACCCGCAGCTTCACCGCTGCGGGGCCGGGGCGCAGGTCTCCTCACAAAGCGAGGCGGCTGCTCCCCCGCCCCATGGCCGCCCTGCCTCTGCCGAGGCCGCCGCACTGTCTTGGGGAGGAAGGGGCTGCAAGCCGCCGAGTCCCGCTGAAGAGACTGCAATGCCAGTGCCAGGCCGGCACAAGTGTCTCCTCAGTGCAAAAACCAAAGCCTCCCAACAGACCGGCATGAACGTGAAGCCATTTCAGCTTCTGCAACACCTTTTTCGAACACAACATCAGGTGGCCGAGGAAGACTTGAGCTGTTTTTCCACCACCTCTGCTTGCGAGGACACACCAATCTATGCCAGACAGGCAAGTTCCTCCCTGTAACTTGGCCATTCACGATACCGGTCCTTAAACTGTCCTTGCAGCTTGGCAGAAGATGTCCATCCCCTCCTCTTACACCTCCCAAGCGGCCGCCTATACATACTCACTGTAATTGGAGGAGAAACATACATTAAGTTTGCCAGCTTCATTGGGATTCATTGTTAATAAAAGCAGAAAGCAGTACAAATTTATTCTGTCAGAGCCAAAGGCTTGTTCCTGATGACAAAGTTGCAGAGGAGAACAAAAGAACCAAAACCTCTTTTATAAGATGACGGATCCTTCCCTGAGCTGTCACTTGAAACTCCTGAAGCACCTTTTTTGCTGCAAGAGAGAGAAAAAAAAAGGGGGGGGGGGGGGGAGCAACAACATCCCCTCAGAGCTGAGCCCTACGGGCAGCCTTGGGGCTGCGGCACCAAACCACTTGCCTCCCGCCCAAGCGGAGCCTCCCAGCTCTCGTACCCACGTCTATTCGCAGATTCCTGTGTTTCTGTTGTTGCCGTTCTCATCCGCTCTCTTAACAAGCGGGAAAGCTACTCCTGGCTTCATGTTCTTCAACAACCGGGGCTACCGTTTTCCAAGTCTCATCCCCAGACTCTGGGACAGAACATCACAGGAGTGAGGCCCCTCCTGTCCCGGCAGCCGCTCCGATCACACAGTGCCATCATGGTCTCTACTGCGTTTCTCCAAGCTTAGGTAGCTTTTCAGGTGGTTGCCGTGCCCTCAGAACCATCCCGCTTTTTCATAACAAACCATCAGGAATTTGTCATACGCTCGCCTTATAAAACTTTGCATTTTCCGTTTGCTTTCAGCCCTCCACAGGGACCAACCACACTGCAGAATAAAAATGTAGGGGAGAGGTCGGGCGTGCAAAAGGAGCCTTCCAGGTGTCCCACCAAATCACAATTCGGAGAAGTTTGTTTTTCTTGTCCAGACTGACTTCCTCAGCACACCTCCCTCCCGCACAGTGGTCATGCACAGTTTCTCAGCTGCAACTTGTTGTTGAATAAAATGAAGAGGGGAAAAACCTTCTGAAGTCTGAAAGCAGAAGTCAATCATCAGAAGTCTTCAAGATTTTTCAATACCTGGGAGCGTTTCTGCAGGTACCCAACATTACAGAATGTCAACGTTTCTTAAGAATAAAGGCGTTTTGAGACTGTTAAGTCCAACCTCTTGGCAAAAAGTTGTAGCATCAGTAATGAACTTTGTTTCTATTTCAATGCAGACCAAATTCTTTCATTTCTTAGGCTGCCAAAACAGTTTTTGTAAGTAGAACCTGGAAGAAGTTTCCTACTGACAAGTTTCCCTGCAACTAGCAGAGGTGCAACCGGAGGTCACGTGCAGAGACAACCAAATGCCCTCCCCGGAGAAGCATCAACCACGGATGGATTGGAAGGAGGATTCAAGACTTAACCAATCAAAACATTTTAACAGTAATCCTAAAGCGCACGAAAGCGTCACTGAAGTAAAAAGATTACTCACAAGCTAAAACCCACACGTTAGCTAAAATATTTTGCTAGATCATTCATGATAGTCTCAGCTGTACGTATGATTAATTGGCTTATTTATCCAAGACAATTAAGGGCCTCTTCAGAAGTCTGAATGTAAGGTCTAGACCTCAAGTATGCTTATGCTTCAATTTGGTTAGAAAAAACTATTCTAATAACTTTAAATAATGTAAACATGGATAATCAGATATTAGTATTTTCAGACTGGTTTACTAACACATTTACACTGATTAACTATTTACTTTTCCCAGAAGTGCTCTGCAGAAAGACATATTAATATAGAAAATTAGCCCAGCTTATTAAATATACTTGTCACCATCACAGAAAATTCTAAATTTATTAAGCAAACGCACTGTAGAAAGCAAGAGTATCTTTACTTTGTATAAGGAAGGAACAGACTGAAAGAAAGGGAGGAATTGAACACAAAAATAAGTGCCTGAAATGCAATAAAACAAATACTTTTGTAAAGATGACTATCGCATACAGATCTGGAGAGGGGGGTGGGGTGTATTTTTTTAAGACAGCCATGCACAGGATCTGCAGAGTTTAATGAATGTTTATCACACAGTTGTTGAAAAGGTATAAACATTTTTAAATGAAATATCAAAATCTGCAAATAATCATGCATGCAAGCAATTTCTAGACAACTGGCGTGCTTGAAGTGTAATGCATCTGTAAGTTGCTTCAGAATGAAACCTAAATCAGTGTAAAACAAAGTTAAGAATAAAATACCTCTATTAAGTCTTGCAACAGTCTGTGTCATGTCTCCTCAGTTGCCAAAGAGAATTTTAAACAGTATGCCTGAAAACAAAAAATGAAGCTTTTTTTCCTCTGAGCCAAACCCTCATCCGTATATGCCTGACACTCATATAGATATTTTAAACAATTACAAAACAAGGTACTGTCGTCTTCAGCTAAAAAAGAATTCTATCAATAAAATGTAAAACCATGTTTGATTACTCTTGAGCTAGAGGTCATGGGGGAAACTCATTCTACAGAACCTCAACAGACCCTGCCAACTTCAAAAGAATAGCGTGGCAAAATGCTACAGTACTTTCCACAGCTAAAGGAGGAAGACGAGACTTTGAATGCACACGGCAAGTAGTGAAAGAAGAGGGTGTCATTGTCAGATGCAATTCTGATCAGCAGTATTATCACCCGATCAGGAAATACTATACTAAAAAGTACTGTATTAAAATTCTGCCAAGATATAAATGTAATAAACACTGATAAAGAATTTATTGATAATAATTGATAATACAAATTCCTTATTTAAGAAAAAGAACTTGTATCTTACCAGTCGAGTTTATGTGCATTAAAATTTGCATTTCCTTTTTTTCAGAGTTGGATTTACTCTTACCTCAATACTCAGTAAATTGCTCTCAGTAAGCGTGGACAGTGTGTTCACGATGCAAGAACAGTATCGCTGTGCTTGTGAAACTGCAGGCAATGGAAAGACTGCACCCCAGAATATGCACTGAAACTACCTCAGTCCCGTATCAGTTCTCCTATGTACATAAGCCCATTAAATGAGAGTTTCAGGGGCCCGTTTCTGTGAAGATACTTATCTGATGTTATTCTGAAGTGTCTCAGAAGCTGTTTCACTGAAGCTTACTTCAATCAATGCCCAGATTTTTACGTAAAGCCATCTTTATTCAGCCACTGGTGGTTCTCCTGGTTCAGCTTTCAAATATTCACTGTCTGATTCATATACCTGAGCTCAGAAAAACCTTGACTGACAGAGTTTCAATAATGTTTTTAATAAAAATTTCTAACATACCACAAAATTCAGGGTTGGTAAATTATACGAAGGTAGTGCTTCTGGACTAAGAGCCCACCACGGTGTGCAGACATGCATGAATAACTTGACTGAGATCATGAAACTGTGCTGCACCGCCGGATGTTTACAAATGCAGAGGCATTATTTCTACAAATGGCCAATCTTAGCCACTGCTTTATTGACAGAATTTTCCGCATATTCTTTGAAGTAATTGGCCTTTAAACTTGATGCACGTCCAAAGAGTTGTTAAGCACTGAATTCCTTTGCTATAGCTTCCATTTGCATCTTCTAGCCTCACATAAAAACCTTGTTTCAGCAAAATGGGTTACTATTTTGCTGAAATAAGTATTTTACTGTACTTTAAAGACAAATCCCCATATTTTGCAGTTTCCTCCTTTCTATCATCTAAAAAGTAACCTACAGAGCAGAAGAGGAAATGGAAGAATTTGAAAAAAATAACGTGGACCTTTATTGTAATCAGAACTCAGCATAAAGTACTACCAGACAGTATTACCACCTCTTCATCAAAAGCTGGTTTCCACGGTGACCAGCACATCCTCTGCTGGTTTTTTTGTTTTCTTTTTTAAAGACCTTGCTCTTTAGTATCATCCATCCCCACAATTAGGATGCAAAATAAGCTCAGAGAAACGCAATTTTTTTTTTTCTTTTCTTCCAATATCTAAACCAAGTGGAGGACTTGAATGCCCACACAGCGCCAGCATAATGCACGGTGCTTTTTATCTAAAGCAACGTGATCTCCTTATGAAAACTCACCCATCCAGAGTTACTAGTAGCTACTCTACTTTGATGCAAACGTTCATCAAAGAATTCTGTAAAGCCATTTGGATGACAGCGACAAGCAGGCAAACCACTGCTCAAGCTCATCATGCTCCAGCTTTAAATTGTGTAGGAATATAGCCTAAAAGTTGGCGTGCTGGGTCAGACTAGAAGCCTTCTAGTCCATTTGCTGAAGCATTCAGTCCCCAGTAATAGCCAGAGGTCATAATTTCCTGCCATCTTTATCATCATTAAAAGTGATCACTTCTTCCCGCACCCTCTGAACGGAACCGTCGCATCCTCCTAGCCGTGAGAGAAACCCCTTTCTAACCAGCTATAGCTTAAAACCAAGTTGTGCTCGTGATTTCCTATATACGCCAACACGGCTGCTTTTTACTTTTGCTATCTGCACTTGACTTATACAGTCACTTCCCCACTCACTGCTCATGACATTCAACATAAAGAAAGATAAAAAAAGTGTTGTGCCTCATCTCTTTGCACAGGAGGAAATACCTACCACTGGATCAGTCAGACTCTTCCCTTGTCCCCGCAGTACCGGTTGTAACGATACACACAACTCCCAGGTTATTTCAGGTTTCAAGCAGTTTTTACAGCAACTAACCAAAATCATCAGTAACCCCTAATCACTATGAGTTTATGCAGCATTCAAAATTTATATAGTATAGACACGGCCTATTCCTCACAGCAAATTGCATCCTCTATTCAGCTGCCCAGCACACTCAACATCTAATTCACACCCACATCCTGTATTTAACAATGACTCATTTAATTTCATCCTCACCCTCTTGCGGTCTCAGTTCAAGACTATTATATAACTCAACCCAGCAAAACATATAGCTAAAAATTTTTACTGTTACAGGTTCATTGCTTGCTCGTAACGTACGGCAAAGATGCCTTTCACTCCAGTGTAGTAGAGGATGTTTACTAATCCCGGTTCTAAGCTATCAACTCTACTAATAACAGAAGAGAGAATATTTTGTTTATTCTGCTCTCCTGAAGATCACCTGGAGGGGTCTGACTTCTGCTCCGACTCCGGCAAACGCTGCCCTTGTGACCTGGCAGAATAGTTGGATAATGGCTCCACCTTTCTGTTTCTTCCTCCCTCACCTACCGGCCGTAGAACAGCATAGTGTATTATCTGCCCAAGAAAAAAAAATTTAAATAAAAGCTTGTTTTCAACAAGTTTTAGGTGCAGCATGTTCTTATCTTTGTGTATGGAGCTGCGCCGATTCTCTCCCTTCCCCCACAAACTTAATCTCCAATAACTTATTTTTACTCTGCTGTACTTTCACCTTAAAGACTGAAGTTTTTCAAGGGTGTGAATGACGGTATTTTTGGCAAGGGAGAAAGAAGCACCCAGAGTAAGTAGTTAAAAGAAATAAAGCAGCAGGTAGGTATTTGTGCATAAGGTGCGTTCGCAGTTTTTAGTCCTGATGCAGAAAAGATGACTGCATTTGCAAAGCAGCAATTACTTCTGTAACCCCAGAGTGGTATCTGATAACGTGCTCCCCCCGCCATGCAAACAACAGGCAGTAAGTGCCCATTTCAGGGGATTTTTGCAGCTTTCTTTCCAGGACAGAAGGGAAACAAGGGGCGAGGAAACAACGGACAAAAGGAAGCACAGACAGCGCAGAGAGCGAGCAGCTGTGTGACAGCAAAATAGGGCTTGTTCTATAAACACAGTAATACCAAACGCGTGAACTGACAGGAGGCAGCAGGGGGTGGTTCTAAAACATGTGTAAACAAGTTATGCTATATTTGAATAACAGTTTTGTTCAGCCTGGCTTAGATTACCTTCTACTGCAGTCTAAGCGGATCTTTCCATTGCTTCCAAAGGAGTGTTTAAACAAAGTCCTGAATTTCAAGCTACAACTCAAAGTAAGGGGGCTCCTGCACTCTGGTAATTAGGATTCAACTATGAGCACGTCAGTAGACTTAGGAATTCTGTCCGAGGTTTTTTGCTCCCCCCCCCCAATAAATGCTTCTCGGTCTTCTCAACCGAAAGCTATCGCTTAGACAGAAATGCCATGGAAATACTAAAACCGATCGGACACGAGCACAAAGCAGCAGATAACCTACGGGACACCAGATCAGCAAGGGCCCGACAAAGCCCCTGCTTACCCGCTACAGAAACGGGGGCTGGCTGCCCGCCGGCCGCAGAGCAGCGCTCCGCAGCACGGTGATCCACTCTCCCCTTGGTCTTCAGCAGCCCGTTCAGCAGCCTGCCACCTCCGCGGGCCCACGGACACCCATCCTCACCAAGCCAGAGCGGCGGGCAACACCACCGTTTGCTCTCCTTGCTTTCCTGCAGCCGCAAGCTAAGCAAAGCGCCTTGCCCGTGAGCCAGGGGCTGGGAAACCACTGCTCGAGCAGCAGCCGGCACGGGAGGAAAAGCTACTCGGAGCTTCCTCCAGCCGTCTCCTCCTCGGAGCCGAGCAGAAGCTGGCGGAGGGCAACCAGAGACACGTAGCTGGAAGTGCCTCTTTCCTGGAAACCGTATTAAACAAGGAGAGCAAAATACCAGGTAGAAAAGGGAGGACAAATTCACAGGATGTGCCCAGAAGGAAGAAGAAGAGAAGGGAAATTGGAAAAGATTTTCAGAGGTGTGCAATGAATATTAGCAGAATGACTCAAGAGGAAGAAATATAAAAATGCAAGGAGAAATCAGCAAAGAGAAGGAAATGCAGTAGGTGAAAGAGCAGACAGCATTGCATTTTTTAAATTGGCATCTCTAGGCTTTTTTCTGGAAACTGATTATCCTTCTTTCCACGGGGGGAGTGATGGGGAACAAAACAAGTTATCTTAAACCAAGCTTCAAAGACAGAAAAGAATAAGTAAGGGCTTTATTGGAGCTACTGTGCATGGTTCATTCCATTGCAATTATCCAGCTCTTGCTCCCTGTCTCAGTCTTGCACTGCAGCGCTACACATGAACGCTTCCTGCTTGACAGCTGAGACTGACACATGTCTTTTCTCTTGCAAAGACCGAGACTTCATTATCCACATCAAATTGAAAAAGCTCATTAAAAAATTGTGTTTTCTTTATGGTTTTCCAACGTTAGCCTTTTTTTTTTTTTCTGGTTCGCTCTCTTTAACACGACTATCAAAAGGAGATTTATTCGAAGGTTCTTTTTTTTTTTTAGTAAGTTTTTCCAGCACAAGGATATATCAGTTACTTATAGATACAACACTTCAAGGTTTAACTGTGCTATATACTCTAAAGAGCAACAAAATAAAAAGCATTCTATTTGCAGACAATTTCTTCGGAGATAAAGTTGGGAAATGTCCTATTTTGATTCTGTAAAGTTAACAAGAAGATATGAAGTAATACTTTTACACTTGTCTTTTACTATACACCAGTGTTTTGGTTATAAAATATGCAAGATAGATACACTGTTCACAAAGAAAGGCACGTCATTGACAAAAGAGTGAAACGGATTGCTGCTCTGCACAGCATCACTAAACCTCCGTTAGGTTTAAAGAGCTAATTAAACATTGCCTTCTTGCACTACGCCTTAAAGATTCTCTAGCACCAGAAGGCTGCAGCTGGAGGAGTGGTAGAGAGACACATCCTTATGTAAGAAGCAGCTATTCTGTTACTGACCAGAACGCCATCCTAACCCTTTTCTGCATTGACTGACTAGCATACAAAACCAGAATATTGCCCAGAGAAAAGGGGTCTCCATGGAATCTGACATGCAAGTCAATTCTTGCTGCACCAGCTGTGGTCAGTGGACATTGCAGAAATGTACTCAAGAAAGAATAAGGCAACAAAAAAGAATGAAAACTTATAAATCCAAGTCTGTGTTAGCTGTGTATTGCAGACCCTCCTGAGTTTAAGCTCACGTGAAGCACCAGCAACGAGCAAGTGGTGATAGCATCAGATTCCAGTTTAAATTTGGGCAATAGTGTGCCAACCTCAGATCAGCCAAAAGGGTAAATACCCACATCCTAGATAAAGAGAAAGGCCAGGCCTTGTAGTTAATTGCAAAATTAGCAGAAAGAGAGGGCTGGAGAGTAAATGCACTTCAAGCTCTTAAAGATGCCCTCTGAAGACAAGATTGAAGCACACCGATACAGCACTACAGGAGGCCCATGTTAGCATTGCCCATGTTAAATACCTTCAACCAGCAGAGCACAACCCATGCTCGTTAGCATTTCTAAACACATGTTATAACAGGAACCACCAGCTCATTGTGCTTAGGCAAATTTTGGTTTCTCATTGGTAAGCGGTAAGAACCATTAGAGAATCAGATAAATTGATTTCAATGGCACAACTCTCAAGTCCAAAGTTAAGCACAGACTTAATTGCTTTGCTGGATCAGAACCAGGGAGCTCAGCATCTTCTAGGCTTGATCCTACGATAAGGTCAGAAGGCTACAGAAGTTTCACAGTTTTTGTTTCCTTCCTTTCAAACGTGAGGTTTTTAGAATGATCTGAGCACTTAATGTAAGCCAGAATTTTGAGTAAGCAATATTACACATCTTTGAATTGTAAAAGCAATCTCATTGGTAGCCACAGCCTTGAAATCGGTTAGGTACACATCTTTAGCTCTTTGGAAGTATAGGCTTAATGGCACTCTCCGTCCCAAGGGTCAGCAAGGACACTGATCTTACCAAAATACTTAATGTTCTTTTTATGATCCTAATTCATCATACTTACTGAATGCAGTATGCTTTTTAGCCGTTTCAGGTTTAGACTTAAACACATTTAGTCTCGTTTTAGTCAGGGGAAAAAAAGCATACATGGCATTTCAGAAGCACTGCAGGAAAGGCGTTCCAGAACAAATTGCACTCCCCTCTAATTTTGATAAAAGTAGTTAGCACTTGCCGTTCATACCACCGGCAGCTTCTGCTGGTGGCTGAATGAAAAAAGCGAGAAAGATAAACCTCTCCTCTTCCTGGCCGCACTGATTAGTGAACAGAGACACGGTGCCTGCGTTAGCAGACAGGGCAGGGGCGAAGGCAGGCTGTTGGCAGTCAGGGCACTGAGATTGAGTCTGCGCAGCTGTCAGCTGGGCTGCATCATTCCTTCGGTTCAGCTGACTTCAGAGTCCCCAAGTAATATTTTTGCAAACAATGTTTTTCCTCTTTACAAGCCTCGTTAGGAGCTCTCTATTAGACAGGCATAAACTGCAGAAACCTCTCTCTGTTCCACTCCTTTTTAAGACGCTGTACAGACAATACCAAACAAACCTTCAAACCGGTCCCTGCCTCCATGCAAGCATAAAAAGAAAACACGTAGAGAAGTTCAAGCAGTCAGCAACACTGGAGACACAGCAGATTTTGCCCTTGGCAGTTAAAGAGGGTGGAAATTCAAGGGAAGATTCTAACCAGAGATAACACGGACGCGTTTTCTCTCGACTTGTCAGGTTTGTAATTTCTTCAGTCTCCTTGTAGCTGAAAGCCGAGCAAAAAGAGGGTACCGCCTCGGAAACAACCATCACCTTTCCAGTCCCCTTCTTCCCGCCTTCACCACCTTCGTTCCCTCCCCCACACAGAGTGCGTGTTAGGACTCCTCAACCAAACCCAATGCGTAACTCCAAACGGCAGAGCCAGCCGGGCCGCTGACTTTACGACTCACGGCCGGGCGGACGCGCGCCGCGCGCCGCTGACCGGTTGCCCGGTTGCCCGGTTGCCCGGTTGCCCGGTTGCCCGCAGGCCGCCCCGCGGCTCCCGCCGCACCTCCGAGAGCGCGGTCGGCCGCGGCGAGGAGCGCCAGCACCGTCCGGTGGCCCTCGCTTTCGTGTGCCGTTTGTGACCCCTTCCGACCGAGATCTGCAACTGGAACCCATTAACTCTACGTGGTAACACCCGCAGTTTCATCTCCAGGGTTGCTTAGCGGTTTCTTCAGGCTCTGAAGGCTGCTGGTCGGGAGCAGTGAAGGGATGAGGTGCCTGTTCTTCAGAACCGGCTCTTTCCCAACCTTTATAAACATTAAATTATCAAACAAACAGAAACTGAAACCTACCGTCCTGGTTTTTATTTTTTAAAACAGCTTTTGTTTTGCTAGTCTAAACACAGCGAACTTTTTTACTCTGCCTTTGTAAGATAAGCTCTCCTCTCCCATATCGTTCTGGTAGTTCTTCTCTGCTCAAGCTCCATCTCTATCATTTTTTAAAATAAGCAGTCAATTTGGGTAAACAACGTTAATCTCTCCCTCTGTGGCAAATATTTCACCTGAGACATCCCAGGCGTCCGTTTGCTTTTTCACAGCTGTAGCACGCTTCTGATCAGTAGCTGGATTTATCTTCCTCTACTATTTCCAGCTGAGGACTCCCAGCTCACAGGAAAAAAAAAAAAAAATTAATTCCTGCTATGCAGAGTCTTGAAACCTGCACTATTGTATTTCATCGCTTTTCCCTTATTCTGTTCCCAAAAGCCACCCGTTTCTTCCTACCTGACATTCCGATTCTTCTCCGCGGTGATGATGATATCCCCCAGCTTGGACTCATCAGCACATCTCACCAATGCACTCCTCCTTTCCAGGCAGAACTCATCCATAAAAATATTAACCTTGTTTCCAAACCAGTACTGAGAAAACTCCACTATTAATCTTCCCCCCATTTAGTACTCCCCCTCCCAAGACCGTTGTCATGTCCCCCTCAATCATCTCCTTATTCACATCATAATTCTTCTAAGTCTCATGAACAAATAACTTCCTAGGCAGGCCATTACTATTGCTTTTGCAAAATTCAGCTAACGCTAGGATCTACTGCACTCACTTCCTTTGCATCTAGCTTAGCAAATAAATTTAACTGGAGTCCTACACCATACTGAGAAGCAGTCAACGTCACAAATTATTTCTTTATATAGCTTTCTACTGTTATCGTGTGATTTAAAACAGGCCTTAAAAGCTGCATGAGACAAGGCAGCTCTGTCAGAAAATATATGGAAGCTGCAGAATCAAAGAATCCATTTAAGTATGCATTTAAGTATGCACTTACATACAAATCAAGAAATACATAACAAATTAATTTAATCTTTATCTATGCCAAATATGGCATTCACAGCAGGTGGCAATATCTTGCAGTGTAGAAACAAAAGGAAAAGGTTTGATGCTGTGATGGCACCAGCAAAATAAAACAGAAAGGCCACAGGAATTTCCGTAAACAAGACGGAGGACTCGAGCTGCAGCCAGACTTCCAACAGATCTGAGAAATGATGCCGGAACACTCTTTCAGATTTTCTTACATCTGCAAAAAGTTGCATACCACAATCATAAGAATACTGTTTTTTCCAGAAGTGCGTATTTCTGACCAGCTACAAGACAGACCCCGGTGCATCCCTGAAGGGGGTCCAGCTGACTCAAGTCCTCTGCGTTTTCCCCGTCTCTGCTGGGAGTACAAATTCTCCTGGAACAGCTCTATTCCATACATTCACACACCAGGGGTTAGGCACAGACCCGGAAAAGGCACGTAGGTTCCTGCTTCACATTTCAGTTACCTTGCTGGGATTTAGGAACCTAAATACATTTTAAGGAAGACTCCATCTAAGTAGGGATGGAGTAAGGTCCTGTAACAGTGGAGAAGGGCAAATAAAGTACTTTAGGGAATTACAGCCCAGTCAGCCTAACATCGATATTTGAAAAGAGATGGTGACAAATTAGTAAGCAAGCAATAAATCAAGCGGTCTGTAAGCACCTTGAAGAAAACAAGATGACAACAAAGAGCCAACAGATTTGTCAGGAACAATTCATGGCAAATCAATATAATTGCTTTCAAAGCAGCTGATCTAGCATACAAGGGGACAGGTCCCTGTAATGAACAAACAACCGAAATACAGTCTAGGTGAAGGTGCACTAATTTCAGGGCAGAAGTGGTTGAAAGAAAAGATTGAGATTATCATCGGTAAAAATGCAATTTCATTTCAAGAAGATGTAGAGATCTTGTATATTCAATATTTTCACAAATTATGATATTTTGTGTTTCTTTAAGATTTGTGTATGACACAAACTTGACAGGTATTGCTCAGCTCCTGACTCATTTCTACCCAGCTGCAAATCTATTCCTCTCCATCCAGCTGGTGTTGTCTAGCAAACTCTTCTGGATATTCTGGAATATATTGTTCCATGTAATTAAGCATTGGATAATGATCATAAGAAGAGACAAAGTTAATCAACAGGAACTCTTCAGGACTTAGTTAAAAAGCTGATATGTATTTATGAAACAGTTATCAACACTGCGTTCCTCTCTGGTACTCCGTCACAAGATTTCCAGGTTAGGAAATCAGTACAGGCTAATTCCTCATGTTTTGTCCCATTCTCAACAGAAGCATGTTTTTTATTAACCAGTGCGATCCTCTCAAAAACCATTATTTCAACTCCCAGGTAATATTAAAAGTTCAAGAATTCCCTTCCAGAATACATGGAAGCGATTGATTCTGATGTCAATTATACTCCTATCTCCCAGGACAAAATTTGACACTACTGTGGTAAATTATCTAGCGTTGCAGAACGCTGCAAAGCAAGAAAAGCACTAAACTGAGACTCATGTTTCAAGGAGGATGCAAAGCACCCACTAAGACCTGCTCCCCAAATACTAGTAGCTGCAGTTCTCTCTCTTTCATACTGCCTATCCTAATACACAGCATTTTATTGTGTCGATACCTTATTTTCCGCGTCACTATCTTGTTGCTCTGAACACTGAAATTCAGCTCATCCCCAAGCACAGCTTATTACAACAAGGCCCCGAACATGCCCTGCTCAGGAGCAAGCAGCCAGAGTTTTCCCACCATCAGTAGTGAAAAAAGAATTATTTTGAAAACACAACGTATGTATTGTGTGCCTTAGACACTGGTGGTTTAGCATAGGTTGTTTTTTTAAGAATTTGTTATTAAAATGTTATGGAGAGTTTGATGTAAATTCACAAGAGAGAAGCAGCACAACAAGCCTGTGGCATGGTACTCTTTTGCCTATTCGGTTCCTGTAAATGAGCTGATGAAGCAACCTTGGGCATAGATAAGCCTGGATATAACTTTAAGATTACCTCATTAATCAATTTACCCTCTGTCTTTTCAAAAATTCCCCCGTTTCAGCTGATGCGATACTCTTGCCTGAGCTTCCCCAGACGTGCTGCACGCTGCTGAACAGCCGTCACCTTCGCCGCAAACAAGCTTTTCAGTCGTGGCAAGACAGTCCCTGAAAACGGATAAAGTTCAAAAAACTCGAGGAACCTTCACATTAGAAGCTTTATAGTAAGGCCCAGTGGTGTGGATTATCACTGGTGTTGCAGACGTGACATCCAGTCATACAGAGAAGCTGCTGACACCACACTCTTCTACCCCTATGCAACAGGGTAAAGCACTTCTAATCAGTATATACGAAACCCTTCACCCTGCTTACATGCAGCGCCCTCTCCACTGCTGCAGGAGACATTTAGATTTAAAAGGATCCCGTGGATTATCCGTTGTTTCATTGGCCATAGAAATTAGGACATTAACTCCTGAGGATGAAGACGGTATCTTCTTGTGCTCCGAGTCAGGCCTTGCCCCAGGACCTCCCAGCCCTGCTGGCAATGGGCATCCCTTCTGCGCTGAGCTGTCGCCATGCTGCTACGCTGCTCTTGGGTGCGATACTTTCATAAACGCCTCGCTGTGAACTCTTCAAAGACCCTGTAGCTTCTTAAATTAAGATCAAAATGAGGGCATTTGTATTTGACTTGCTAATGTAATATCATACTGACCCCTTTGGCTAGACGCATCCGTGCTTTAGAACTGGGAGATGGTTCTGCAGCGCTAGCAGCTCCTCATCAAGCTTTATTACACTGGATTGTGAGCAGGAGGTGCAGATTTACACTGCTTTTAATTGGAAGCAGAAAAAAAGATAAATAAAAGTCACAACATTTAACCCTGCATTAACTGCTTAGCATTTGCCCTAACCTAACGCTCCTGCTTTGCTTGCGTCACCACCAGAGCAGGCATTAGGAATGGTACTTGAAGGGCTGGATCCCAGGATTTTTGGCTGCCACAAGCATCCAGCCAGCTCCGGCGGATGAGCCATTAGATCAGAAGGTTCTGGGAAGGGAGAGATCGGTTTTCTTTGGATTTCAGCACCCCCACAGATTTTCAGGCCCATTATTTTTTGGCAACACACCGCAATGACTACATCAGTTACACTAAATTACATTAATGTATTACAATACTGACAATGAAAAAACCGCAGTAATACAAACAACAGTAATACACATATTTGATTATAATTTTTACTACAGGTCACATTCAGCCACTGTTGTCAGCAATTACAGACATTTTAAGAACTAGGTCAGCACTAAGTATTTAGACCAGCCCTTTTCCAGCATTACCCCTTTCAATACTGGATCCACTAAGACCCCACTCTCCATATATGCCTTTCTGCTACCCGGCACCTAGGCAGAACCTTGCTAATTCCTCCCGCTTAGCAACACAAAAAAGGCAGCATGAATTAAAATCCTTTTACAGGAGTTCAGTTAGGAAGCATATACATCAGGGCCTCATCCGCCAGCCAGAAAAGTTCACTGAGCTCGTGACCCACTTCCTATCATCATCGTGACCAAAAAAAATCCCAGATATAAATGGGAGCAGACTATGGGTCAAGCAATTTGCCATAACCCTTTATCAGCTGTCATCTTTCCTGCAGACCCTGCGAGAGCTCCAAACCCCGGTCTGGAAGCACCTCACCACTGACCAGCATGCTACTGTCTCCGATAGCTTCTGATAGACATATAAGCCTTTTAACAGGGTGGGAGCACAAGTGCGTTCCCATGGATGTAATCGGATGCTCCTGGTACATCCTATTTTGTGACTAGCCAGGTGCTCGTAGCATTTTGGATACGTGATGGACAAACCAGGGTGTCCTCCATCACGCAAAGTTTTATGGCAGACACAGAAGAGAGGATGCTGTCCTCAAATGCCTCCATATGCTACCATGGATCCACCCTCATCTAACAGTTGGCCTACCAGTTTTAAAGCAAACATACACTTATTATGTTATTGTGGCTGAGAACACAATGCTCTTTGTTTCTGATACTTTTTAAACCATAAAGCAAATTGTTTGAATAAGGATTACTTGGCATAAGCAGAAATTCTTTTGTGAAGTTTCTGTGGTCTAACCCTTGCTTAGGGACAGTCAAAGCAGTCTGGCAGCAGAAACAGCTATTTAACTTGAGCACTAAAGCTGCTGATTGAACTAAGCTCTGACACGTAAAAACCTAAGATCCGACGTGTAAAAAAGAAATAACCACTTACCTGTAGAGTCTTGACTCAATGTTTCTTGACTACTGCTGCTGTAAGAAGGCACTGGCGTGATAGAAAGTGAAGCTGGGCAGGATAATGGATATGAGAAGTCATTTTGTGTAGCAAAACATTGAAATACAGGAACACAGGCATCTTCAGAGAAGGCGAGAGGGAGGTGAGGGTTCCCATACGCATACGGATTTTTCCAGCGAAGCAGTCCTATTGCAAGAGGGGCAACAGCATCAGAACATGACAACAAACATCAGGAGTTAAAACCTGTGCCCTTGTATTGTAGCAGCTTATAATTTTGGAGGAGGAAGCTATAAGGTAATATCAATTCCTGTTTTGATCATCGAGTTGGCCTGCCCCTTGAAGAGGAATGCTGTGTTTTGTTCTGGTCCACTACCAGTAATGCTGTTAAATGCTGGTGTAATGCTGAAAGTATACTTTCAGTACGTGTTCTCCTTGTCCTCAGCAAGACAGCATTTAACCATTTAACATGAAATAAGCCCTCATAATTCCAATGTGAGCCTACAATTTGTTGTGGTCTTGCTTATACCCAGATTTCTGCAGGGCCTCGCTCACACATTACAACCTGAAGGTTTCTCAGCAAGACTGGAAAGCCAATGCTGATGATTTATTTATTTATTTATTTATTTATTTAAAAAATCAACATCTTGCTGCCATCGTTCCTGCCCCTGTGAGGTTCGGAGCTCAGTGGAAATCGGGAGGCACAGCCACGCCACTGCCATTCAGGTCCCACTCTGCTGTCAGACGGGCAGGCTCTGCCCCGGTGCAACTCTCTGTTCTTCTGCTATAGTCCTCAGCAATTCTCTTACCTACGAATCAATGGCTTCGAAATTTTTTCAGTCTATTTGTTCTTCAAATATTTCTGCAGTTTCCGAACACTTATGTTGCATCTTACTAATAGCTAACTGTGTATGACATTGTGACATAAAACAATAGGGCTTATTATGACAGTATGCCACAAGACTGCGGAGGAAAGCTGCCCTGTAGAGATCATTCTGCTGCAAGTGATAGCACTGCCACTGCCTCCCCCCCAAAAACCACAGAAAAATAAAAAGACAACGCCTTTGGAGTACCTGTAACTGCAAAATAAGGGGACCTCTGTAATGTATGTGTCTCCTATAAGTATTATCTTACTTTTTAACTCTCAGGTTGTGATATTTGCAAGACTGGCAGCATCTGAATACAAAATGTGCCATCCACAAAACTGGACTCTCAAATGCAGACATACGCTTCAAATCTGTGATGGCCCCACAAGCACCCTCAGCCAGTTACGGCAACGCTCACTTGAGACTACAAGTGCTGCTGGGTCAAGCACTGAAATACGATGCAACAACTCAGATTTCAGACATGATCATGTAATGAATTCTTCAGCGGGAAACAAAATATTTAACAGTAGGACATGCCTGAATGGAATTGGTAAGCCATACTACTGGCTCATAACTTCTGCAAGAGCAATATGAGAGTATCTAATGTAGTATTCCGTTTTAGTTGCTCTAAACACAATTCTGTCAGGTACTGTAACAAATCAAATAAATACACATGAAGATTGGCAGTTGTCTAAATGTAGATCCCTTAAAAGGGAACAACAGAACAGAAACTGTTTATCAGACCTTTCAGAAGAGGAGCCGCTAGGCGTTAGGAAACAAACCTCTTTAAATAAACACGTGTGCACCAAGAGTTATTTGAGCTACCCACTAGACAGACAGATACATACATCAAGGACTCGCAAGTGTGTCCACTCCAGAGAAAGAGCTGGGTGGCACCACAGAAAGTTCAGTGAACTGTAGTAAAATATTGTTCAATACTGGCCAGTATTGCAGTAGACCTCATGTTTAACAGCAAGCCCCAATCCTCCCTATTTTCACCCCTTTCTTTATACAAAACTTTGGCTCATGCTTTTTTGGAAACATTAAATCGATTGATCTTCTAGGGAGTTAGCTGCCAATATGTTATTATATTTCTCTTGCAAACATAAACCACATTTGAGCCTACCGATAATAGTGAACACAGAGCTAGCAACACATAGCTTTGGCTATAGCTAAACGGACAAAGCTTTTTCTCAGCTTTCCTAGTTGTAGTTCGGATTTCTTTGTGTATAGATACCCACTAAGTAAAGACTACAGTTATCCCATAGTGCCCGGCTGCTTTATTATGAATGCTCAGGAAAACGAGAGCATTAATATGTGCCTGCGTATATAGCATACGAAATTTATGGCCATTTTTAACTGTCGATATAATAATGAAAAATCCATAAGCACTTCTAGCATCCTACTTCATGTTTTTAAAATTTGCTTGCAATCACTCCTTTCTCCAGTATCATTTCCAGCAGACATCGATTTTTACTTTTACCAATAAAGGGTCATTCCATAAACTCATCTGAAAGTACACGGAATTGATCATTTCTGAGGAAAAAAAACAACACGGATACATCACAACAAAGACTATCACCTATTTATCTGTTCACCAGTACAAGGCCATTCTGCCTATACTAAAACCTCCAACTTAACTTTCAGTTTGGTCTGCAAGGCAGCGTATGCTGCAGCTGTAAGCATACAACATAAAGACTCCGAGACTGGAGAACTAAGCTAGAGTATAAAAAGTTTATAAATAACACTACTCGGAACTCTTGAGTGAAGGCAAGCTCTCCAAGTTTTTGACTTTAATTTCATTAGTCCCGTTGGTTAACAACAGCTTTCACCGTAACCACTTCTTGCAGCCACATTAAAATAATTGTCTAATAAAAGTAATACATACATACAGAAAAGCATATATATTGATGATACATATAAGTGTACCTAGATATGAATATATTTATATATACACGCATACCCATGAAAGCACGAGAGTATGTGTGTGTGAGAAGCTGGGACGCTCAGAGAGTGAATGTAGTAGTTTTAAATTACCAAATTGCAAAGCCGTAATGGTAGTTTCTATTGTGCTTGGTGAAGTTGCAGAAAGCTTTTTTTTGGCGGGGGGGGGAGGGGGGGGGCAAGGGGAAAGCCCTGAAGATGTTTCATTTAAAAAAAAAAAGTATTTTAAAAAAGCAAAAGCTCCTTTAAAAAGCTGTCAGAGTTCAAAACCATGTCTTTCAAGGTAAGCGCAACACCGTGGATCACCGCAGAAGGCAAGGAGCACTGGCTCACCCTGCAGCAGCGCAGACGGACGCTCTTGGCGGCACGATACGCGCACAGGCTGTTTCGGCGCCCTTTGCCGTGCCAGCTGACAGCAAACCAACAGCTGAAATGGAAGAAAGTATCCAAAAAAGAAACTTCTGCAGCGATTGCGTATTTTTTAAGTTGCGCCAAGAGTTTCAAAACTCTATCGGCAAAGGAAAGCAGTATGGCTCCCAACACAATTTCTGGACGGCAAGGCAGGGAAAGGGTTGCCGAGACATGCTGAGGGAGGCTGCTCAGCAGCCTAGTAGAATTTGGGGCTGGAAACACAGGGACACCGATGAATCTGCAGACAATGTTCCTGCTGCAAGCCTAACGCCGTTCCCAGGTGTTTAGATACAACTACGCTTTGTGGAAAAACAAGCACATGCACCCTTTATTAGCAACGTGGAAATTAAATTTAATTGTATATCCTGGAACTGTTTCTCCCAGTGAAGAGGACTGAAAGAGGCTTGATAGTCCCTCCGAGCTTTGCAGATGCAATGCCCTGAGAAGCAAATCTTAAAGCTTGAAAAAGGATACAAACCTGGCTTCCCCGGTCCCTCAGGTTTTCCTGTCAGACAGCCACGTTTTATGCACTCCCTTGACTGTTAACAGATTTCCCTTTCTCTCTGCAGTTTTCTGTGAAGTGGTTGATTTGCATCTCTGAGTTTTCTCGCTGCTGTGCCTGGATTGCTCCCAGGCTTGTTCTCTCACAGACACCGCCATGCCCCAAAATTCTCCCTGAAACTCTAAAATTTTGTATATCCTCCTGTAGCAGTAATCCTCAAAAACCAATCCCCTAGTATTCCTCCTCCCCCACAAACACAGTAATGCCATACAGCAACCACGTAACTCGGTAAACCCCTGCCTCTGCCCCCTAACATCATGAGCCAAAACTATCAAAGAGAGGCGAAATAATAATTTATACCCTGCACGGTCCGTGCATTCGCCGTACCTGGGCTCCAGGCTGAGTTTCCTGCAGGGTGACAGCGGACCGTCACTCGTGCCCCGTGCACCTGCAGACCCCTCCTGTTTGCTGCTGCTGTCCGGGAACCCCCCATCCTGCAACACCCCTTCTCTGCAACACCGCTTCTTTCTCCTCTCTGCCGCTGCCCAGCCAGAGCCTCTCCCCTGTGCCCCTGCTGCCTCCTGAAGCCTGTATGGCACACACCGGCCACATGCTACAAGCTCAGTCTTGCCATTTAAAGCTTTTTTGTCTCTCGG
>JAVKLA010000062.1:15520767-15553180 GCA_034782735.1 Sagittarius serpentarius | reverse complement strand
CCCCCCCCCCCCTCCCTTCTCCAGCTGGCCCTGAGCCAGCAGCCAGGCACACCTCTCCCCGCCTGCAGCCAAGGTGGAGCACGAGCTGCTGTCTCTTCGCCCGCTGCATGCGGCTGCTGCTCCAGCCAGGCTGCTCCGTAGGGAACCCAGCTCCCTCAGGGAGCAAGGGGAGAGGCACCAACACGCCGGGGAGGGTTTGCAAAGACACGCGTGTGTTTACTCGCCTAACACCGTCTCGGTGCAAAACCCTCCCTGAGCCACGGTGGTAAAGGATAACCAGACACAGCCGCCTTGCGTGGGGGCACGAGGCTGCTGCAGGATGGGCCAAATGCATCTGCACAAAAGATTGTACGTTAAAAAGAAGTGTGTATACGGGGAGAAAGCCCCCACGTAGTACATACTACAGCAAAGCAAAACTGAGTCCAAGAGACGTGGGTGAGAAGTTTCACTGGTACATCACCACCCGAGACGCTCTCCCACCTCGCCGGCCCCTGTTCGGAGCAGGAGGCAGAAAGCCCAGCGGATAAGCTGGGCCCGACGCTTAGCCGGGGCCGGGACCTGGCCAGCTCCTCTACTCCACCGAGGCCGCAGCGGAGTCACACACCCTGCCACTTTCCTCCAAAAGCTTAAGCCCAGCTGCGGGTGCCCAGCTGTGGAGCTTGCTGGGAGCTCCTAAAAGCCCTTCCCAGACCATCTCACTGCTCCCCTCTAACAGAGTAACCTTCTGAAAGGCCTCAGCGTGCTGGGGAGGACCTGCCAGTGCTGGTCACAGCGGGACCAGGCAAGGCAGGACACCCCTCGTCTCCTGGGGTAAAAACTGCCCCAGTCGCAGCTCTGGGTCTGCCCCAGTAACAGCTCTGGTTTGCCCCAGGAGGCTGACGAAAAGCTCTGCCGTGCAGGGAGGGAGGGCAGTGCAGGAGCAGGACCGTGCCCGGGATCGGAGCTTGCCGTGCCGCCCGCTCAGCTTGCTTACAAGCCTGACCTGAAATACTTCCTAGGGCTACTTACTTTGGAAAACGTTCTCTGTGTTCTCTGACCCTTCTAAGCCGTTAAAGGGGTTTAGACACCTCATTTCCAGATTTAGTTTCAGTCTTTGAAATAATTTGTTCGGAATAAACCTTTGCATTTCTTTCCACTGGAAAGATACATTTTAGGAATAGGTGATATACAGGTCACATGGCAACAAAAGTCACAATACCAGACCAACAGTCACAATAACAGACGAACAGTACTGGGCTTTAAATAAAAAAAAAAATCCAAACTCATAAGTCTATATCAGCATTTTTTAGTCTTGCATATTTCTGGTACGTATATAGATATATTTAGCCAAATGGGATGACAATAATTACTTTCAAGAAATTCTGTTCCAGCTAAGCATATTTGACATTTGCACACAGCATAAAACTGCAAGTGCCTACGTGGGACTTTTTCAAAGTTTGGGTTAAGCAGAAAAGCAGCTTTTAGCCGTAAACTGTCTATGTATGCCCCAGCTCAAGCTTTTGAGCTTAACATCTCCTTGCCCAGCTTTCAAATACTGGTGTTAGCTGGCAGGCTGTCTAGCACCTAACCAGATACAAAGGGCAATTCAACCATGTTATGTTAACAGGGATTTGAAATGGCTAATTTCTTTTCCATCTTGGCAGTCACTCTATCCTTTCCTCTTTATGGAAAGGGAATTACCCTTTAGGTGCCTCTCATTTGGATACATACTCAAGGGAAAGCCAGATTTCCCATGGTGATTATTAGTCGCTTCACAGCTAGAGTGGACAAGAACTGAAATTTATGCAAACTTCTGTTAAAAAAAATAAGCACAGCAATTTACGTTTCCTCTGCTAAAGATCCAAATGCCATTTATGCATATATTTAAGAAACAAACAGAAAAGTATTATTATTGTATACCCTGGCCACATTGCACCTGCTGAGAGGTGAGTAATTTCCTATGGTTCACATCAAGACTACGCATGCACATCCAAGGACAGAGGTTTGGGTTCAGTCACAGAAGAGGCGCAGAGCAGACCCTATGGCATACAGCAGAAGGATATATCCTCACTGCCTCGCTTCAGTTAGCTGAGTTAGATGGCTGGTCTCCATACGTTTCTCTAATAAATGGAGAGAGCAAAGATCAACTCAGGAGTAATTTGTAGCAAGATCAAAATTGTAGTCTGTGAATCATACTCGGTAAGAGCTTTTCTCTGTCTCCATTAAGTACAGATAGAGCACAAAGGAAATAGCTACCTAATTTAGCTGGCTAAATTAGTTTCCTGAAGATGGGAAGTATAAACAATGACCCCAAGTATCCATTTCATGACTCAGTCTCCTTCCAATTTTTGCTGGATTCGATAAGCACCGAAGAGCTTATTACGGAGAGGCGATTCCACAAGCGCGTTTCCCAGTTCTGCGCAAGAGAGCAGCACCAGCCTCCACCATCACAGCTTGTCCTCCTCTGCGCAGGGGGTGCACCAGGCTCAGGACAGAGTACAAATTACAAGCAGATGATGGAGATCACGCTGGCCATCTATACAGCTCAAGGCAAAATACGATGTCAAGGACAAGGTGGTGTTTCCTGAGGTCGCCCTGCAGAGCAGTGGGCAGGCCACCCGGCAGAGCCAGAACACCCAAAGGGTTGAAAAACTGCAAGAGAGCGCCTTGTCTTCTTACCTAAGGATTCTGAGACTGCTTCCTGTGAAAGCAGGGAGTGTAAATAGCAGGTTTGGAAACATCTGAAAGAAAATAACGAGAAAAACTTTTGCTCTGCTTACGCACAGAAGAATCTATGTCGGTAACAAAAGCCTTGGTCTCCACCTGATCGGCTCAGACTCTTTGTCTCTCAGATGGCTTCAGCTTGATTGAGAGCCCTTGGTGTCTCTTTTCATGTTGCTGCAACAGAGTAGACTCTTACGGATGTCCACTGTATCAGTGGTGGGACTGACAGGATGGATTTTTTTGATAGTCTGTTTAGCTACACAAGGCGTGGTAGGAGCGCTGCAAATCACTGCTATAGGCATACCATAGTGACTGGGGAGGGTTTGAGCATACTGCATGGGAAAAAGATTTAATTTACAACAATAATTTATATCTACACTAGGGACGGCAGCTTCATTAAAAATCCCCACTGCAGAAAAAGCCCAGGAGAACAATCATGACAAACATCTTCCCTGAAAACGCTTAATGCACAGCCTAATGGAGTCGTTCTTGCTGACGTCCTTCATATCTCACCGGCGCAGCAAAATCACTGCCTAAGAGAGTCTCTAAAAGCCATTTACCCCTCCCCTATGCTGGAGCTAAAATCCACTTAAGCCTCCAGCACTGCGGGCAGTATGAAATAGTCTCCGACTCCTGCTTCCTCCCAAGTACTTTTCCCCTCGCCGAGCTGTAGTCCCAAGTACAAACCCAGGCATTTTGCTAGAGCCCAGGCAGGAGCAGAGCTCTTTAATTCTTTGTCTGATCGTCACTCCATCTGTCGTTCAAGGGCTTTTTCAAGCATTTAAGCGTAAAAAGCATTCTGCTAATTTTATTATAATTCTCTCTTGTTCATGTCCTTACATGTGGCACATGCTTGCTAGGTGCGTTCAAGTAAGGCCAAGGCACTGAAGGACAGGCTCTAGCAGGACGTATTCAGAGAGTCTGGAACCGCGATGACCCAAGATGAGGAGTTACTAGTCGTCCTCTTTCCCAGTAGCGGGTTACAAAGGTTTCAGTAATTTGTATTCATTCTAAAAAAATATTTTATTGGTAAAACATATTAGCGTTTTAATGAAAAGACAAGTAGTTCAAGAAGAGACTGGCTTGCTGCGTTCTGTAGCCTACGCAGGAAGAAACCTTTAAATGCTCTGACATCTAACAGTACCAAAACACACAAGCTTAACAGCTTTTCTTCCCATCAGTAACTATGATATTCTAGCTGAATAAAAGTTAAGTAAATCCTAGAAGCTTTACTTTTAACTATGGGAGTGGAGAATAAAAGATTACACTTCACAGCAGCATGAAAGTCACCCAGGCCTCTCTACTTAAACCAAGTTTTCACATCTAAGAAAAGGAGAACCGTGTTTAGAAGACAGCCTTGTTGCAAGTGCTGACAGATGGATAACACAGGGTTTGCTATAGACTTCGACAAAAAGTTAGGACATCAATCACAATCTATTTGGGAAATCTCACTGTGGATTAGATGCAAGTTATGAATGCACCTCCCTAATTCAAGCATTTGGTCATCAAGAAAGAAGAGTTAGATGCAGAGTGCCAGCTGCCTGAAATAAATAACCTAACATCATCACAGATTATTTAAGTATCAGTATAAAGTTAACTTTTTACTTAAAGAGAAGAAAAAGAAATTCTACCTTGGCACAAATTCTTGCGCACTTTGAGCAATTATCTTCTCCTGCTTTTTTCCCCCCTCTGTCCCCTTTTCATTGAGATCTGCTCTCCCTTCATATTTTTAGCCCGGTACTGATAACCCCAAAAATAAAAAATAAAGAGTAAAAGCTTAGAAAGTAAATCAGAGCTGTTTAAGCATCATAAAATTGAGGGGCAAAAGTATGTTGAGAGACTTTTTTTTTTAAGTAGCCTTCCTATTTTTGTACCTTTAAGGGGAGGTTAAAGGTACAATATCACTACTAGATCCAAATGTTAAATTTATCTGCCTGTACAAAATGGGTGTGTGTCCTCATCTCCTGCTTGAAGGGGAGACCTCTCCTTTTCCTTCCTCGGCTCCTGAAATACAGTCAGCTGCCTGTGCATCGTTCTCTTCCCTCCCTTTCCTTTCGCTCACTCCACGCTTCAGACTCTTCCACATCCCTTACGGTGTCTCAGAGCCATTTTCCCGACATGGATCCTGTCCCAAGAGCCTTGGCACCATAGGTCTTACCTTTGCCTGAAAGCGAGCACACCCAGAGATGCGGGGGGGGGTTTGAACAGCACGGCAAGGTTTCCTCGTAGGAGATACAAGAGACTGAAGTAGAAGCCAAGCCTTTAAAGAGAGACCACTTTGCTCTGCCAGCGAGACAGGCTACAAGCCTTCCCGTTGCCCAGCGCAGAACAGGTCCTCTCCTCAGCTCGGCAACTTTCACCAGTTTCCTGGCTTACAGCAGACTCCGCACAGCTCCCTACAAGCTCCTCAGAGTCTCCGTTGCCTCCACAGGCTCAGCTACGTCTGCTCCACATTGCAGACCCTGCTGTCTGAATGCAGGGCAATCTTTCTTGCTCCTCTGCATGAAGAGCATCAAGCTGAACGTAGCAGGCTCCATAAGGTACCACCTAGGTTTGTCAAGCTAAAATGAACAATTTGATAGGTGGCAAATGGAGCGGCTTTTCTTTGTCATTGGGTAATGCAGTCTTACTAGACATTTCATCCAAATTCAAATGATTATTGTGCTTTTCTGAATGCTCTCCTGACCTCAGCACATACCCACAGACTCCTAGAGTTTTTACTTTTATCCCCAAACACACGTTTCTGTCCGCTTATTCCATCTTTTATCCCTAAATTATCAAGTCTTCGGCAGTATTCATAGCTAAAAAAAAAAAAATCAAGGGATCGTTTTCTAGTTCTTGTCATAGGATTATGAGCAAAAGAACAGGTATATACACTAGCTGCTTTCAGCTTAACAAATTCTCATTTATTGTTACTGACTTGCACCTGTTGAATTTAATGGCAAGACTAAATTTTCACTACATTTTATTGCACAGGCATCACTCCTAGGAAAAAGGTGAAAGGAGGGGCTGACTCACTTGGCAGATTGCTCGTTAGGGTACATGTTTGCAACCTCTTGAGCATGAGCTTGAGAAAGGATACACGAAAGGATCCTGAGCACAGCTGGAGAATTCCTGCTGTATAGGAATAAAGCATGCAAAGAGCCTGAGCCTCGTTTCCAAAGAGCCTATCAAACCACCGCTACACATCCAGCTCCAGTTAAAACACTGCGTTGGCCTAGCGTCAAGAGACATCATTACATCTGATGTTTGTCTTATGCTTTACGAATTGCAGAAATCTGTGAAAACTCAGGCAGTGTAACAGCACATGCCCTTGAATTTTTATTAGTCTGTCTCTGCAGAAGCAGATTTTACAGAGGGCAGTACTTGTTCAGCTGAAACCAAATGCTTTATTGTCACAATACTGCTTCATTTGTTTTTACAGACACTGCAATATTTTCCAAACCCCAGATATCTAGCTTTGTTTTTAAAAATTCCTTTGTGTTTACCTGTGTCTCAAGTGAAAGGCAAGCTAAGCCAAATGCTACCTTAATTCATTACCTACTAGCGCAGTTGGTGATGAGCATTTCCAAAGAAGGGTCTTCCCGGAGAAGCAAAAAGCCGAGAACAGGAACGAGCTCACCTGCAAACTGCATGCCTTTGCTTTACGGAGGTCTTACTCAGTTGTTCAGCACCCCAAAGGCAACATCCCTCTAATCCAACCCATTGGCAGTCACCTAGTCACCAGGCTGTTCTTGGTCAAAATCTCTTAGTTTATTATTTCTGCTTTTTGAGACTTGCTATAGAGATACAGCTTTTTAATTGCAACTGTTGTTCTGGGGGGTGAAGAGGGAGAAGGCAAGGTCTGAACAATGTTGTTATAGAAACTTCAACATAGCATTTTGAGACCACAGGTATGAATTTATGGCTGATTAATATAATTGCTTTATTGGGGAAGGGGAGCGGGGAAAGCAGTAAAAGTCTTAAAATAAATGTATATGCTTTTTGTTTTAAGCATCATAAATCACTCCAAGCCCCAGTTGTTGGAAAACCAATCATGCAATGCCTTTTTGCACAGGAAGAGCAACATTCTCTTGCCAATTACAGTTCTCCAGGTACCCCTTTCCATTAGAATGTTCACAAGAAGTTTGTTGACTAAGCTGGTAATCACTGGCTAAAAGAAGGTAAATAATCCAAAAAAAGGTAAATAATAAAACATCAGCTATATGTTGTACGCAGTTACTCTTTCTTAATTATTTTCTTTCACCTTTGGCGCAGGGACCGTGCTGTCCCCTTATAGTCCAAACCCATCCAAAGAACTCAAACCCTGTGTGAATCTAGCTTAATCTCTGACAAACACAAGCACCTACTTTTGCCCAATTTGAACAGGAACACTTGTGGCAGTGACCTATGGAGTAGAATAGCTCAGTTGGAAGGGACCTGTGACAATCACCTAGCCCAACGGTACTTACAGTGTGATCCAGAGCTTGTGGAACACCAAGAGATACTTCAGGTTTCATTCTACAGAGCAGCATACAAAACCGTATTAAAAAATACAAATATTGCTGAAGAGTCAGACATTATAAGTTTAGGAAATAACAAAATTAAATTGGTCAGCATTGCTTGTAGCTCCTGAACTTGCGTCTCTTTCATGTATTTCAGATGAGCTGTAACTTCCAGAAGACTGGTTCCACTTCCATGGGGTTGATAGATGGGGACAAACACACTGAGGTAATACAGGAAAACTGGACAATTCTCTCACCTTGTTGCTTCAGGCAACAAATTTCTCCAGCTAATAAGAACAAGATTTATATATTCCATTCTTTTCTTTTTTCTTTCTTTCTCTTCCCCCCTCCCTGCATGATACCACACAAATAAGTTAAGCTCACCCCTTCCCAAGGAGCCCCTACCCTTTCTCATTATACAGGTGTCTGACTTAAGCCCATTAGTCAAATTTGCAATGCTGCTAAACACTCCCAGCTGTAAGTAAAGTCACCTGAAGTTTGTAAGTTCTTCAGTCCTGTATCGCAGTAACTGCTTTGAATGGTGAAGTGCAAGACAACTCCAGTTAATTAACTCAGCTGAGTGGATGCTTTAGTCTCAGTGACTTTCAGCCTTGATTTTCCTTCTGTTTAAGGAGATAAGCCTGTTTGACTTCACACAGCAAGAAACGCTCAGGTGCTTTTGATGAGATCCTGGAAGGACCCGTATGACAATGAATCACCATCTTCAGTGCAGGGTAGAGAATTCGGCAAGGGGCCACATGCTGAAGTAGAGGGAGACTCCCAAATACCGAAGAACTGCTCATGCAGTCAGAGCTGTTTCTTCTGCCTGCTGAGTGAAACAGCATCCCGGTGAAAAAAACCAGAACATAACTTATAATGAAAGTGTGTGTCAAAATGCATGCTTGCGTGCAAGTGAAACAGTTGCACTGACCATCCGAATTACAACATTATCTAAACTGTGAATGTTTGGCTTCACAGTCCTAACGTGTTACTTTTACAATCCAATGTAAATGGCCTGCGACTTAAGGACCCAAGTCTTGGAGGGAACTAGTGGGGTTTTAAGCAGGAGATCACAAAAAGCTTATCGCTACATACCAAAAATGCTTCTTTGTGTATATATTTGTAAATAATTTGACATAGCTGAATATCCTACTATAGCTGATGGTGTATTAAAATCTAGACAATACAACTCTGTATTCACAAAAATCTCGTGAATGTAAAGTAATATACAGGAGTTTAATTCCAGGACTACAGACCCAAAACATGTATGTTTAGTTTGATTTTTAAATAAACTCATTCTGCTGCTCTTTTCTTTGGATGCAGCAATAAATATCTTCAAGGTACTGCAAGGGTCAGTGCTGCAGTGTGTACACAATAAAAGTAATTTATTATGGTCTTGTTTCACAGGTGTCTATAGAATAGTATACTCAGCAAAAAAAAAAAAAAAAAAAGCTGTGAAGAAGCATACTGTTCATCAGAATGACACACCATGGTAATTATTTATGTTCTTCTGGGAATATAGGTTCCAGTACAAGGAACTCTCTGTTACAGCAGCCTCACGTCAGAAAAGTAAAAAAAATAATGCTTATATAAAAGATCAGCAAATTACAAGATTCTAAACCTGAAATTCAACAATCACTTTTATTTTCAAATGCAAGAGAAGCGAAGCATATGCTTTCACGCTGTAAATATGCATGTGACTGATCTTAATGTGGTCCTTATGAGGTGCCACATTTGAGTACTTTGACAAACACTAATGCACGCTACTTTTCCCGTGCGAATATCCAAACATAGCCTTTTTTGAGGAAACATGCAAGTTTGGCTTTGTTTTGTAGGACCTCAGCTTTGCACGATACTTCGTGACTCAGCTGTAAAGGCCACTTTGATATCCAAGGTCTATGCTGCAATCCTGTCTCCTACAAACTCTTAGCGCAACTAATCTGTCAATATTTTCTGCCTACCTATAGTCCTCAGAGAAATGGCCGGCTGCTCCTGTCCTGGAAGGTTTTTCTGCCATCTGGAATGCAATACTTTGCACAAAGTGCCGTAACAGCGTTGATTTAGACAGTTCCCCTTCCCAACTAGAAAACCATCCGCTGCTGGCATTCCCACCGGTCACACACCCGAAAGTTCGTTTCTGAGTTAACAGGGATTTCTGGCTAGCTAGATCTGTACTGTGAGCACATCTCACCTCTCCGATATTTTAATGTTTTAATTTTTCTTAAGAGGTCTGAAATGCATAAAAGCATTGAGCTTATTTACATTTCACACAATTTATTTTTCAAAACTTTTAGTAAGGAAGTGCTCTTCAATCTTGGCTCTTAAAAAAAGAAAATAACGAAAAGGGTTTTCAAAAATGTATTTGCATGAAATGAAAAGGCCTTACAAAATTAAACGTCTCTTGCGTTATTTATTGCATGCCACGTCTGGATTTTGCTAGTTAAAGGTTTAATTTGAACCGAAGAGAAAGGTTTTGTCTGTGGATTTTAAGAGAAGTTAAAGGGCTTGCACTGCCAGAGTAGCCTCTCTGAAATTCACAGGCACCGGACGGCCCCAGAGCACTCAGGGCGCTAACGAAGAGGTGCCAGTTTCCCTGGAGGGAAATAGAGCAGGAGCTGTATAGTGCAGCGTTCGAGGTTTTAGAAGGGACACTGCCTTGAATTTTATCAGTTTTATATACGTGTGTATGTGCATATATATATGTGAAATTGGCAAGCCATAACTGAAGTTCCTTGAACCACATATGTATTTTACTGTGCATTCATGCATGTGTACTTCACCAGTCCAAACTCGGGAGTTTTCTGAATGTTACTAGGTATACGGTGCTCATGTTTTGGGGTTACCTCCGAGGCAGATACTGGCATAGACAGGAAAATGAAGTTTTGAGGTGTCACAGAGCAGCCCAGCTCTGCAGGGCCCTTCTATCAGCCGCATGCAAACAAAGCTTTCAGGGCCCCACGTGTGTGTCTGAGGGCTACAGTTTTCAGTGACTTTCCTGCTGTTTCTTGAGCTTTTGGTTGAGGTACATTTTAGCCATCTCAAGGCATCTTCCTATGGGGTCCAAAGGCCTTTGCCTTTTGCCCATTTCATTCCGCACAGAATTTGCCCGCAGGATGGTACAGCTGGCTTTGTCTAGTATAAGCGAAACACTCGTTAGTAGCACAGCCAGATATCACTATGTGAAATATGTAGGGCTTCGGGGAAAAAACCAGAAAGATGGATCTGTAGCTTCACCTGAACTCTTTTTGTATGCGTCATCATGGCTCTGGAATATGTCCTTAGGGTACTTGATCCAGTTCATACATTTGTAAGGGGTGATAGACCATTAGCCACCAAAGGACTGTGGCAGCAATGACATCAAAGAAAGCAATTCTGCTGGTTCAAATGAGAAAACTCACAAGCTGAAAGAACTAGACTGAGGTGACTAGATGGGAACCTTTAGCATGAGTATGCGTAGACGGCCTCAAGTTTTAGTACAGTAAAAACCACTCCTAGCTACACTTTGATCAACATGAAGAACGGGATCTAATCCAGCTTGTCCTTCCAGGAGTAAATATTAACAGAGTATTGCAAGGATTTCTCCTTGTACCAAAGGGAATCTGGTCTAAATAAAGCATATCATAAACTTTATTTACCTAACTCACACTATCATGTGGCAAGTAGGATCACTCTATGCAGCACTTCTCCAGCTTAAATGCTAGCAAGGGTCCTTCCTTGCTTCTCTTCAGAACAGCAGATCCAAAAGAGATTTAAGGGCTGCAGTTAGATGTACAAAACCCATAGGGCGTACGGGATCCAGACTTGTTTTGACAGAGGGATCACGATGAGAACAAGAGGGAGAACAGACCGGCGTTATGTTGACTGAACAGCTGAACGTTTGTTGAGTACATGCAGAAAACTGTCACAATACAATAAATCGTGCTTTCCTGCCAGCCAGACTTACCTGATCTTAATGAGGAACACAGCATTTCGGTGACTACTGTAGGGAACCTGTTAAGTACAAGACAATGTAACAGCCACGCGATTGCTAGGAAAGTATGGGTAAGTTTGTGAAGAGCACGACAGTTGCACTGAGCAATATACTTCTGGCAAAGGAAATGGGAATGTGGTTGCAGGACATTTTGTTGGGGAGTTGCACACTGTCAGCACAAGGTAGAGTGCAGAAAAGCCTGGCTTCCCCCGCTTAGGAACTCCACGTGGGAGTGGGAGCCGGAGCCTTAAGTTAGGCACCTAGAATGCACCAGAGAGGCTATTCTGATTTTGATGCACCTATAGGGTTAGTGAGGAACTAGCATTTCCCATTGCCCAGTTGTGAGCAGGGCCACAACCTGAAATCACACTCTTCCATGGAGTTTGAGAAGGAAGAGCTTAAAACCTCAGGAATGCCTCTCCACTGAGTTAGAAGAATGGCTTTGGACCGTGAATACTAGAAGTAAGCCATTTTTTCAAACAAGCGAATACCAATCCTATATACCTACCTGTAAAAAGTGTGAATGATCCCATCTTTTCTATTACAGTCTAAAGGCTAGAAAGCTAACCCAGGAAGGAGGAGACCTCACTTTCTCATTCAGAATAAAACATGCAGTTTCAACCAGAATGTGTAATACCTACCAACAATGAGGGCAGTTTTGGAAGTAGGAAGTAGGCAGTAGGAAGAAAAAACCATCTCCGTATCTCCTTTTAAAGCTTTACTGGTGGACAGTAAGTGATTTAAGATTCGCTGGGACAAGGAGGCATGACAGTAGTTCAGTGGTTAGGATACTTACCTGAGAGAGTCTTGGGCTGTCTTTGTATTTTATTGGCCAGCCGTAATGCCACCATCTCTTAAAAGAAAGCTGTAACTTAACAACTCTGCAGAGTTTGGTCCTGTAGCAATGAGTACGGTAGATGCAGTAAGAATGCACTTACAAGAGAAAGCTGAAGTGGAAGGGTAAGTGTATCTATATAATTAGGCACCAGCATCAGACTGGCAGGAACTGAAGCCACTTTGGAACAGGCAGAGAACTGCAGGTATAAAAAAAAATTTTTTTTTAATCAAATAGGGGAAAAAAAAAAAGTTAATTAGGTGACTCCAGTGAGAATACCCAATTCTCCTCTAAATAAAACCAATTAAGTTTCTGTTATTGATGATAACAGATGCAGAGACAGGTCTGAAGTCTGTTGACAAGATGTAAGCATGGAAAATATTGTCACACAAGTGCTTTGTATTTCAAGCACAGCTGCAAAGAATAAAACTCTCAGAGGTGCATCTGAAACTACTCGGGCACATTGTCAGCTAGGAAAGAGTAGGAAGCCCCTTGTACTCAATTAGTCATACTGAAACCAGGATCAGAGTGAAGAGGTCTTGAGCTCCAAACAAAGCAATGGATTAGAAGCAGCTATTTATGTCTTTATAATAGCCTGAGATGGAAGGTACATGGTATTTATGTAGTGGTACAGCGAAAACATAAGCCTCCTGAAATACTTTCTCTTTCCCGCCCCGCAAAAAGATGACAGTAGAAAAAACAATGTGTGCATGTAAAAAAGGTGCAGTGTATGTTTATTTAAAATAAGTACTCATACAGAAGGAAATTGATAACACATTGGGAATTCAGTCAGATTCTTGCTCCAAGTTATCTTTCCCTCAAAAAAAGTAACACAAGCTGAAGATTAAACTTGCTATTTGGCAATGTAAACACTGCAAAAAGAGTATGTATTTCCATTAGGAGGTACTTTGTTACATCTTACTCTTGGCTCACCTCATGTTACATGACACCCATAGTTAGACTATGACTATGAAGCTGGCGACTGCAGTATTCACAGAAGTTGGACCATGCTAAATATATTATTTTTGTAATAAAACCAAACCAAGCCTACCCACATGTAACAGGTGAACCATCTTTAGATTAGCTGACTAAGGTTTCACCCGTAAAAGCTTACGCTTTTTATTTCATTTTGAACCATAAAATTCAGTCCATTACATGAGCTAATGGATCACACAGATGAACCTATCTGCTTCATTTTCTCTGAAGTTATAGTTCAAAAAGGTAGATGTTGAGATAGCTTTACACTGAGATCCAAGAGTTCCAGTGTTTAAATTACTACTAAAAACTTTGTAAACGGTTCAAAAGGTGTTGTGGGTTGACCCCAGCCAGCAGCCAAGCACCCACACAGCTGCTCACTCACTCTCTCTCCCCTCCATCCCCAGCAAGACGAGGGAGAGAAAAGCAGCAGCAAAAGCAAGAAAACTCGCAGGTTGAGATAAAGACAGTTTAATAAGTGAAGGCAAGAGGGGAAAAAAAACCAAACCACCAAGTGATGCAAAGGCAATCACTCACCACAGGCAGACTGATGCCCAGCCAGTCTGCAAACAATGGCCAGCTTGGAAGCCAACCCCTCACACGCACCTTCTTCCTCTACCCCCTTTTTATTGCTGAAGGTGACTCTGTAGGGTACTGAGTAGCCCTTTGGCTAGTTTGGGGTGGCTGTCCTGGCCATGTCCCATCCCAATCTCCTGCCTACCCCCAGCCTCCTCACTGTGGGGGGCAGAGCAGGACAAAGAGAAAGCCTTGACCCTGGGCAAGGGCCATTCAGCAACAGCCAAAACATTGGTGTGTTATCAGCACTGTTTTAGCCACAAATCTAAAACACAGCACCATATGGGATGCTATGAAGAAAGTTAACTCCATGTCAGCCAGACCCAGTACAGAAAGAAACCCCAAGAATTCAGCTATCAATCTGCATGAGATATATCACATCATAGCTCATTACTCGGAAGCCCGAAATCAAAAGCAAGCCATCTACTGTGAAATGCTTTCAGCATATGAAACTGTGTGCCAAAGTAATTAAACCTGAAAGCAGTCCACTACAGTCAGCACTATTCTTAACATTTGCAGTAGTGGCTTTCACCAGTGTATTTATAAAACAAGTAAGCCTAAGGCCTTCCTCAAATGTACAACTTTGTATGTCAGCTTGTGGGACTTGTGTCCATGTTATTAAGACTGATCTGTTTTCCTCCTACAGTTTGGATATTGGTATTTACTGTTTACTCCCAGCGGGTTGTAAGCAGTATTGTACAGTAGATACACATAAATAGGATCATAAATACAAAAAAGCTAACAAGGTGCTCAGAAAGGCAGCTCAGTGACTTTGCCCCTGTGCACGAGAACTCAGTTTATGATGCTTGCTTACCCTAGTTCCAGGGGGGGAAAAAAAATAATTAAATATATAACATCAGAAATGGCAGTTTCCATGCATCTCTTCTCCTGCCCATAAGTAAATATCCTGGGAATGGAGAGCAGAAGTGATGGTCTGTGGAAGTCAGCACTGTCTCTTCACAGACCTTGAGAGCTCCTCAGTGTTTGTAGCAACAACTGTTCATTAAACCCAAAATAACCCAGGGAATGCTACTCCCAAGAGACAGTAGTTTTTAATAATCTACCATGAAACTCACTTCTGTTAAGGGTAAAGGTGTTGAGCACCACAGATGTTTAACCCACTGAAAGCCTTCAGGAGTTGAGAGCGTAGGCAGCGCATGGCTTTCGGACACTGTCCGACGTCTAAAGGCAAACGCAGCCCCACATTACCCCTTTGGGAAACTACTCCCCACCTCCAGAAAGTAATACAGGAGAGCCAGTAAGGAGGTCTCCATAAAGAAAAGTAAAAAGGCCACTGCGGACTAAAACAGCGGACAAAAATTAACCTGTAGCACTGACAGAAGTACTTAGCGCTTCAGTTTTACATGCAAAGGCCAGCCCTGCAGCGCGGTGAGGCCTGCCAGTGCAGGTCAGCACTCGCGGCTCCGCGTTGCTGGAGCAGGAGAGGCTCTGGGCTCCATCCCAAGGGAAAGCACCTTCCCAGCAACTCAGGAGCTTCTCTCCACGCAGCAGGAGCTTTCTGGGAAAGACTGGGCTCACTTACAGTCAGATTTGAATGTGAACTGAGCAAGGTTATCTGCCCAGGGATTTAACAGCAGCATCTCTCACTGAAGAGATCTGTCATGAGTTTGAAAGGCTAAGGCACAACCGCAGCCAGCCATCAGGGCCGTGATCTTCCACGTCCAACGGCACAAACCAAGGCGGCTCCGCTTCCAAGCGAGCTGAAGCCACTTTAAGGCATATGGGGGACACAGTGAACCCTGATAAAGGCAGCTGTCAAATCTAAGTATGATTAGAGATTCCTTTCTCTTTCTAATACATGCAGGTGACCCAAATTTGGGTTCTGGGACACTGGTGAACTAAAAAAGAAAAAAAAACAAAAAAACCACCACCACCAAAACCAAACCAAAACCCAAAACCAAACCCATACACTTTTGTTTGAGGTATTAGAAATTTTACAGCTAGTGCACAGCCCCATCGCTTGCCCCGTGCCTCAATGCAGATGTGCCAGAACCACCAGAATCGCTCCGGCTCTGCCCCGGGTAGATGTTTCTTGGGCAGGCTTCACTCCCTTGAAAATGAGGCGCAGCAAAAGCAGCGGCCCTAGCTCCCCTCTCCTCTCTCCCACCTTCCCCACAGCAGGTCCAGCTAGCAGCAAACAGGGATATTCTCTGTTCCACAGTGCTACACAGCAAGCAAGCTCACTTCTAAATATATCCAAATAGAAGTTTCTGAACTGCAAAATAAATACAGTTCTGTAAGTTATGCAGCAAGATGTAGGTTATACCTAATATTTCACGGTAAATGTAGTGTTATTTAACTTTTTTAACTTGTCCTCAATGTAGCAGATACAAGAGGCCCATTTGAACAAAATTAAGACTTCCACAGAAAGTAACAAATAAGTTTACTTTCTGGGTTTTTTACTCCCCGTCATAACGAAATAGTGATCATCTTGCCTGCTCTTCATAAGAGGACCTTTTGATACACCAGGCGTTCCTTTATTACACGCCGTCACCGATTTTCCCTCAGGGAGAGGCTTCTTGCCTGCTGGGGCCAAGCTTTCGTTTGCTTGCAAGTTTTTGGCTGAAGGCTGACCTTTTGTGGAAGGCTGTGCTGGCTTTTTGGTCACTGCCGCTTTGGCTGAAGTTTGAGGAAGCCGTACAACGGATAAGGGAGCGCGTTCAGGAGGTTTGGATGAAGTGGGTCCAACCTGAGGGGGTTTACTACCATTTGGCTGCTTATTGACAACCGATGATTCGTTTTTGCCTGTAGACACCAGCGTCGGTGATGACTTTGATGCTTTGCTAACTGCAAGGGAAGGTGCAGAAGCTGAGTGTTTTAGGACTGAAGCACTTTTCAGGTTCCTTGCCAGGTCAGAAGCAGTTTGTGGAGCTTTCTGAGGATGCCGAGAGCCAGTTCCTGAGGTCCGAATAGCATTTTCAGAAGGAGGTTTTGCAAGGACCTGCTGAGAATGTGCAAACCTGGCAACAGCACGCAGGTTTGTAACAGGCGGCCGAGCAGCCCTCGGAGCAACTGAATTTGCTTTGGTTTTAGTGACAGATACAGCTTTGCATTTTGCAGGGACACGCTTCTGTTTTGAAGTCATCGTCTCTGCTGTCCCAGGCAAGTGAGACGGCTGGTTTTTAGAAGACGAGAGGGCAGGATGCAGCGCTGGTGCCAGGGAGCCCTGAGGCAGGGCAAATTTCACCTTGGGAGCATCGGGGGACCGAATACGTTTGCGCAGCGTTTCGGAGTGAACAAGAGCCGTTCTCGTTCCTGCAGGTGAAGGCCTTTTGTTTACAGGCTGCGAAGGAGCAGAAGCTGGCGAGCTGTGCGCAGGAGTCTCCATTTTCTTTGAGGTGCCAGCCGATGGTTTGAAAGGAGACTGCGCGCCGGTCGCTGAAGACCCTTGTAATTTGGACCTGACTGTCAATGACTTGGCGGTGGAGGATGAGGGCACTGGCACTTTCGGTGATGCCAGGGCAGGGGACTGAGGACGTTTAGATAAAGCCTTCTTGGCACCGGACCCAAGAGCCGAAACAGGAGTAGAGGGTTTCGATGGCTGCTTTTGAAACATATTGACAGCTGACATTGGATTCATAACGGGAGGCTCCTGAATTCTAGCTGACGAGCCGGGGACACTGTCACTGGTGATCCCTTTCTGAAAGGCCAGGATTTTTTGTTCCAGAGTTGCAAACTGAAGCACTCGGCAGGGATCATATTTAAGCAGAAAACCTTGAAGAGTGTCCCAGCCTCCACCAACACGTACCATCACGTGCTTGCCATGTAGCATCTGAAAATGGAGGAAGAGAGGGTGGGAGCAGAAAAACAAGAGAAATTTCTATCTCGTTTTATGCAGCATTACATCTTCATCTTACATTAACATCTACTGAAACCGACTAAAAATCAGACCTCCTTTCATACAGAGAAACCTTTTTAAAAAAAAGAGAAATTATGTGATAAATAAGGTTTATGCTTCCCAATTCTTTTAATAGATAGTTTCTCCTGCAGAGACAGTCATTATGTGTCAGGAAATAATGAAAGCATATATACAGAAGACATTTTAACCATTCTGTCAGCATCTTTATTTAGTATACAGAGTTTTGGACACAGGTTTTGTTCAAATTATGGACGTCCCTGTAACACAAACTCTTACGCCTGCTGAAGAGTGCTCAGCTATCCTGCAAATTATAAACCCCAAGCGTCCAGATTTTGAACAAGCAGTGTTCTCAGGGTACTCTATAAGATTATCCTTATTTATATTGCAAGTTGTTACTGAAATTTTAGAAACACCACAGAAAAGTACTATATTAGTTTGGTGTGGTTGTAAAAATCGATGGTTGTAAGATCAAAGTAGCTACTCCTACTTTGAAGAGGGGATTGGATGACATGGTGTCCCAACCTAAATCATTCTGTAATTCTAAAACAGTATCATAAAAATGAGATATTCCACTTAAAAGCATTTCTCTCCCCATTATGAATATAAATTGGAATTCTGAGAAACTACTTACTCGTATGAAGAGTATTTTATCTCCCAGCCTATACCGTCCCTCTGATAAGTATTCAATTGAAAATCGATGGGAACAACTGCAGGGAGGATCTTCGGCTATATGTTTAACCTAGTTATTAAAATGGAAAGCATTTGTTAGTATTTTGACAGAAGTATGTGTTTAACAGTTTATTGAGATATTTAATACAAGAAAAGATACTGATATATTCATCCTGTAATCTAAGAAAACAATAGAATTCTATTCCCTCCCAAGAAAATCTCAGCTACGTAGTTTCAAAATGTAGAATAAAAGATTAAAAGAACGAACAAACTGTATGTACAAATATTTCAAGTTGTTCTAATCCAGTTTTCATGATTTCTTCAATTTTAACTTATTTCTCCTTTCATTTTTAAGATTTGTCCACAACATTAAGCATAGTAGCATCAATTCCAACCACGTGTAAGGAGACTGTTACGGTCTCCAGGAACTGAAACAAGTGCCTGGGTCTCTCCTGTGACCAAATCCATTGCTACGCCTGACCCAGGGCTACTTCAGCGTTCTCCCTAACTTTTTGTAGGGCTTTTATAAGTTACTCTTCTATGTGACACCCAAGAAGGAAGCCACTGAAAAAAGGAGAAAGGTAGTCCCCAGATAAGTCCAGGGTTAGGGAAGATGTGCCGCTTACAGCCATTTAGAAACTTAACAGATTGGAAGGTCAAGACTATTGCCAAGCAGGAAAAATAGTGAGAGTTTTCAGAGAGAGCAAGGATCTGGTGCTTGACATTCCCAAAGAAGCAGAAGTTTTACATTACAACACAGAGGACCTTATAAATAAATGAATTCTAAAGTCTCAACATGCATTTTTAAGCAAAATAGGAAAAGTTGTTCATCATTCCTTTTGGACGAATCCACAAGATCTACAAATCATTTCCTTTTCTGCATACATACCCATTTCCAACTGGTACAGCTACAGAGGTTTTATCTAAAGTCTTTTTCAAAAGAGTTTCAAAGCCTACTTTAACATTTGATGAAGTTTTATGAAAACATCAAATTAAAGAGAAGTATACATTACAGTCATAGAACATTGACACACCAGAAAAATTGAATAAGAGTATTTCTTATACTCAAAAGAAGGGGGGGGGGAGGCGGGGGGGGCAGAAATTGAGGCAAGTTATATGCACTGAGGCATTAACTCCAAAACATATAGGACAGCATTTTGCTTACATTTAAAAAACCCAAAAGTTCAAAAGACATGCATACCCTTCTGTTTTCTATTTAAGGAGGCTCACAAATATTAGATGAAAAACAGCCTATGCTTACTGAGCCAGATCATACAAGTACTAAACTTTGGGTTTGATTTAAAGCCCATACCACCATAAATACATAGTACTTACTGCCTCATGTAGCTCCCCATGGTGACAACATGACTTTGCTGTGCTAATAGGTGATGGTGGTCCAGAGGTCATCAGCAGTGTTTCTTCTAGCTCAATTTCCTTCTCTAGTTTTACTAGCACAGGAGGTTCAACTCCATACCTCAAATACAAGAGCAGAGCGTTTAATTGCTAATTTACTAAAGAAAACAAAAGAAATTGGTTATGATAAACATACAGAATTCTGAGTGGCTTGACTGACAGGGGACAGCACTAAATCAGCCAGAGGAATAACTGCCTTGATAATCCAAAGAGAAAGAGCAGTTCGAGTTTCTAGTAGAAACCCTCCCTAAGGCGGTCTTGGAGCTACCAGCGAAGGCACTAAAAATACTGTTAAACCTACACAATTCAGGCCACATCCAATTTAGATAAACTAGCTTAAAGCTTCCAGCTCTGCACTAGAAATAAATTAAAAGTCTAAACTTACAGAATGATAGATACCTGCCAAAAAAGTTTAAAAAAATAAAGACCTTAAAACTGTATCTAATGTTCAGTGAGTTCTCCCAAGATGTACACATATCTATAAGCTGAATGTAGCATTTAAACGTACATCTATAAAAAGCAGTGTGGATCAGCACCTCTGCACGAAAAGAGTCTGCTGATAAATATTTGAAAAAATACTCATAGCGTACTATGGTCCTAGAAAAGCTACTCATTACTTTCTGCGCGGAATTAACATCTACTGCGTTGCACTCAATGACCGCAGACTGTCTTAACTGTATCTTAGCTTTTACTTAATTGCATGTGTTCTTCACTTTCTTGTTAGGAGCAGGTGCGGATTACATACCTGGATACAATGCGCCCAATTTCCAACAGACAAAGATACACTTGTCTTGGATCCTTGTGCAAAACTAAAAGGGAAAAGAATAAGAGGGAATTACAGCTCATATTTACTGTGGGGAGGCCTGGGCGATTCGGTACACAGAAGGGAAGGGAAGGAATAGATGGCTGTAACTTTGCCATCTTTCTACCCAGAGGCAAGCTACATTATCATGGATAAAACTCCATATGCTTTCCAAATCTAATTTTCTATTCCATAAAGTGTTTAAACCCATCCTGGCACTCCTGAAATCCAACTCTTCCCTGCCTCCTAAGAGAAACTCACTCTAACTGGTTTTATGCTGTTCCTTCTTGATGTGAACTGGAAAGAATGAGATCCGAGAGCTTTTCCTTCCCTGTCCCCAAATACATCATCGCAGTCTTGAAGATCGAAGCATTCAACAACTGCAAATAGGAAGACCTACTCCATCTGTTCACACTCGTGCGTACAGACACAGATAGACACACACACACTCTATAGGTGCGCAGCCGTAGGAGAACGCGCTGCAAGGGACCTAGCTGGTAAGCGGATGGCCATGCAGCCAGTCAGCGTAAGTGGTTTAAACCCTTGGCTGTGAAAGAATAATCCGGGTGATTGTTACCATTTCAGTAAGCAACAGACCTTTTTTCTCATCACTTTAAATGTTCTGGGTGCCAGCAGGGTCCATCCATATGGCAGATTCACCCAGTTCCAGTAGAAGATACCACTTTGCCAGTGGCAGCCCCCCTACCCCATGCTATACCCTCTTTTCCCCCCTCCCTATCAGCCCGCTCCTCCTGCCCCATCCACCCAGAGGTCCTCTTCAGAATTTGGTATCTTTGTGAAGCTGTATCTGAAAAGGATGGTCAAAATCCCTGACCGTAAAAAGGAGGCGAGAACGACGTTGGTTTAAGAGACAAACACTCAGATTCAACTGTCAGATACCGGCTGTGACCACAGGAAAGCAGCAACACTATTTCAGGTACGTTAACAGCACAGAGTTTCGCACTAGGCTTTGCTTCTCGAAGCCTGCGCCCGCATTAACCCAGGTGGTGCCCAACGCAGCGGCCGCCTGCGCCCCTCAGTCCAGAGCAGCTCTAGCAGCTGCATGCACTTGACCGTGTAGGCACACTAAATGACGATCTGGAGAGCTGAAGAACAAGATGGAAGAGTGGAGTGATAGCCAAAGGGTGTGAAGATGACCATCACAGGTCTTCTGGGTTTTTCTTGACAACTTCGAAATGAAAAAAAAAAATCAATTATTTCTACTGCTGCACTGAAGAACGGAAGAGGCAGAAGGAAAACACTGTGTCGGTTTCTTGAAACTTCCATCTTTAGGTGTGCAAGGAAAAAGAAACAAGGCCATGAACAGAGAAAGAAAATAGTGTAAAATCTCACGCACAAGTAACTACTTCCTCCTCTGTCCCCCTACGAGCCTCAAAACTGAGATACTTTCAACGTGTTTCAAGAACAGCTGTATGAACGCTTTAGAAAACAAACCAGCCCTGCGCTTTCTCAGCCAACCAGGGATACGGCCTAGTAACTCAGAAGCCACAGGCTGGGGGAAAGGTCGTTCAGCTCCCCTCAACCCCCGCACATGGCACCGTGCTTTCCCCCACCACCGTCAAGTATAAGAAATGGGAAAAGATACAATTTTCATATGATGTAACATTTCTATGAGCAAGTCTGACTTTCTTCACCCGGTGCAGTACCAATATTCAGTAGAAACTGGAAATTCACTCTGAAGAGAAAACCTAATGAGCCGGCTCTATATTTACAGATGAAACCTAACATCTTTCTGATGTTCAATTTGACATTTAAAATGACTTTGCTTTAAATAAGACTGAAGTGTTTCCTAAAGTATAAGCCAAGTACGGAGTCAGATGTTCTTGTTTACATCATCTACTCCAGTTTGTAAGTCTACTTTTTAAAAGATCTGATTACGAAGGGTAAATCTAGAATAGAAAGTTGACACAGCCATAACCTAAAAGGTACTAGAGCTCATTTAATATTTTTTTTTTTCGTGTTTTTGTCAGCTATAACAGAAGTGGTATAATTTGCCTGAATCCAGAAAAGAAAAATCCAAATATACCCCCTAGCAGATATCAAGACATTTCTTTTGGCTTGATGTCAAAGGGCATCCCGTGATGGCTACTCTCCCTTTCTGCCATCTCAGGAGCCACTTAATTTCCTTCACAGCCACCCACACTTTTTGGGAGGTGTTGCTGTATGTGTCTGATAGGAAAAAGACAACTGTCAGATTGTCTTTCCCCTATTTCATTCATAAAGAACGGCTTGAAAGTTTGATGGAGAACATCAGCGGAAAGAATGTTTCATCAAGGAGGCTGCAAGTCTGCTCATTTCGACTGCCAAAAAGACTCACAGAAGATATTTATGCCATAAAGCAAGCTTGTGTCAAGAGTTACGATCAGACTTCAAAACACTTCTTGGCTATGAGCGAAGGCCACAGCATTAGGAAACCCTGTCTGCTTATCTCAGGGAGGCTAAACAGGTTCTAGTTACCCATCCACTCACAGAACTAAGATGTTTAAGCAAGGCAATTCATACAAGTTGGACTGAAAAAAATATTAAAACTAATTTTCTTACAGCTCAGTTCTCCTACTCATCTGTATTTCGTGGCACTGAAAAAAAGATACACTCACTAGTCAGAATGAGACAGATGCAAATGAGGACATTTTCTCAACTATTTTAAAAGATGACTTATGCAGTAGAGAAGGCATGGGCAGTCCAACTAGCAAGGAGGAGAGCTTGAAAGAAGAGCAGTTAATGAAAACAGTGCCTCCCATTTAAATAGCATTAAATGGCACAAAGACTTCAAGAAAATCTAGTAAATATTGTGACAAATTCATTTCATTACTGAAAACAAAGGCACTTTGCACTTTTTTGCTATTCTGCTGACAGACAGATATTTTGCCTCTTTTAAAAAAAAAAAAAAAAACAAAAAACAAAAAAAACCAACAAAACCCCAACAAAAACAAACACACACCCCACCCTCCCAGTATTTGGCTAGCCACAGAAAGGTTTGCATTAATTAATTTTTACTGACATAATAGCTGGTACAAGAGCATTTCATTATTTACCGTGTGATGAAAGCACAGTTCCTCTTAATTAGCTGTCAAAAAAATTTTATTCCATCTGGAAGCATCAGTCTAGAAGCTGTTTGCTATAAGGGACAGACTGTGCGCCGGGGCAGGCATCCACACAGTTGGCCATTTTTATTTTTACAACTATCTTATTAAATGGGAAAACAGAAATGCTTTAGAGTCATGTCAAGTAGGTCCTGAAGTAAATGTTAATTACCAACAGACTGTTGCCACTTCAGGCACAACGCCCTGATGTAGTTACCAAATTTAGCAGTCATGAATGCATTATTCTGCGCGCCTTCTGCAACAAGAATGAGCTCTAATACCAAATAAAGGATCTTATTGTGAGTTGACTCCATGGCCCTGTGGTCTTCCCACACGGGGAAAGCGAAACCACACGTTTCTCTCCTCTGTTTCTCAGTGGGCCTTTTTACTGAAGGAAAACACGCGAGTTTGCTGCACAGCCGTCACCCCCCTGCATCTTTTGGAAGCTTGGAAAAGCGTCACACAAGTTAGAGAAGTCACCGAACTGATTTTTCAAGGCTTTTACTTGAACACTGCCTTAAAATAAATAGAAGCATTAATAGCTTGCAAGAGACAGGCACAGTCGTGACAAAGGTTTCAAAAGACTGTACACAGGAGATCTCCCTGACCAGGTAGTAGTTATCCACATGCAGATCAAAGCGAAGCTTACAAAAAGCTAGATTTACCTAAACCTTCCGATTCAAAGAGGTAAGTCTCATCCACTCCAATGGCCCTACACCAGTTAAGAAAGTTGGCTGTATTATCTCTGGCAAAAAAAGATCCTGATGGAGCATCCTTCTTACATGGAACTTTTCTCATAGGAAAATTCTGGCAAGGGAAGAAAACAAAAAGTTCATTGTGCACATCAACATTGCCAAGAGATTTCAAAGCACATTTGCAAAGGAAAATAAACCGTAAATTCAAAGTACAGAAACAGCGGTTAGTAACTATTACATGTCGCTGAGTGACCAGTCCTTAGCTCTGCAGCCTCTCCTGAAGCTGTCCATACAGTGGCTTCCCCATTTCCCTCTACGCTGGGGTAAAAGTCTTAGTGGTGGTTTCACAGGTCTACAGTTACTCCCCGCTCCCAAGCTCTGTTCATAGCAGTAGAATAGGCAGAGAGAGAATCCCAAATCAACTAAACAATACTAGGCTGCCAGATTTCAACATTTTAGAGCCCATTCTAGAAAGCAGAGGGAATCAAGAGGAAGCAAAGGGCAGTTTTCAACTCAGTACTTTTTTGTTTTTAAATTGGTATCTTCAAAACTAAACAAACAGTTCAAAGGTACAAAAGTTGGGCATCTTGTCCTCCTTAAAAAAAACCCTAAGGATTTGCAGTATTTATATGGCTCTTGTATAAATACCATTTGGCATCCTAACACTGCTGTCTTGTGCCCCTCCAGTTAATAATATAATTACCAATATTGGAATTATTACTTACCAGTAATATCCATTATTTAAAACTACTGTTTTACCAGGTAAAACAGTAGAAGGTAAACACACAAAAAAAAGGGTCTGGATATGGTGAAACAGTTCCTCCTGCCCCTAAGGGAAGCACTACCAATTAGGGCACATGAGCTGGTGATCTACTATTTGACAAATCCAAGCATTGCTGTAGCTGTACTAGGTACCTATACATTGAACATATGGTACCTGCACCAGCGTTACATGGTTTTAGACTCCAAAGTGACATACCACTATTTTTCATTATACAAACACAGACTGCAAGTTGCTCAAGATTCACATTTCAGCTCAGCCTTGGTTCCTAACAAAAACACTGAAGCCCATCTCCAGGTACATCTCAATATGGATATTTTCATGGCTAACCTATATGTTAGTTTCTGGAATAACACCGGTTTCTGGAAAAAAAAAAAAACAAACATTCCACCAAGTGCCAATGGATGTCTTGTTACCAACCCACACTGATGTTATCAGGGGAACAAACTCCAGACTTAGACGAGATCTTCCTCTGGCAAGACTTCTACTGAAATCAAACTAAAAAAACTAGTACAGACATTAGGATTTGATTAACAAAATAAGTCTTTTCTTGCATAAGGACAGTGTATCCATCTATAATGCCACACTCGTTAATCAGTCTCTGGATACACAGCACACAGAATGTCGCTTTTGGAAACCTCACTCACCTGCTTTCCTTTTACTACTACTTACAATTAAAGACATACACAATTGTTAACAATCACAATATGACTCACCCTTAAATTATCTGGGCTACAACATTTTTTAATTGTGTTTTGAAGAACACCAACCAATTGGCAGAGTAATACCCCATTATCAAGTTCTTCTAGCAGTTGTTCTGCTTTGATTTCTATTCCTAAAAAAAGAAGGTCAATATTAGAGTTACTTCACAGAAGGTAGGTTCATATGAACTTAGAGGCAACTCAAACAGCATTCCATCCATCATATAATTTACTACAGTGTTAAAGACTGAAAATTAGTAGAAATATATAAGTAAACTAAAATCAAATATCCACTTAATTAGATTTTAATTGGACTAATGAGATTCAGAAATATAAATTAGAATGATTAATCATCCTACCTCTAAGAGGTGGCAGCTAATAAAATCTGAAACCAAAGCATGCGTTTTAATGCATTTCTCCTCGCCATTCAGGCCCAAATACACCAGATCTTAATGGTACTAGAGATATTAAGTGTCAGCATTGACGGGAATATTGGAAAGTGCTTTGACATTTATTAGACAGTGATTTAGTTTTAACCTCACCCAGCAAGCCAGACAGCCAGATGGACAGATCTTCTTGCATAGGCACCAGCGTTGCCTCGTGCCGCACCGATATCCACTGGTCGTACAGGCACACATCTGCCAAGCCTGGCCCGTGTCTGGGAGTCAGGGGACTTCGGGGACTTAAGGGAAGGTCATTGCCAAACCACACCTGCGGAAGATTTCAGTAAGCCGAAGACAGCGAGCTCTAATATTTGCAGTCAGATGATGAAAACTCGCAGTTCTGAATTGTGTTAAAGATCTATTATTCAAAGAGTAAGCGTTCATTCCTCTCCAGACAGATTCACCAAACCAACACGACAGCGACCACGAACGGTGCAGCTCCCGTTAGTAACTCCTGTATCAAAAGTACTACTACATTTGTTCTCTTGACTTCTCTGGATTTAAAACTATTTAATATTCAGGAAAGTATGTAAAGAAAAAAAGGTACTAAATTTGTGGGTTTTTTTTCCTCAGCACATTTTAAATAATGAAATCTGCGGTTTATCACATAATTTACTACAGAATACAGATTTCTCTGATCAAACATTTCAGAAGCATTTTGTGTTTAAATCATTAAAATGATGTTGTTAAGAGGAAACCTATTCCCATGTAAGAACATAACACACTTCTTGAACATGAATCCTTAGCATTTCTCTTAAGGATTGCATATTTTCAAACTGAGAGGTACCATTACCTTTCAAGAACACAACCACACTGAAATTTCCTGTAAAAAATTCCCAGAGAGAGAGAGAGAGTCCTTCTGGTACTCTTAACTGCTTGCTTTCAGTTCAGGAAGTGTGTGTGTGTTTATAAAATACCTTTTTTCATATTTAAGTGATTAACTAGAACATAGGGTTTTTAAAGACACCTCTTAATCATCAAGCAAGTTTTTAAATAATCTCAGCCTTTGACTTCAAAACCTTCTTAGGTAATAGCACTTCGGAAGAGAGAGGATCACCTGTCTGATCTAACACTGGGTCATCCATCTTGTCACATTGCTCCGTTTGTAAAATGGGAAAACTATTACAGTTTTTTTTTAAAAAAAACCTGGAGATAACTCTGAGGATTCTAGCATTTCATCTGCTTCAGGGTAGATTTTTGCATTTAAAAAAAAAAAAGCATTACACAGGATTCAAACATTACAAAAGGCATTCACCTGAACTGCATTCTGCATGGTCACCTGCATTTACATTAGTTCCTGCCCCTGGGGAAAGAGAAGAGAATTTTTAATACAGTCCCTCCCTCTTTCATGAAAATCCCAAGAAAAACCCACCAGTGCTGTTTTGGAAAAATAAGAATGAGTCTAGTCGGGAATGGAGGGGGAAAGAGGGAAGTACCTAGTAGCTAAGGTTTTGATCCAGTATTCAGACAACTTCAGTTCTCTGCCCTTAAGTAAAGCAGCAGTTATTCCAGCACAAAGTAGCAACTAACTTCATATGCATAAATAATACTCAAAGGTTTGCATGACTTTAAGGACCTGCAAGGCATTTACTTTGCCAAAGAGAAATATAAATACTTCAAACCATTCTTGCATTTAACAGCGTTGGCATTCACCCTTTCCTTCTAAGCTAACACAAGTGTATCTCGTACATGCGCGCATACACATATATGCATCCTGAGTTTACATTAAATACTTTGAAGATTATGAAAATCTTAAAGCAAGGAAATAATTTTGAAGAATGAGATTTCTTCTTGCATAGATACATGACAGAAACCAACATTTTTATTAATTTCTGTTGGGATTTGGACTTCCCAGGCAGCTAGCATACACCTATGTTTTCAACAGAATGCTGCAAACTATTGCAGCAATATGGTTATCAGGACGATTCCCTGGCAAAACAATCCTTAAGGAAAGTTTTAGAGGCAAGCTGGTCAACCCTTTCTCTCCCGAAGCCAACATATTTTCCAGCAATGCTTTCAAGCATGGGAAAACCCAGCACAAACCCTGCACTGGGCTGGCCATCAGTAGGTCCCTCCATGTAGGCTCCAGGTCTAGAGATGCGCGGTTATTACCAGCTTAGCTGCATACACACGTACCAGAAGGAATTTTCTCAGCATAATTCTCCACAGTGGTAGTGGAGGGCATTACAACCTCCAAATATACCTATCTGTGTCTTGAAGCCAGTTAAAAACAACTTTCTTGCTCCGATATTTAATAGCTGCAATAAAACTTCATCTTCCTGATTAAGCTGGAAACCAGATTGCAGACATTCTCAGACAGTTTTATCTCATCTGTTTTCCTTTAAAAATAAGAAACTTCCCTCTCCTGTCCCAGATGTTTAAGCTTTATATGTAGATGGCATTATTCTCTCCTCCTCCATCTGTTGCACAACCTGGCCCTCCTACGACAAAACGCCAGAGAGCCCATCACAGATGACCCAATTCTTGTAAAAATTCTCCCCCTTCCTCTTACCCAGAAAGCAGAACGGTGCCGTTTCCTCCTCATTTTTCCCTCCCACTGCCCTGAACTTCGCACACTACATAGGGCCACACATGTCAGGCATTTCAAACAACTTACCCTATGACCAGCAAACGAGCAACCAGTTGGTTTTTGGGCTGAAGCCACTTCTTTTTATGAGGACTGCTAGCACTTCTCAAACTTCATCAGAGACACTCCGAGTGGTATCTTTCCCTCTCCTTTTATTTCTAGGAGACAAAAAAAAAAAAAGAAAGAAAGAAAGAAAGAAGAGACATCCTCCCCTTGATGTCATTTTTCCTTCTATGAATGAACAAGGGAAGGGCAGTGTATATACCAAGCATTACTAATGAGCATGTTATGCTTCCCACAGCTTTGTCCAGGGGAATACATTTTCCTTTAGCATAAGAAAGCTATTGTCCCAAGAGAGTTGCAGTAAGAGGCTTCATTGATTAAAAAAATAAATAAAACAACAGCAGAACAGCCAGTAGAGAAGTTGGTCTCATTAAAATAAGGAGCTCCATATAGGCTAACAAGAGCTCTAGCATACTAACTGCCAAGGGAAAACAAAAGGCAGCCTAATTCACAGGGAGCACTCAAAACACGAACAAAGCAAAATATTCACACAGCAGCTATCACAAGAATGCTCAGCATCTGCAGTTTTGTGGCATGCCTAACAAAAACTAGCCTTAAAAAAAAAAAAGGAAAAATTAAAAAAAAAAAAAAGAGATTGAAGAAAATTGTGGCATTTGAACTTCAAGGGCCTGCTCTTCTAAAACAAGTGATTTTGTAAGCCCATATGCCAAAGGGCTCTCTAGAAAGTCAAACAGCTTCACTCACTATCAGGGTATCTAACTAACACTTAACAAGAAACCCCTCTGACGATACAGACTACCCTGCACGAGTTTTGAGCTGAAAAATTAATACAGTAACAATTACCCATTTTCAGATGGCAAACAGTCCAGGCTTTGAGATCGCAGGGAATACAGATTAATGTAGCCTTATCACTTACAGGGAGAGGCACGGGATGAGAAGACTTAGAAGTCTGGCACCTTCAAGTCGTCAGCCTGCAAGGGTGCAGAAGCTGCTGTGGTGAGGCGAATACCGCAGTACCAGGTAGAGTCATAACCAAATCTGACTTCTTCTAAAACCAGTTGGGTTCCCTGCATCAAAAAGCTGTGCATAACAAAGCAAGTATTTGATACTGAGTTCAGGCAGCTCCACCTAGAACCGTATCAGTTTTGACCATGCTGGTTTTATCAACTCGCCTTCTTTCAACACACGTTTGGTGTTCAGGGATCACAGCTGTGAAAGAAAAGACCCCAGAATGCAAATGCACCGTATGGTGTCCCACGCATAGCCTCAGGCCATGCCATTCCCATGCCAGCTGTTGTCCCCAAGGTCCCTAGGAAGGGCTCTCTACCTGCTTCATCCCTTAAAAGAGGGGAAGCATCAGAGACATGCAAGCACTTCCCAGCCAGGGGGACAACCAGCCCAGCTCCAAGCTCAGCAAGTGTAGAGGTGTGTTGTGTGTCCCCCCTCACCCCAGCACCACTCTCAGAAAACGCCTCGTTTCTGCTGGTGCTTCTGCTGCCCACAGGCTCCGTGCGATGGGAGGAGAGGAGAAACGTCGCTCAGTAGCACCTTACGGCTGGATCAATACAGCGACACCCATTTACTGCGAGGCAGGCGGTCAGCCCCAAATGATATATTGGGGAAGGCAGGAGGTGCCTTTGGCTGGCCGACTGCCAAACCTCCAGCAAAGGACTAGAGCTACGGATCAACATTAGGAAAGAAAGGTGAGAAAAATGTACCTATCTACTGACCGGTGGCAAAGGGACAAGCTTTTCTCAGGAAAGGGGGTGCAGACACACCCCATGCACGACCCACACAGAATAGCCTCGCAAGCCCATAGTCTGCCTCCGCTCTCCGGAGAGGTGCCCGCCACTTTGCCCCCAGGCAATCTGAGAAACAGCAAAGTCAGCAATACTAAAGCACTTTACGCACATACTTCAGGGTGCTAAACACACACTCTTGGATGCTGCACGAGATAGCCTGCTTATTATCAGTTGTATCAGGTTTTATAGATCATTCACTGGGGCCCAACCAGCACGACACGCTAGACTAATTACAAGCCGTACCGTAGCACAAGATGAACCAAGTCCAAGTCCCATTTTACTTGATTGCACAGCTTACAAAGGAACAAACAAACAAACAAAAAAATCCACAGCTCCACAGATACCTGCAACATAGATGAAGCTGCCATTGACCCAGCTTAAGTGGAACCTAAAGGGATTCACAGACTCATTAAAAAGCCTTGGGTTCACACTCATTAAAAAAACCTTGGGTAGAAACACTTTTACATCTTCACCCTATATTTAAGACATATAACACATCATCTTCTATTCCATCAACAGCCAAAGGCAGTCACAACAGACTAACCCAGAGCAGCTGGGAACTGTAGATTAGCCCTGACAGTACCTACTGAAACCCGTGGTTTTGAACGCTCTGAAAGGAAAGAAGCTGTCAAGTCAGTATCTGTTGAAACCTACTACAGGATAGCCAAGATTTTTTTTTTTTGGTACACATACCCTAACACGCAGCAGAAAAGAGGCAGGCACAACAAGAGACATCCACAGAGCGCTACTCTCTCCGTCACTACAGCAATTACAGAGTCCTTTTGTTGCATTACTGAGTCAGCAGGTGCTCTGCTTCCCTGGGGAGGCCTCAGAGGCACAAAAGAGAAAGAACCAGACTAGTCAGTCCAAGGTGACGGGCTTTAAGGTGGCAACCAACTCCTTACATTAAGGCACGCTGACTGCTCTCCTCGGGGACTGCCTTTCCGCACCTTTCGGCGACAGCGCAGACGGCACCCGACACCCGGCCCGCTCTCCCCTTCCGAAGGGCGGCAGAGGCCCTGGGTTCACCTGTCCGGCAGAGAAACCCACTGGAAATCAGGGAGGAGCACTTCACCTCGGCAGCGGGCATCTCCGCAGCAGACGTGCAGACGGCTCTTTTACCACAGGAGCATCCAGTTTGGGGAGAGGCTGGTTAACACGAGACACGTTACCCCTGCCGCTCGCTCATGGTCCCAGACGAACTCTTCTCTCCCGTTTCCACCCCGCGCTTCTTCCAGTAAAGCCACGCTGAGGGGAGCATCGCCTGATGCCCCGGCAGCAGGCTGCTGGCTGGCCGTAGTCAGGAGGAGTTTATTATGACTTAAATATAAAAAACTGTCTTGTTATGAAAGATCCACCCAGTACACTTAGAATTACAAACGCAGAGGCCAGCTATGCCTTATAGGTCCTAAAGGTATACATGTACTTTTTCCCATGTCTCGATCTGATACTAAGCCAAAGGTGACACACAGCATCCCTGGAACACAGCCAGCTTTTGGGCAAAGAAAGGAGCCAGACGTTTTTCGGCTTACTAAGCAACACGAACGAGTATTTTAGCCAAGAGCACCAGGGCAAATTTCCTACAAAAACAGCACCGCATCCTCAAACGCTTGCGCGAGGCGCAGGAGAGACTGGTTTGAAGGCTGTTCTGCACAAACTCTCCCCCCTCCCTTCCCCAGGGTGAGTTTCGCGGCACTTCGCTTCCAACACCCGTGTCAGGGAGGTTAACTCGGCGGGACGGGAGCTGCTGCCGCTGGAAGCGGGGCCGAGCCGATCCCGGTAACAGGCTTAGCCCCGTACCGGGGTCTGTCCCCGCTGCACGGGGCTCCCCGCGACGTGCGATGCTCAACCCCTTTTCAGCGCTGCCCCTATAGACAGGCGTGACTGACCGAGTGCCACCGCTCCGCAGCGGCGCAAGCGGGACCCTGCAGCGGCGTCCCGGTCCCCAGGCGGGGCCGGGCCGGACCCG
>JAVKLA010000062.1:15484808-15520644 GCA_034782735.1 Sagittarius serpentarius | reverse complement strand
GGGCCGGGGGGCGGGTCCCGGCCCCGCGGGCAGCCCGGCCCCCCCCCCCCCCGTCAGGCCAGGTCAGGCCTCGGTGTCCCACCCGCTACGGCGGCAGGGCCGGAGGGCCGCTTCGGCTGTCACGAAAGCAGGGGCCTCACCGTCCCCTCCTCGTGTCACCGAGCGCCCTTGGCACGGGCCTGGCCGTCCTTCCTGTGTCACCAAGCGCCCTTGGCAGCAGTTCTGCTTCCCTGGGGCAGCGGCGGCGGGTTGGCTCGGGGGTGGTCGGGGGGAATCGCCTGCCCACGGAGGAGCCGACACCCCGACGAGGCCTTTTGGCAGCAGGGCGAAGAGCCGTTGGTGCGCCCGACGCCTTCCCCGGTGCGGCTCGCGCCGCCGGCGGTGCGGGGCCGCGGTCTGGAGGACGAGGGTGCTGGGCACACCAGCGTCCCAGCCGGCCCGGTCTCCCCTTGCTGGGAGCGGACCCGGGCGGAAGGAAGGGACCCACCTGTTGGCATCAGGGAGCCCGCCCCAGCAGCCAGGGCCACCTGCCTGTTTGGGGGATGTTGCTGATGGGTCTTTCTCGGAGCCGCCGAGCACCAACGATCAAAGTCGTAAAGCAAAATAACCTGTGATGCACTTCCGCCAGGTGTAGATACTGTAGAGTTTTTACTTTGAAATAGTAATGCAAATGAAATTACATGTTTATGTCATGAAAATGGGTTTGGGGGGGGGGTGTCACGCGGGGCTTTTCTCCATTACATAATTTGTCTTCATCCGAAGAAATAACATCTTGCAGCTCTTACGTGAACACATTTCACAGCTGAACAGCAAATGACTATGGCATCAACCATGTCAGATGGTTTATAGCCGAAAATATCTGGAATGTATTCCTTAATGGAGGCCACGCACAAAAACGCTGCAATGAAAAAACATGAATGGAAACCTGCATTTCTCCATTGTAAAAGCAATCAGCTTCCTTGCAGCAGGAATTAACAGGGTTCCTCTGGTGGACTCTTTCTGATCGGAGAATATAAATACAGAGAAAGTTATACTCACGTGTGAAGATCTGTTAGCTATACGATATTCTGTGTATAGTGAACAAAATGACTTCTATGAATCCATGGCATGTTTCTATAAAAATGCAGTAAAGAAAATTCAATGTACTGTGGGATATTTTCCTATGAAAATAAATGCTATGCGGTCCCTTAAAAAGGTAGTGCTCCTAAAATTAAATAAAAAGTATCCATCACTGCACATCCCAGATCTCACAGAGAAGCGGTGTGAATTTGTGATCATTCACTCTCCATGACATCAGCATCTCTGCGTGATGATGGTTAAATGTCCGTAATTCTGTAAGGCGGCCCAGAAGACATGCAAAGTGTTGGGGGTTATCTGGGTGGTGAAGTTTGCAGAATTTCTGTAGAACATCCAGCAGGGGTTCTTGAAGCCTTTCCACGGACTCTCTGTCCTTGATGTATTGTCGGTCTGGTTAGGGTTTTAAAAGAAAAAAAGTAATTAGCAAATATATGCTCTGGTACAAAGTAAGTATTTACAGTGATAAATGATTATAAAAATATTCAGATATTTACACTGGGCACTGATGTTCACACCTACCAAGAATATTTATTTTCAAATTAAGAGGGAATAAAAATGCTTAACATTGTATTTTTGGTTTGGGATTTTCATGTAAGCTTCCCACTTCTAGCTAGGGAAAACTTTCAGCTTTTTCAAAAGCTGAGGCGTTTTAACTTGGAAATGTTTCTCTGGGGTTGTATCATCATCTCCCAGTGCAGTTCTGCACCTGAGCACGTCCTGCGATGCATTGCAACAACCGAGCAGCATGGCGTAAGTTCCTGGAGGTGTAGTACAGCTGGGGAATTTGGCCAGTAGAGAAGAGTGTACATGCAGGTCACCAGGGAGAAACCAAACATCTTCACCCTCAGGTTAAATTTCTTTGTTAGAAAATACTTGTCTTTTTATTCTGTTCATAGGGACGTATGTGTTTGGGTATTTGGAGAGGGAGGAAAAGAGGGGGATGGGGGGGTTGCCACTGAAATTTTTGGTGTAAAAAAATTCCCTGAGCCACACTGACTCAAAGTGCAATGGAATTGCTTCACCTTCCCATTCTCCATGAAACCTGATTTGGAAACCTCAGTGTCTGTCTTTTGTCCTGAAGCATCAGGCTTCACCCGTTCCTAGAACAGCCAGTTTGTTGGGGGCACTATACAATTTCTCAGTATTCTGTAGGTAGAGCTGGTTAGTTTTGTGTTGTCAAAGAACTGTTTTTTACAGCAAAGCCTGCAATCAGGGCTGAGACGCTATTGTGCCGATACTTCGGAAAGGTCACATTCCAACACTTTATAGTCAAGAGGGCAACTTGCTACTGTCCTTCTGCTCCTGACAGCTGGTGTTTGTTCAATAAAGGCTGAAGACCGTCATTGCCGTTCTCTAAGTTACAGGGTTTCCCAGTTTCCCCCTAAAAAAATAGGGCATTCCACAGTGGTCTGTAGTGATGTGCACGTAACCACATCTGGGATTTTTCTGAAGGAAGAAGTCTGTCATGCTAAGCAGTGAAGAGACACCAGTAATTTTTTTAAGCAGGGTATTTAGGCACTTCTTTTCCTTGTATGCAAAACCAGACGGTGTAGCAGGACATTTGGAGTTTGGATTTGTGTGCTTGTTTTCTGGTTTAGCAACCGAATATACTGAATAAGCATGTATACTGACTTACTCTATGTAGAATGTAACTTTTTACAAGTCTCGAGTCGTGCTCCCCATGCTTTCTTTCCAGAACCACTAATATTTAATTCTGGATTAGAAGTTACCTGGAGACAGGATAACTATGGCTGTGAGCAGCGCGTATTCTTCCTGTGTCATCTTCAGCTCTCCAACGCTTTTATAAAAATTAAACATGGGAGTTATGAATTCATCTGAGATACCTGCGAGAGAAAAAAAAGTTAGAATATTTTTTTAGTTCTTGAAATAAACTGCTTTAGTGACACAGAGCAATTAGTTAGTATTTGAAGCCTTGACTGTCTTGGTGGGAGAAATTCACTACACAAATCAGGCCTGATGCAAGACAACTAGCTACAAAAGTGCAAGCACATCCTTGTTTTCCAGATCAGAGGAGAAACAGGCGAGTGCTAGCAATGTCTTTTCGCATGATTTCAAAGTCTTTCTTTCAAGCAATTCCTTTTCCTCCACAGGTTTGTCCATCTAGCTCTTCAGGACAAGTCTCAATACGTGTTTTTCCCGCTGTCTGCCGATATTCTAGCTGTCTTCTGTTTCCGGAGTGCGCAGTCTGTGAAACAGTCCCCATGCTCCCTGTCTTTACATTAGTTATATGGAAACCTCTCAGGGTGGTGTGTGGTTTAATTCTAGCCCAACTCTACTCTACAGCTGACTGCCTTGGGCAGTTACCTCGGCTGTCTCCATAAAGAGACTTAATTGCTCCCTTTATGTAGCCTGAAACTTTAGGTAGGTCTAGGATTACCTGTAGTCCAAGATCAACTTGTTTGCAACTACTGCGACTACCTTAGAGCACAAACTAGTGTATTACAAAGTACGGAGCTATAAATAATTAAAACCCACCCCAATTTAAGGATGGGATCATGCGATTCTCTCGCCATCCGCAAAACCCTTTGGGGTTACTGAACTGGGGCACGCCGGTGGGGCTTCCTCTTACTGACTTTGTCATCAGGTCACAATGTTCTTACTTAGACTTAAATTACAGATGTACTCCATTCTGCTTTTTGGTGTAAAAGAGAAGTAGGTCCTGTGACATCAATATATTTTTTTTTTAAATGATGTGTGAGTCACGCAGAGCAGCCACTAGACTGTTGACAATGGCTGCTTGCAACTCTGAAGCGGTGGCATCGACGAGGTGTAGACATCCAAACCAGTGTTCTGTAGCAAGAGCCTTTTGGCCTTCCTTGGCTGAAAGTGAAGCGTCTGTTCCCACAGACGAGGGCCATAGGATTTCTTGTCATTTTACGCTTAATTTTGAGCTGTTCTGGGAGAAGCCCTTATGACCACATGAAATAATGCGGGTTTGAGTGTTGTATACAACACGAAGCTGAAGTCCAGGACTGGTGAGGTTTGGAGTGCCCCCAATAGGGAAATTCAAAATGCAACTCAGCAGGTGGAACTCAAAGAAAGGAAGCATGAAGTCACTTGACTTATCTACAAAACAGTCACATTTTTCTGTGACAGTGAGAACTTACTTCAATCAGTGGAACAGTTATGTGTCCCAACAGTGAAAGTGTGGTCTTGCATGGTGTGATTTATTTTGTGGCTGAATGATGCGTTTAAACATGTGATGTGAGCAATCTATGTTCACTTCAGATTACAAGCCACAAATCTTGGTTTCTGTAACAAGTTCAATACTATTGCGAAGAGTCTAAGTCAGTTAAGCAGATATATATGATGTGGGTCAGCTCGTCCTGTGAAAGTTAGTGACACAGCTGGAGCTTGATACAGAGCAAACAACAGTCATAGCATCTAATGTTCTGCGAGGTTTATGTCGTTAGTCATGAGCGTTAACTATTTAAAATGTCAAACACTTGTTACTGTTAACTCTTGGGGAACTGCCTGTCCCTCTCTTGGGCAGTTTTAAATGCCAAAGTTTCTTACAATATGACATATATAAGGAACACATACATACGGCACACCAAAGTCTTAAAGTTCACATGTATCTGGAAACAGGAAGAAAAAGTAAATCTAGCTGAGCCCTAAAGCAGAGCAAACAAATTCCTTTCGTGGAAGTGAATAGCTCAGCAATGACATGAGAAAGTCCAAGACAGGCTGGATATTTTTAGAAGTCTCTGTGCAAGGTATCGCGCCGCTGGGCACGATCGTCTTGGCAGCAGGTGGGAAACGGGAGGAAGTGGGCTGTGACTAAGGCTCCCATCGTTTGTTTCTCATATTCATCATTTGATTTTTTTTTTCTCTTTTTTTCAGGTCAGGTTAGTTTCCAGATGGATGAATTCATTGTTTTGCTGACCACAAAGCTCCTCAAGTCCTACTGTCAATATAGCAGAAGTGGGATGAAAATGATGCTGGTGAACAGGGTGTGGAATAACTAATTCAGGTCCTCACTGGTCCAGGCACTGTATAAGCATGCAGTAAAACAATCCTTGCCCCAGAAAGCTTATAATCTAACAGTAAGAAACTAAAGCGTGGATGGGTGACAATGAATATAGATGTGGAAGCCAATGAAATTATGACAGAGAGCTTCTCTGCATTACTGTACTCCAAACAGAGAAATAAAACCAAACAGAGAGGTGAAAGGGAGTAAAAAGGGATGTTTCAGCACTGCAACTGATTTACGGCTTTTACCAAGGAGAACAGGACTTTGCAATCTTTAATCAGATCTATGTCACAAGACAATTATGAACGAAACCATGCAAAACGAGCAATTTTGAGACTAGGATAAAGGAATTTTTTCTTGAGTACTAGTTTTACCCTCATGCCACCTGTGCTGGAGTTTCCCTGTTATTTCCTCATCCCGTACGCGCGTTACACGAACCGCCGTTCCATCACAAGAGGGGGCTCTTTTCTAATGGGATTGAAAACGCTTCAGTTTGGATTTAATATGCTCCACCAGAAAGCAAAAAAGCAGGAAACAGATGTTTATAGTTCTGCTTTTTCTTTTTTCTTATCTGCTGTACAAGATGTTGTCACTTCAATTCAGGTTATCAGAAAAAGAATTAAAGGCGATTTGGTGCTCGTAACTGGAAAGGCTAGAGGAGAAATGAATGATACGACTTTTCAAATGTCATGGTTACAAATCATACTCCAAACGTGAAAAAAAATCAAATAGATAAAGTTACATTTCTAGCCTCATTGAGGACAGAAAAGTTAGCTCTGTGTAACCCTCTCTATTCGGATCAGACAGGAGCCCTGCACAGTACTGTGTCAGACAGGCAGAGCTTCCCGGTCACTGTTGATGGTGCCTCCTTCTTAACTTTTTTTCAAAAAGGTTTCAAAATTTTCTTTCGTGCAGCATTGTGGCAATAAGAACATGCCCCTCCTTCATGTTGCATTGTGCATCACTCTGAACTACACAGATTTCTACTTAGCCACCAGCCCAACTCTTCCCATCTGCAGAAGATACTGCAATTCATTTGATTGATTTTGCGATGTTAATGCATGACTGGCTGTACACCCCAGCGTAGTCAATGGGAAACACTAGCTTTACTGAGTACAGCCTTACGGCATTAGACTGGAGCAGATTTAAACCCATGAGCATTATTCTTTCAGCACAATTTTATTCCTGTCTGTAGCTTAAGACACAGCATTGGTTTAGACCTTGCCTTTTTTAGGGTTTTGTTCCTTTGATTTCTCTCTGAAGGTAAGATGACTGTTGCTTTCATAAGGTTTGCAGTTTCAGGCCATAAATAATTACCCGGTTAACATAATCCTGGAATAGCTGTTTTTCCTGTGATACCGAGTCAGTATTGCTAGCTTTTTGAGACTGTTCTGTGTTCTGTTTTGGCTGTTCAGTAAAACTGAATAGATTAATCTATTGCAAGAAGAAAGCTTGAGAGTAAGTACTAATTAACAGTAACTAGCACTGTGTGATTAATATGGATAAAGAGATCTTTTTTCCTTGATAAACACGGAGGTGCCAGTGGATATGAAACAAAGGGTATATTAGTAGCTGTTTTACGAAAATAAAATATATTAATTACTCGCAAAATTACATCTTATCTTTCACAGTGTTTCATTTACTAGAACTGCTTTCCATGCTGCTTATGAGCTCTCCCTTCTACGCTAATTAAATGCATCAGTGGCCCCTTAAACACTGACCAAATTCACCCTATTGGTGCTGAGAGCCGAAAAGGGGAAAATCTAGCCGGTAGAGAAGATACACCCGAGCATGTGCACGTGACCTCTCCTCTGTCATCATCTTGTAGGGGTTAAATGGCCAACTTAAATGAGAGGTTAGCATGTGCCAAGGAGAACTCACAGTCTGGATAGCAAACACGCATCTTCTCAAAAGCCATCAACCGGACCACTGTGAAGCCACCATTGCAAGCAAAGAAACCTTAGTTAAAAAAAAATATATAAAAAAAACCAAAACAAAACAAAAAAAGCCCAACAACAAACCAACCAAACCTGCAAGAGGGATGGAAATGACATTGCCACATACCATCCTGTGGCAGTGGCCTGAGTGCCTGCAGTCGGGAGAGAAGTGCGGTCTGGCACACAGCAGCAGCATCTGCGCTGCCTTGAGCTGGTCTTCATAGGTCAAGTCTAAATAAGTTTTTGGCCTGGAGAAGCACACTTACGCAGAAGAGAAGAGATTGGGTCCCCTGACATCTGTTCTTGTTTTCACAGTTACAAATTAACTCTGTAGGTACGATTTAAACACTTTCAGCAACTTCTTTTGTAATTCAGGAACATGGCACTGGCTAACTCGGTGTGGTAGCCTGTGCAGGACCGTATATGACCAGAAAAGCTCTTTTCTATACTCTGCAATGTAAAGTGGTTCTAATTTCGAAATGTTTTAGGCAGTCTGCCAGTTTTGGGTTGCGTCACAGGGTGCTAAGTGTCTCCTTCCATGTGGATGCACATGACCCTCCGGAGGGTTAGACGTTTTGGACTCGGCAGTGAAGATCATTTCGTTTCGTTTCGTTTCTCTGCACGAACCCCAGCAGAATGGGGGTTTGAAGCACCACCGTTACTCAGGACTAACAATCAAATAATAAAAGCCAAAGGCAATGGAAGTGATTAGGTATCCATTGTTCCGGTGCCAAATTTTGCCTTTGGTTGCTGGAGCCTCTTGTCCAAATCAATGGGAACTTTGTATCCCACATTCAAGGGCAATAGGTGGCCTCTTGCCAGTCCTTTGAAATTGTGGCTATTTCGTTTTTAACTTGGATCACACTGTACTTCAGCACCTGTAACCCATCCAGGAAGACAACAGTATCTTTCACAATGTCAGGTGGCCTGCTGCCAACTGAAAATTTGGGTCCAGATTCTTCCGTTTCTGCCCATATCAGATAGTATCTTATTTCCCAATACTGAAATTTGTAGAACTGCTCTGTAGAATAAAATGATGAAATAAAAATCTGTGTCTCTTCATGACCACTGAAAGCCAGTGTCCTTAGGAAAACAAACTATAAATGCTCACTGAGGAAACATGCAGTATCTCAGCACTGGTTTTGAAAAATATCATACTGCTCGGTAATGGGGAGAATTTGCTTTCAGAAAGAAACTAAACATTAAATTACTAGGATGTCAGCCTTTCACAGAATGAGTCAATCTGTCACAATGTGGTGTATGCGTAGTGAAGCATCAAATAAGATGAGTAAGTGGCACAAGCTCTCATTAACATTAAATAAATGTCTCTGTTTCTCATTAAGTCTCAATATTAGAGTGAGTAGGAGAGGATTTCAGTCACAGGAGCAGCTAATGAAAGAATTTCCATAATACCTTATGGAGAAAGACCATCAGGGCACAAACAACGGCAGTCACTGAGAGGCACCAGGACTTGAGCAATACGCTCAAGCCAAGAAAAAAACCCAAACACCTCATCAGCATGAGAATAAAAACGAATGCTGCTAATGCTCAAAGGTCATCACCACCAGATCTCTGGCTTCTTTATCAGAAAAAAAAAAAAGCCCCGTTCCACACAATCAGGCTGGGGAAGGCATAAATATTAATAGATGAGAGCAGCTTCGAGGTGGACATGGTGGCAGGTGACAGAAGTCTGGACAGCTTGTGACTTTTAGGCAGGATCCCTGATTTTATGGATACAGATGTCAAGGCTTGACAATAGGACTTACGTGACATTCTGACATTTGTCTGCACCTAAAAATATGTGGACAGAAGTTCTGACTAACAGCAATAATTTATGGCCTGACAGTGTTTAGGACCTCACTGGGAGCCATGAATAATCCTGATGCTTCTTCTTCATTCATTCATTACCTATAAATTAATTTCTAAACTCTCACTCAACTATCACTGCATTTCTTCTGCTGCTCTCTATTGTCTTTGCAGGGTGTTTCATTTTGCCGCATTTAGTCTTGTTTTTCAGTGAGGTGTATGTAAAAAAAATAAAGGCCGTATCTCCAAATTTATGTGTCGTTCTCTTGGGTTTTCTTCTTTGACTTGGGTTTAATCTCCGGCCCGTCTTATCTCTTGGATCAGTCGATAACATGATAATGGCCAGCTGCCGCGTTTAGTAGCATTTGTCCTTACTGGTTAAGGCTGGAAGAGACTGCTTAAGTTTCTGCCCTAATATCACATTTGGTACAGGCTATTTTTCAACCTAGAGCCCTGGCGTTGAGTCCTGTGACCTGCAGGGGTGCGAACTGCATATTTAATATTTTTGAAAGCTGTGTGTGTAAGCAAAGATAACAGAAGAATTTGGATGCCGTTCTTTCATTTTGTTTAAATTCAGGACACCTGAAAATGACCAGGATTTAAACCACAAAAATAAGCTGTTTCAGTAGCAGATATTTTTAGACAATTTGAAATTATGCCTTTTGCCTAAATGTGTAATTCTGGAATTTATCCTAAACTAAGACAAAACATGCAGAAGAATTGCACCAGTGTGGGCTTTTAAAGTCAAAACAACAAACTCTGGTAGCTTGTGTGACAACGAACAGGATTCCTGTGAAAATTCAGTGAACACTGAGAAATACACTTGGGAAGCATGAGAGAGTCAAACCTACCTAGTAAAAATCCTTCCTCTTATAAACCAATTTGCTTGCACTTCATTTCTTGGGAACTATTCAGCCCGGGTTTTGTTCTGATCCAGAACTCATTTTTAATTTACCTTGGAGGATTTCCCCACTCACTCACCCCACCCCCCGGAAAAAAAGAATTGCAGGAAGTCTTCCTTTGGAATAAATAATACCACATTTGAAATCGTTACTTGTCTTGAAATTTTCTTCTACACAAAAATGCTATTTTTTTAATCTGCTTCACGACAAGTAAATAATATTGCTGCAGGACACAATGTCATATTCCAGCTAGTCATGTTATGATATGAAACGCTTCCTTTAAGTCTAGTACAAACTTGCAAAAAACAATATTGCACCTCCTCTGGACTCAATACTTGCAGAGTTAACAGGCTATTTTAAAATTATGAGTAAGGAAAAAATTATTGGTATGACATAATGGCTTTTGTGATGTTCTGGATCAAAGTATTTCCTGCTTCTATTTTTTATGAACAGTTGACACCTTGAACAAGAAGGTTGATAGTCACTGTATAGATTAGAGGAGAGAAGCTTTCAGTAATCATGTATTCATATGGATTCATTTCTCTAAGACCTATTTTTATCAAAACTTTTGGTTTTAATCCAATAGAAAATCTCTTAATGAAGACATTTGGATCCATGACAACTCATTACAGTTTCCAGGAAATATCTCTGGCCTTCTTGGCATACTTCTCTGTCTGCAGAACCTGGACCAGAAGCCATTCATATCACTCTGGGCGTCACCATTTCCAGTCCATCAAACAATAGCCTCTGATAATAAATCAAATGGAAGAAATACAAAAACCTACAAAATAGATGCCCAGAATTGAGTGTTCTAAGCCAAACTAAATATATACCTTCAGCAAGTGAGTTTGTCTCAAGTTTCCTAACTCCTTTTCAGGGTTTCAAATATATAAGTATTGGCCTAATTTTGCACACATCAGTAGTACCTTCATGTTACTGATTTTAAGAGTTTCAGAACTGAGTTCAAGCCTGTTTCTATGACTAGTATTGAGGTTGAATGTTCTCCTGTCTCTTCTCCTTCTGACCATTAAAAAGAAAGCCAGAAGCCGGAATCTATAGACAGGCTCTCTGATTCAGAACTGTTGTTACATTTGAATTTTGAATGATAGGTAGCTGAGGGTTGGGTAAAGTTTGCTGGTCGATACAGAAAAAGGCAAAACATTCAGTATTGCATCAGTGGAGCACAAAGAATACATAACAATGCAAAACATGTCTTTGCCTGCTTTAAGGAACAAACAACATCCAGCCCTGTTTGGCTTTTCATCATTATTAAGATTCATGTCTAGAACCAGTAGAATTTATCATAGCCGCTGAGCCTTTGATGGACCTTAAGAAGCAGAAAACATACTGAGAACATGCTGTGCTTATAATTCTTCTATGCACCTTGTGCAGTGTGATTGAGTTTTACCAAACTGACCCTATGAATAGGTGGTTCCCTTCAGTCATCTCCAGTAACATCCTGAAATCTTTTTTTCTTTCCTTCTTATAGTGATTGCCTTTGAAAGCATAAGTATTGATATTTTAGGTGAATAATTTGAAATGGTGGCATTTCTTCTTCATTGTTCTTTCATGCTTATCATTGGAGACTTGCACTGGGTTTATTTGTTATAGGGTTATTCATAACACTTGCAATGTTTTTATAAATAAACCTTTACCTTGTGACCTTTAGACTCAAGGCTGAGTTAGATTTGTTCTAGTTAATATAAAGAACAACATTCAGATAAACCTGTTTCAGTGCTAATAAACAATTTTACTAGCTTTCCAAGGGCAAAATACTGACACAAAAGTGTAATGGTGTGGTTTGTTTTTTCCTCGTTAAACAAGACACTTACCGCTATTGCGAATTCTTTCTTCTAAAAGGACAGTATGCCCTGTGGGAAGTTTCCTACTGAAGATCTCAGCTGAACGGAGGAACATGGCTTCTACTGCCGAGCCCTTCAGCAAAGCAATCTGATCTTCATGATCAAGGGTTTGGAAGCCTGGGGAGACATTAGAGATAAGTGAGGCAGCAACAGAAAAGTCCCCGCTACTTTCTGTCCTGAAGTTCTTGCACGTGAGGTGTTACCCATCTGCGTAACCTTGATGCTGGTGTCAGTAGGGTTGCCAAGTGCTGTGGAAATTGAAACCCAGATTCCAGAAGATGACACAGATTTGGACCTCACCAAAGTTCATGAGAATTAGACTTGTGTTTCAGTGTTCATGGTACTTTAAGAGGAACACGATAAGCAAAATCTAGTGGCATAGCGTAACCAATAGTGGGGGTTTTGTCTAGCCTGATGCTGCTCCCTAACATCTTCTGCCGTGTTTCCACCAGAGCTCTCTATGTGACTCTCCCACTGCCATGCTGCTTTCAGCCCTTTCCGTGCTCTGACGGCAAAAATCAGCATTTGAAGCTCAAAATTTAAATATTTCACCTTGCCTTTGGACTATTTTACATAGAGGCTTCCTGCTGTGTTTTAAATATGCACTTCTCTTTTTGGAGGGGAAAGGCTCTAAAACCCACTGAAGAAATAAGGGGAACTTTGGTAACTTGCGTGAATACACAGCTGCTCCTCTAAGGGAGAACAGGGAGCTGAAGATCATGGGAAACTCTCCTCATACTTGGATATGCAGGTACCCACCTTATACACACCCCCCGATTCTGTGAGGAAGCACAGAAAAAGATGAAGTAGAGAATGAAACAAAAAGGTGATAAATCCTGCCTGCTTAAGTCAACGCTGAAGATATAGTAGATTATTCAATTACAAAGGCCCTCCCTTCTTCATTTCCTGCGAGCCAGTATCCCAGTTAGCACAAAAAATATAGCTACGACTGCGGTGCTAGGCTTTGAAGCAAGCCTGTAACACACAGAGGAAGGCTCAATATGATGAGAGTGCCAGGAAAATAATGTTTTCATACAGCTGGGCGTTACAATGCACCTTCCTTAATCGCAAGGAACCGCTACCATGCCCAGTGTTCACTCCTGAAGTAACATCAACTTGGGAGTTAAAAAATTACTAATGATAAACTCAGGTTTTCAGTGCTTGTCCATAACACACCGTGCGAGGGACCACGCATGCCACCAGCTAGGGAAAGTTCTTGTTTAGGACTCAGAGTTCAGAGGATGTCATGACCTAGAGGCTTTGCTAGAAAGGCAGCAGAGGCAGTGAAGCAGAGTCTGGCAAGTGTTAGTGGTAATTTAGAGGCAGGCTGTTTGGCACTGCACCGATATATGAAAATACAATCTCTCTAGAGACACAACCCCTTCCCTGAGCATTTTGTTTGTCTGTAAGTAAAGAGTGCCACATCTCAGAGTGGCAGAGTTTGAATTATTCAACCTATTATTCCTCCGGGCACAAAGCTCCTTTTCTTTAGACAGTGTCTGAAGAATGCATATGTGTCAGAGGAGGAGGCATTTTTATATAGTCTTCAAAATATACACAACAATTGCCAAATGGCAACTGAAAGGCACGTAAACTTTGCGATAACAAAATTTGCCCCAATACACTGGATGTACCTGGTAGTTTTTTAGTGAATTCCACAAGAACCTGCACGTGACTGGTAGCCATTTCTGTTAAAATCAGAAAATTTCCTTCAGCGCTGAATTCCTCGTGTAACTGTTGAAAATCAAACCAAACAAAATCTATTAATATTCATTGTCTCTTCACCTTTAAGAGTAGAAAATACAAGAATTATTAGACTGGATATAGGCAAGAGGTCGATCTAACACTGTAATTTGTCTCCAATGGTTGTCAAAGACAGGTAAGCTGGAAGGCAACGTAAAAGAAGTAAAAAAAGTAGACAGTGTCCTTTCCTCCGAAATATTTGTCTCGCTTTCAGTGTCACGTCTAGCAAGCAACAATTTAGGCACTTCCTGAGCTAGAAGTTCTGTGTGTTCCATAATATTTAACCAAAAGCCTCGATATCTATGAATTTATCCGGGGGTTTTTTGTAATATATTTTTGGTTTTGACCTCCTCAACCTCCCATGGAAATAAGTTAGTTCCACAAGTTACTTATGGGTTATTCAACCCTCCCCCTGCAAGTATCTTCCTTTTAGTTTTCAAAGTTGATGCCTTAGGAAATAATTTTCTACAGTGGTTTTGGTTTGGGTTTTTTTTTAAGATTGAACATGACAGTTTTGCAAAAAAAATCTCTCTCTCTCAAACTCTTTTTTCCTCTTCTCCCTGTTTGCCAACCTTCTTCCATCCTGCCATGAAAACTGGAAGCTCTTAAAGGGAAAATGGAATTTCTAGAAGGTAGAAAGGAAAAGGAAAGAAGAGGGAATGAAACAAAAATTCAAACCTGGAAAATGTGGGAATTTGGGTTAAAAAAAATATGAAATATTTTCAAGCTTCCAGGCTAGTCTCTTTATAGAAAGGAAGCTTGCAAGTTGAACTCAAACCGCTGCCTATACTGACAAGGCAAATAACAAAGCTCCAATCAGCAAAGGTTAGATTTGAGCATAAAAGTGTATTGCCAGAGTTGAAAGCTTTTTCTTAGCATTTAAGTTTGATAAACAAAGATGTGGTCTAACTGTTGACTGAACGGGAGAGATTCTGCCCCACTTGCAGCATATTTAAACTGTAAGCTTTTACCCATAGTTTGCTCTACTACTTACGACGTCTACTTATGCTGAGTACAAATATTTTCTGCAGTGTAATCCCCAGCTTCGTTACCCACATCTCAAAAATGAATTCATCAACGTACTTACTAGTTTTTTTGACACCTCCTGTGGTATTTGTTGTTTACTGTATGAATCCATGATGTAATCGAGAAGGTTCTGCTGTTCTGGGGTAAATTCTACTTTCTCCTATACTGGCAAAAAAAAAGGCCCATCATGAAATGCAATCATAGAAATGATCTAGCATCTCTTGCTTTAGGCAAAAGCTATACATCTGTTTCTCACACTTGGAGACCAAGCAGACAAGAGGTTTGCTTGCCACTGCGATTTCTATAGAAGTGTACAGAAGAGAGGTGTATAATGCTTCTAAACTGCGTGAGTTTGTGTGGTTTATTATTAGCAATAAGGAAATGTTTAGCAAATAACTAGGTATGCTCAAATTTTAGTATCACACTTCACTGTATGTGATATATACCTAACATACATATCACAGAAGAAATACTTTATGGATTTTATAGATGCTTGACTGAGTTTTGACTAAAAATATCAGAGCTACTTCTATACTCAAGGTATTTCCTGGACTTGGTGGGAGATGGAGTTTTAATCAATACAAACAGCTCCAGAGAGTTTGCAAGTACTCTGTATTCACTGTACCAGCCACATTACCTCCAGCATCACCACTACTGGGCGAACTATTACAAGAATTGTCTTACCCTATATATTTTAGTTGTAGATGTCACTTGTTTCGTGTCATGGCCTTCGTTATCTTCATTGACTGTCTGATCCAGGGGCTGTTTCACATTTTTCCGTAGCCTTTTTGACTTGCATTGTATTTCTGTTAACAGACCTAGAACCACAGATGGCAATTGGATTTATATATGCCTCAGGCACTGAACAGGTACGTAAACATGCCCATGAATGCCCTTTGCACTAACAAGCCCCCTTACCGGTGCAGATCATTTCCTGAACATGTCATTATCTTTGGATGCAGGTCTAACGAGACATACCAAGTACGCACTCATGGGTAGCGTAGCCCACAGGAGCCCATCTGTAGAGCAACGCAGTTGGTTCTGGTGACCCAGCGTCCACGCAGCGTGCACGGCAGGGGTCTTGCTTTGGACCAGCTCGAATCTGGTCTTGCGGACAGAAAACCCATTAGTGATGGGAGGGCGCTGAAGTGTGTCCTTAGTTTCATGCAAAAGAAAACCCCTTCGTGTCCTCCAAGGCCCGAACCAAAGTGCAATAGAGGGGAACAACTGGAAGACTCTCATCAAAAGTGTGCTCCTCATCCCGTCCAAAACAGTAATCGAGGTACAGCTGTTCCCACACAAAGGGCACTGGATGTTTTCAATAATCTTGAAGTAGTATTATAGCTGTAGCGCAAAATCTTCGCGCAGAAAGCCCACTCAGAAGAGAGGACTCCAGGACTTTAGCCGTTACAGTGTCACTATACGGACAGGCCAACAGCTGAAAATGTAGGCTCAGAAGTAACTCAGGCTGGCAAATGTACCTTAAAATGTATTTATTTAAAATGTTACCCAGTTGGTCTTCCTGGTTTGCATTTCATTGTATTAGAGGACTGAATAAAGCCCTGGTTTTACTTTCAATGAAAGGAATTTTGCATTTCTGGGGTTTTTTTGTTGTTGTTCTATACTACATTTCAGTACCTTGAACCAGGGAGCATCCTTGTGAGGATGTCATAAAAACTAGCAATCTGCTTGTGCTAACAAAAGAAAGGGACAGTAAGTACCCTACACAACCTGTGGAACACAGCCAGAAAGCACAAATGAAAAAGTAAACAGCTAAGTATTCATCTAAAAAATAAACCTATCAGCACAGGACTTTTTTCTTTCTTTCGGGTCTGGTTGGGGTTTTTTTTTAAGCTTCTTTCAAGTATCCTTCCCATTCTTCACCTTGAAAATGCAGAGCAGGAAAAGAGGCTCATTCAGTGGGTATATGATGGTGGAGGAAGATACCATGAAAACAGTGAATTTCGTTGTGAATGTTTTTAATTTCCTGTTTAAGCACTATATAAAATAACCTACCTGAACCGCTGAGAGAAGAGGAAATTTACATGATTAAAATAAGACCTGCAAATAATACCTTGAAAGGGAGGAATAGGAACGATGGAGATAATAATTGGTATCAAGCCATGTAATTTGTGCTTCTGCACAGCATCATAGTTTCTTTTTCTAAACTATTCAGTGCATCCTTTGGTGGTGTTAATGGGCTTGTACTGTTTTCCACCAGCTGAGGATCTGGTCTACTACCTTCCTAGCGAAAATTTGGTTTACATTTGCCTTAAACAGCAAGACAGATTTCTCTCATGCTTCCTGCTACTGAGTAGTACCTTGATATCCTATTCCGGCTCCATTTAAGTTAGCTGGAAAACTCATGTGAGAGAGGGGACTTTACTTTTTACCTCAGAGACAGCTAGGTTTCAATGGGTATTAAACAGCTATTAATTACCTTCCAGGAAGAGTGGCAGAACCTGGGTCTTCCCTAGGTAGACATTTCACCCAAGAAACTTGCAGTTTATATCAAAATGACAGCAAATGACAGAAATTGATGGTTAGTAATTTTGATCTGTCTGTGGTTTGTGTATAAAGGGCAGGAGTAGGATCGTTGAGTAGCCGTGCCATAAATATTTATAAGACTTTACCTCCTTGTTCAGAGGGAAAAAAGAATCCACAGAGCTTGCAATTACAATCCTACAAAATGAGTAAGTGAAACAAAGTTCAAGGTAGCCTTTTATTTCCCAGTCTCTTTTTTTTTTTTTTCCCCCAAATAAATGTTCTATACTACTAGAAGCTTCGTGTTTTACTGTCCTGGATTGCCTTGAACTAAAAGCAATTATACAGCACACTCCTGCGTAAAAGCCATTAAATAGTGCCTTGCCAAACATCCTCATTGCAGTGCGTTAGAGCGTGCTTATGGTTAAGTCATGAGAAACACAAGATACCCAGTTTTTCCATTGCAGAGAGAGAGTCAGATGGCAGCGGCACTCGCTGGCTTTTATTTCACATATGCCAGTTTGTGAAAACGATAGGCCAATTTAAAAGTTTCATGTGGGCCCAGTCAGTATTATTTACACTGACCTATTTTTTTTTTTTGGTGGTGGCTGGTATTTTTGTCATACTGAGTCACTCAGGCTATTTTGAACCCTCCACATTTTGGAACAATGGATCTGGGATCAGTACCACAGGGGAGTTATTTTCCTCTGACACTTAGGGACACATTGAATGCTGTCATCACAGTGGTGGTGTCTGCTCATATATTTACGTACTGCACGAGAATATGTCATATCTCAGGATCTTTGTAGCCTGTTCAATTTGCAGAATGAAAGATTAATTACATTATGCTGGCAATGCATTCCAAATATTGATGGAGCTTATTGTTTCTCACAAAACCAACAGTTAATATAGCCTCTTCTGATCAGATTGAGGGATAGAAGTATATTAAAAATTCCAAGTAGATTAATTTCCTGTACGAACCTAAATTGGTTTCATACATACGGGTATGCTAAAATGACTGGAGCCATCAAGAAAAAAAAAATTGTAGCTCTGTTCATTGCAGGCAGAAAAGCAGATGTTTACAGACTGTTTTCAGGAGCAAGCTTTCAAAAATAATGGATTGGCCAACACTTTACTCAAAAAAGAGTTTTAAATGTGTTTAAAGTTGCACACCAATATCCCTGCTGTTCTAAGTTCTCCGATGTGAAGTTTAATAAAGTTTGTAAGTTCTCAGTCTGAATAGAATATTCGCTTGAATATGAAACATTAGTGAAGTCCGTCAGCTTCATTTCTGGAGACGGTTCTACCTATGTGCCTATATGCGAGGCAGGAAAATCTGCAGCGCCACGAGAAGAGCTGATGAGACTATAAAAAAGGGCTGGCCCCTAGCAGGCTTCGCCCACTTGCTGGGTGAGGTCTGGAACATACATTTGGCAAGTCCACAGAAACTTCCTGCTAGCAGCAGTCCTCCTCTTGTCTTGAAAAGGGCATTGTTTGAATGCCAGAATTTGGACTTGGCTAGCAAGGACGAGACAAGGAGAGCCCCAGAAAGAGCAGCAAAGGGAAGCGCCAGGACTTTCCTGCTCTGGCTTCCACAACGCTGCAAACTCCTCGCTCCTGGGGAGTCTGCCGTTTTGTCGCTTCCCCTGACTGCTTTTCCTTCCCGCTCAAGACGACTAATGGCTGTCATCTAGTGCAGGACAGCCCCTCCTTCACCATTTGCTCAGCTCTTACACCCTTGTGTCCCTGACCACTATCTAAATCCCATTGCTTCTAAGTGCTTTTGTCTTTTTCAGCAGGATTTGATGCACAGGCATGGCATCATCTTTAATGTGCCTTCCACCTGCCAGATGACATCTTTCATAGCTTTATGATTAAAACCAGCCTATTTAAACAAATACAGTATTTGATGCACACTCTGACTGTATGATGCAAATACCTGTATACATACATTCAGCCAACATGCCCATTTGCTTGCACTTCCTTAGACGGCACTCCTGGCATTTTCTCCTCATGTACATGTCCATCTCGCAGTTGCCTCCATTTTTACACTTGTATACTGCGTTTTTTGTGATGCTTCTTCTGAAGAACCCTGCACAACACAGCAGTGGCACAGATAAAAGAAAACACCCAAAGAAGCAAAGTAATCAAGTTGAAGAGCACCTGGGTTTTCCGAATGACACATGTTCTGCTGCACCGTGAGTTTCTTTCAGTGCCTGGATGACTATATTCTTGATATTTGTACTGACAACAGTGTCAAAGCCATATAATTTAATAAATCCCCATGATAAATCACAGGCCTGAACATTAGACATTAACCCAAAGTAACATCCTGGAATTATGAATGTTGGGAAAATCCGGAGCCAAACCTGAAACCTGCCAGGAGCAGGCTGAGCACCAGCTCTAGAGCTGTAGGGTGATACCATACAAATAGCCAGTGAAAAAAATATGAGTCTGTTAAGTCTTTTGAGGTATAGGATGCACAGAAAGAGAACTGAGTAACTCGCCACCGTTCCCTCGGCTCCTGGGAGCTGCAGAAGCTCCACGCACTGGTCTGCTTGCCCACCCCCAAGTTTAATAAGGAAGCTGCATCGTATCTGCCTATTGTACCCACAGCCTCCTCCCCTTTTTACAAAACATTCCAGCCTCATCCGCTAAATATTGTCCACCTGATGAGTTAAGCAGTCACCTAATGTCACCTGTGCAGGCAGTTCTACTGGTGTCCTGAGTGGATTCACTCCAAATTTGCACAGTGGTAACTGCAAAGAGCAACGGACCCAAGAAACTGAGAGGACCTTTCCTCAGCCTGTCCAAATCTCCTCTTTGGCTGCTGCCTACACACCTCTGAGAGTGGCACTGTGGGCAAAATGTGGAGTGCTTAAGATATTAAATGGAATTGAATAAGAGTCATCACAAACCAACAGAGTCTTTGCTGCCAGCGATGACTCGAACGTTTCCTGAATTTTTTGTTTGACTCGCTGTGTCATCACAATCTTTATACATTGTCCTTCACGTGGCAGAGACTATTTAGCATCAGCTACAGAGGGAATCAGTTCTCCTCCCCATCTGAGGGCAGGTTTCTGAAGCAGACTCCTGGGAGCTTCTGCTTGCACATCACTGATTTATAGTGCACTTCAAACTAGAGCTCTGCGTAAATTTACATTAACCAGAGCTATTCACAAAGCTTTTGCTTCCTTATCGCCCACTGGCTGGCACAATCAAACCACCATTGTTTGCCAGCCTGGCACTTTGATGCACTAAGAGAGGCACCAGATAAGACCCCGTCTCCCATACTCAGACCACAGGGCAAATTCAGTCGCGAATCTGAATTTTTGTCCATTGCAGAATTTGTCTGTGTGTTTTGAGAAAGCGTTCAGCTAAGATACTGTCCCGCTGAATCTGGGCAAGATAACAGATGACGTGACGATTTTGCCATTGTGAGATAACAATTTCCCAACTGTGGCCCATGTTTTTATAGCTGCATAGTCTCTTCCAAGCACCAATGTGTAGCTACCCGTAAAACAATATTGCTACCTGGTCACAAAAAATCCGGCATTTCTCTGAATCTGCTGTAATTCCTGCTTGAAATCTCTTCCATGCTGTCTGTTTTTTTGGCTGCTTGTCAGATAAATACAGTTGACTGGCATCAGTCTCTTTTGAAATGCAGATTGCTTAGAACCTCCAGCAGCCCCAGGCATTATTTTTATTCATCATTCACGTGGTGTTTAATACATTACCATTTACTGGTCAGGGAAGGGAGAAAAAGGCCTGGATTTAAGCTGTAGGTTCTCAGTGCCAGTTAAAGGCAGCTGCATCTGCTTTACATCATTTATGGATTTTATTTGTTACATTTAAATCCTGTAATTTATGACACACTGATTAGTAGTAAATGTTGAAAAGCTCCGCACAAATATTTATGACACTCTAAGTCTGACTGATGAGTTCGTCTCTCACCCTACCCACAAGGTGTGCATTTGCTTTTTCATGGAGGAGCAAAGAAAAAGAGCTTTAGCAAATGAATTTTTTGAAGTATGTAAGAATCTGAAAGAAGAATGCAAAAATATGGATGCAAAAGCTAGGAACCAACAAGATTCAAGCAGTTAAATATTTTCTCTTGAAAACAAAGTTTTTGAAAAAGTGAAATGATGTGAAATGAAAAGTGAAATCATTCTTTTGGTAAAAAGTAGTTTTAACCTTACTCACGCTTCAGTTTTATCATGAAGTGACTCTTGAATCATTGTCTTCTTGAACAGACTTCTTCATAATTAATTTTGAAATTAGCTTTTTGGTATGAATGGAATTTCTATATATATCATTCATTGATAATTCAAAATTAACTTAAACTGCCTGAAATGTTTTATGTGTGACCTTCTATACCAGGAGGAGCTTTACAAAAATTCAGAGGTAAATCAGAAATGGCAGCTGTTAAACTAATGAAGGGGTAGCCCAAAAAGCTGAAGGTTTTTCTGGTACAGTCTAACTTTTACCTGATCTTCCCGAATTAATTACAAAAAGCTCACGTTGGCTGGGAATGTTGAATTTGCTTTGTTCTCTTAGCTATTCATTAATATGATTAATTACGGCTAGAGCTGCTCCAATGTTACTGATGCTGATTTTTCTTACGGAAATTATGAAAGTTGAAGGAGGACAGCTGTTAACAGTGTAGATGAAAGCTTTGTAAATATCTCTGTTTGCCATCCTGATGGCCAACTGCTTTGGGTTTTCCAATTTAAAAGTTTTTGAGGTTCACAACTGCTAACAAAGCACCTGCTCCGCTCTGCCAGACTATCAGGACGTGCTCCGTCGTTCCTTCCCCCCGTGCCCACACGGTGGGTGTTAGTGCGAGGAGAAGATTAAAGCGAGACCCTTCTTTGCAAGTATTCTCAGTCTGGCGTGAGAGACATCAACCATTATCACAAGTGGTTTGAAGACTGCAAAAACTCACGCCGCCAGCCTGCGCAGAGGGAATTCACAGCTAGCTTTTCTCTCAGCAGAATTTACTCTGTGGCTTTATTGAACAAGCGCGATACTATGTCACACTTCTTCTGTGATGTCTGAAAATGGCCTTTAAAACCCAGTATCACTATATAGGCTGAGGCTATACCAAGAAGTCTTCCGTGTCTGTCTGCAAAGGTTGTCTCAGAAGTGCCCTCTACAGCAGCAGGCTCTAAAGCACAGTATATTGCTCCCTATACTGTAACAATGCCTGATCTGCCTCATTCTTTATGGACCACAACCGTGATGCTGTTATTGTTCATCAAGGCAGCATTTCCTGAAGTGCTATATAAGAGGTGAGAGAAACCTTAAGGAAGCCTTTTTTTCTTTTTTTGTAGTAGCACAGGCAAGTGTTATATGAGAGCAAATGTTCTGTTTAATCTGCTTTTGCATAATATGTAAAATATTAATGAAATAGTTCATACTTATTTGTTAATGGATGGTAATGTATTAAAATTATAGGAGTGTATACTCCTGCCCATATCTTTAGATTTCTCATGAGGGACGATAAATAAGATCTTACTTATTGTTCCTTCTGCCCAAGGAAGAAAAACAAAAAGACTGGAGTGTGTTGCTGAATGCATTACCCAAGAAAGAAATGAAAAAAATTTAACATATTCATCACAGAGGACTGAATCCCATAAAAATATGTGCGAAGCCTCCCCTTTGAATAAGAATGTCCACGGCATCAGTGGAGCAGGGGTGCTGCAAGGTGAGCGCTAGTCCTGCAGAAAGGGGTCTGCCTATTATTTTGGACACACACATTGAGCATGAATTAACAGTCTTGCTGCCGAAAAGAAGGACTAAGCTCATACTTGGATGTGAGACATGAGGTAGTCCTTCTACTGCACTAAAAGCACAGCTGAAATACCGAGCCCAGTTTTGGTCACCATGCATTGAGGGTAATATATACCCATGCGAAAAATTCCACAGATACACAAGAATGATCAGAGGGCTAGAAAACATAGTATCCCCTTCACCTTGTCAAACAGGATTGCTGTCCTCAGCACATCTTTTTACTGAATCAGCTGGTACTTTAATCACCTCTAAAGTTTATTGTAGAAACAGAATGCATTATCTTCAAATAATTCAGCTTTTACTATGTTTGATCAAGGGTACTATTCTTTGTAACTGATGTTGCAGCCATGAAACAGCGAAAACAAAAAATAAATTATCCCAGTAAAGCAGTAAAATTATGGTCACACAGAGTGATTCAGACTGAATCAGCAGAGAGATGAACTCATATTTCCTTTCACTATGTGTTTTACTCTGAGTATTTACCTGGTGATTTTAACCTCTCTCCTAGAAACATTCTTTACAAATTCCATGGTTTGTAATTGTAAGTCTTTGAAAAATTGCTAAGACATTTAATGATGAATTTAACAAACAATAGGAACAGCTTACTAACAGAGTAATTGTACCATTACTTGGAACCTTCACATTAAAGTAGAGTTTAATCTAGTTTATAATGACAGCATTTATATCAGTTAATTCATATTTTTGGGGTTTGCGACTATTCACACAGACGAGCAGAAAGAAACGAATCCCTAATTATTGGAATTATTGCGATAAATGATATGACCCTTGACCGTGTTCATCTTTAGAGTGGTTGACCAGTGTGGTCTGTCGTGCCCCCAGAAATGAATTTGTAACAGATAAAGCAAAACCCCCAAATTAGTTCTAAGTCCTCTCTCAGTGACAGTGAGCTCCACATTAAGATATTTTAGTGCTTCAGTAATGTCCATGCTTTAGCCTTTATCCATAGAACAGAAATGATAATGAAATATTTATTCACAGAGTAGAATGAAAAACTAGGGCATTATTTTCCCTTCTATAATGTACCTCAGCTCTGTCATGGAGTAATCATCTTTAGGTATAACAGTTATTCCCTCAGCATAACCTTTTGTCCCTCTGCTGAAGTATCTAGCGATCAGGCTTCCAGCAATGGTAATGATTTTCTATATCCCATTTATCCTGACACCCACTTGTTAATACTGTTCTCCTAAGAAGCAAGATACTTATCCTAAAGATACTACCTGTTCCCTGAAGAAGCTCTCTCCCTAGGGAGAGGGGCCATCCCTAGAAGAAAGTCTAGAATTAGAATTCCTTTCATTTCACAGACCTGAAGACATGTACCACATCCTTTGGGAGCTGGGGGACAGAGATTCCCTGGGAGCTGCCTGCCGGTGGGAGCTGACGCCTTTCCCTTCCTTCCAATGCACACTGCAGGAGGCATCTGGGCTGGGTTTGCAGCTGATTTCTAGGGCAGCCTAGCACTGAACTCCCCGGGGCCTCCGTGGCTTTGGTTCCCTCCACAGGCAGAGATCGGCCTGAACAGCCGCCAAGACAGCAGAGCCGGGCTGCCAGGTCCCCACATGGAAGCTGTGTTTCTGTTTACCGAGAGCTAACGATGGCTCAAGAGCTGTAGGTTGGCCAACGGTGCTCTATAATCACAGGACAATGGTGAAAGATGCCGCCAATCTGTCTTGGGGAAAATACAGAATAGCGTACACCAGCTCCAAACGTAAATCTCTAAAATGCTTAATGACTCAGATAAAATTAACAAGACAGGAAAAAAAAAATTCAGAAACTGCTCTGCTTATTAGCTGAATTGTGTTCTGTAATTGATTTCATCCTACCTTTGCATCCTTCACAAGTAAGAGCATTGTAGTGGTACCCAGAGGCTTTGTCACCGCAGACCACACAGAGCTCTTCTCCTTTCACTCTTCCCGTGGAGTGACCCAGTCTAGGCTTTTTGGCTGCAGGGATATCCATTGTCTCTGTCTCCCTGGTGAAAAAGGTCTCTGAGGGTATTCTCCTGAGCTCGTACATCCCAGGGGAATACCATTCCTCATGCTGCGGAGGGTAGAAGCCTGGGTTGGAGTAATAAGGCGGTGATGAAATCTGAGGCTGAACTTGGGGAAATGGCACACTGTTGTACTGGGCGTAAGGTGACACATCTGCCTCTTGCACTGGAGAACTCATTGGCTCTGAAAGGACACCTGGAAAATAATAATGCAAAACCCATTTCTATTATTACCATGACACCGCAGTTATCAGAGAAGTTTCTGCTTCCAGACATCCATTTCAAAAACAAGGCATAATCATAAAGATTGCATTATCTGAGCTCAGATTTGCTGTGGTCCTGGTCCTACGCAAACACATTGGAAGATATTTTAAAAGTAACTCAGCCGTTCTCAGCCACTCCTTTATTATCGGTGGAAATGTCCGGCACTGGCACTTACATAAAAAAAAACCTTGAAAGATACCATGCAGCTAATCGTATAAATGTTCAAGAGCAATCCACACCACAGAGAAGCTAGCGACACAAATTAGGTCTCACAGCAGAATAAAAGAAATCCAAACAAAAGCCAAAAATCCCATGGCATTGCTGAAAGTTAGATCAAGACTCAAACATCATGTTAATTTCTATTTAGTTCTGAATGAATACATCATGACAGGGAAAAACTGCACTGGGGAAGGACGACAGGAGTGAGGCTTCATTAGAAGGCTAAGAACCTGAAATAAACCTTCAAAAAGAGCCTGAAAGGGGAAAGGGAGGTTACCACAAAGGAACGGGGAAGATACTCCTGGTACAAGTGGTGACATGCGACCTTCTCGCCGGCCAGCCGCCGCAGCCTGGTCCCCGGCCCCCACAAGCCGGTGCCGCTCAGGGCCGATGTGCGGCTCTCATATGAAGCACCTCTGTAAGCCAGCCCTGTTCGCCTCCGGGCCGACCTGGCAGTGGTACAAGGAACGGCAACCTTTCCTGTTCGGATCGACACAGTATCTGGAGACTACCTTAGCTTTGCCCATTAAATGCCAGGTTTAAAAACGCAAACAACTGAAGTCTCCTCTTTTTTGTACTACAAGTACACCACCGTCTAGCAGTCCCCCGGATGGTGTAATTAAAATCAAGCCCATGTCAAACAGCTGAAAAGAAGAATTTAAAAGTTGTTTGCAAACTACTTCATATTTTGTGTCGGAGAAAGCCACATCTTGCTGTCTCATGAAAACACTGACACAATTCCTTCATTAGTTCCAAGAAGAGAATCTGAGAAAAATAGTGCGTATTTCCAGGAGGATGCTGAGTCCCACTTTTATTGGAGTCAACAGCAGTACTTACAAGGAAACCATAGATTAATGTTTATTGGTGAACTATTACTTAACAGTGCTTCAGAAGCACTCCAAAACCATTTCTGTTGACATAAAATCGGTTCCCTGGCAAGTCTCCTTCACTTCTGAGGAATCGGAAACAATGAAGACATGCTAAGCGTTAAGAAGAGGGAACATCTGTAATGACAAGAAGAACTAAAATCTATCGCAGGGGATTTTTCCCTCTCTTTTCTCTCACTTCAATTAGTGCCAGAAACTAACCTTTTCATTTCGCCTACTTTTTCACTTTCAAGGTCTCACGCGCTTGCTCTGCAGCCTGCTGCCCTTCCTACTCTACCGTGCTGCAGAAGCCACGCCAGTGTTTTGGATTTGTGTGATTGCTGTATTGTCCACAGCACATCTTTGCCAATAGCAAACGTTGACGTCCCAGTTCAAGAATAAGCAGCGAGATGTACGTCTGGAAAAATGTGACAGAAAACCAGATGAGAATAATGGTGCCATTTACTATGAACAATTAGTTTAATTATGGTTGCATTTAGTTGCTCCAGAAGAGGCCAGGGCCCCGAGTACTACACTAGCAGAAGCAGAATAGCGGAAGGCACGCCCCAAACCCAAGTTTATGTGCTTTAAATAAACGGCATAGACATACGGAGACCTGAGACAAAGTACAGGCATCTGGGGACTCTACGGAAGTGCCTGGAGGTGAAGTTACAGCTTCATTCATCAAATGCAAATTGTCACTGATAGCTGCCAGCTGCAGCGGTGACAAAACACAAAAAGGGCGAGGACAGCAATGATTTGATGCTGACCTTTATTGTTCGGTATAGGTTTAATGAGTGGGTGGTCTTTCTTTAATTCTGCTTACCATTTGTTGAGACTGCTACTCATTAAGACCGCTCAAGGTACTTCAGGTACAAAACCTGGTGTTAATTGTGAGATACACAATCATTATACAAATCATTCAGTCTCTCTTTGGAAAGGAATCTGTTCACCATGGAGACCGAAGCTGTCATTTGCTAGTTAGTAATTACTTAATTGATCGAGTTTGCTAAAGGCAAGTGGGATGATCCCAAAATGAAAAATAAGAAACTGTTGGTTTTTAACTTTATGCCATCCACAGGCAATTCCACAAAAGCTCTATACCAGCCTCCTGCACTGCCTGGGCCTCTGAAAGAGCAAGAAGAGAAGGCAACTCTCCTTCCACAGTAAAAAAATCTCAGGGCTTGTTAAAAGCCTCAGGACTGCTAAAGAACTGCAGCACATCCTGAGACAATACTGGGTCTTTATTTAAACCACTGTAGAGCCCTTTGGGTTACAGATACGTTTAGAAAAATCTTTACAATCATTAATTCTACTCTACTTCTGGAGGAAAAAAAAAGAATCTGAGTCTTAATGTTTGAAGTTAAATGTGGGGGGAAAAAACAACCAGCCTGTATCTCATTCTTTTTCCTTCTGTGTCAGGCGCATAGTTAAAAAATTCAGCTGAATCGAGTCTGTGCTCAGAGCAATGGAAGGGAAAAGGAAGAACAGGCAGGGTCGAGAGACACTGAGAGAACATGGTCTTGTTTTACGTAAAACAGCTTTACAGCTAAAACTCTGGGAAGTGCTCGGATACTAGTTATGGAGACCAGACTGATTTTTAAAGATAATTAGGTTGTAACTGTATGGGTTTTCCCACTTCAGCTTAAAGGAGTTTTTCACTTTTTTTTTAAGTAGACCTGTCTGAAGGCCTTGGTGGGTATCTGTATTTCTTCCTTAGAAATCAGCCAACTTGGGCTGACAAGGGGAGACACCATTCTCTACCCAGAGCAGATCAAAAACAGTTGTCAAATTATTTTTTCCCCCCATGATATTGTCGAAGTGCCTAGAATTAAACATTGCAAGAAATGGTCTGCTCCAAAGCATTAGTGATCTGAAATCATTCCTAAAAATAACTGTTTAAAACTGTGGAGGTGTTCCATAAAGGTGATTTCAAAATGAAACTGTTTCATTTTTTTAGTTGAAATGTCCTTGTACTCTGAAATATTATCTTCAAAAACTGGAACAAATGATGAGGCTGAAATAGAAACTAGATGCCTTGAAATTATTGGGACAATGTATTGCTATGACCTGATCCAAAACGCGCGGTCTGGGCTGTGTTCCCCAGCCCTCCGTCTGCACGAGGCTTCCAACAAAAGCTGAAGGGGTTCTGCTTTCAGAGGCATACGGTGCTCTGCTCCGTCCCGCGTGACGTTTGGAAACCACACTGGTTTTTGGAATTCCGCTTTGCAAAGTACGTACCAGTCTAGACCAAATAGTTTCTTATCGCAAAAGAAAACTAATCTTATCTTGCCAACCGGAATGTACATATGCTTTTATCCGGACACATGTTAGTGGAAGTCTGAGATGGGCTGGTCTCATGCCACTGCAAAGCATGAGCCAGCCCACAGAAATCACCGGAGTTGCAGTAGTATAAGCAGTGAAAGTGAAATCAGAAATGAGCGCACTGGAATACAGCGACGTTTTATGTCTGTGTGTGTGCTCTTAACTATTCTGAAACATTTGTCTGTTTTTCCTTTTGGAAGCATACTTTTACATTTTTAAGGAAAGACTACTTAAGCACACACGAATGTGATGTTACCTATAGCCGTAGATCTTTTAGATTATGTTTTGCAAATAAATGTTTTTCAATGAAAAACATTTTACAGAGATCTGGAAAGCTTACTAGTTTTTACAAGTATTTTTCCACAATACCACTTGTAACTGAAACACATTGGAGAGTTTTGCTTTTGTTCCTTTAAATTTTACACAGAATATTTTACACAAGACTTGAAAAAACAGGCTTAACCTTGTGGAAATGAAAGGGAATTTTCCTTGTAGGAAATGAAGAAAGTGTTTTCAGTTTGCAGAATTATACTGAGGTTATGTGCACGTTGAAGGTGGTTTTTAATTCAAAAATATTACAGAAATTACAGTGAGATCACATTTTAATGTAAAAGTTGTTGTTCCACTAATATAAAGCTAACTGAAGAGAAAAAAATTCTAAGTAGGTTTAAAATATGAACTTCTGGCTCTCCATAGGATATTCATGAAGGAACTTAGAGAAATAAGAACAAGATTCAGGATTAAGTAATTTGGAAACCATAGCATAACCATTAATAAAACCCTGATTTAATTCCAAACAAATTACTTACAGATCTTTAAAGATCACTTGGTTTAAACAACCTTCTAGCATCCTACAGTTTCAAGGAAGAATGCAAGAAGAGGTGGCAAACACGTCCAAGAGAGAACATGACAATATCCTACCTTAGGCTGTCTTCAGTCTGACCATTTCTTGAAGAAAAATACTCTCCTTAAGGTACCCAGTCCTCCTTTCCCTCTCTTTGTCTTTTTTTCCCCCCCTAAGGACTACCTATAAATAGAACTTCTTAATTCTGCTTTGTCCGTATCCTGTCGACTTCTTTACTGTGAGAACTTTCTTTAAGATTAGCAAAGGAGTGACACAGGCCAGAGGTTGTACGGTTTACTGATTAACTTAATTACAGAGAAACTTGTTTGTAAATGTCTGAAACAATAGCAATGCCCATTCACAGTGTGGATTTACCTGGATAAAATTTGGTTACCATTCAAGGGGATGCCTCCAAGTAGCCTAGCCGTTGTAATTTTGTACCTATTGTGGTTTATTTACAACAAAATTTTTATCATTAAATATTTAGTAGCGTCAGGTGATTCTGTGCAATAGATTAACCACTTCCATACCACAAGAAGCACGTTTTAGCTGCCTGGTTTTTAAGCACAGAAATGTTGTGTTCTCAAAAAAAGGCCAAAGTGCTCAGGCCATACTGGACACATCTGTATGACAAGATAGAAGAGTGCCGGAGAGATGTCCTTGCCCCAAGGGCAAACGTCACGGATCAGTTCTCATCTACGTAGCTTAGGGGTAACTCTAACGCTCTCTGGAGTGGGCAGGATGAATCCGCACTACACGGTCTTCGTTGCTGACCTTGGTCTTCCGGGCCCACACAGCCTCCCTCTGGCTCTCGGATATTATTGTTTAACGCATGTCATTTCAGTTCAGAGCATCTGTAACATTGTGAGGGCTGTGTTGGATGCCACCACAGCACTACTGGGAGAGCGTGAAGTCAGAAGATTGTGTGGCGTGCCTTGGTTCGATGGCAGCTAAGGTATGAAGCTACAAACCCCACTGAGACAGCGTTAGAGGACAGTGTCGGGTAAAAGGACCCAAACCTACTGGTCTTGTCCATGCTGCCTTTCGGGAACAGTCCCTGGAGTAAGCCCACGTCTTAAAGACACCTGCTAAAGCAATCCAAAACAGAGCCCCAGAGCAAGATGAAATTTGAGTAGTGTCGAGATGGACAGTCAAGGATGCTGTGCCTCTTTCAGTCTTCAGCCTCTCTCATTTAGCACTGTGGATGAGCCTGCTAAGAGCATCACATTTATGACCACAAGTATGTCGGAGGATCACACCTGGGAGCAAATAGGCAGGGAATCAAGCCCCAGACTGCAAGATTCCCCTCATTTCACAAACCAGTCTCCCTTCCAGGCCAAGATCCACCGATGACTCTCGCACGCGCAAAAGAAAGCATCGCACAAGCGCGTTTTGCTTTTGACTCGCTCAGTGGTGCAGCCTTCACCCCCAGAGCCCCGTTCATCTGCGTTCCTTCTCGTTAAATTTTTTTCTCAGGCTGCTACTCTGTTTGGTTTGGCTTTCTTCATAATTATTATACATACATGATCCTCTGTTTTAATTTGTGTTGGTTTGTTTCCTTTTGATTTGGGAGTCTGTTACGGGCCTAATTATCTTCTCTGCAGGGATGAAGCCAGATGTTGCATCATCTGCCAGGTGGTGCTAAAGATAAGTAGTTATTTAACATATCTTATGATCGTGAAGCTGTTTAATCAGCTTGGACACTTGATCCTACTGCCTTTTTTTTTAAAAAAAAAGCATAATGAGAACAAATACAAATTTATCTAAAAGGAGTCAGCCTTTTAAGCTCATCTTAGGCACAACAGTTAGGCCTACAATAATTTTCAATGGCATTTTGTTGTTCTTACATCGTCAAATATTTAAGATAAGTTTAGATGTATTGCTTTCTTTTCCCCTTTGTTACGTGTCATTTTTTGTTTATTCCTCTTTGTCCATTTCAATACAGATTTAAGAGTGCTCATTCAGACCAAAAACTTCTTTCTCAGCTAGGGATAGGTACAATGAGGGTAGCATTTCTTGTCTTGTTATATTTTGATGTCACATTACAAGAAAACATTGTCAGGCCATCAAAAAATAAAACTTAAACTAGGTCTTTATTCAAATTGAACATATAATAGTACGGACTTATCCTTCCAGGTTCTTAGAAATAATTCCACCTCTGATAGCTGAAGTTTTACACTTAGTATCTTGCATATTAATAACTCCTGTATAAGGTGCCTTCACAGAAAATAGAATGGGGCTGTGACTTTAAAGGCCTGCTACTTACTTAGCATATAAATGGCAGTTTGAGTCAAATGCTGTATATATTTCAGGTGCCATACAAATATATACACTTACCCTCCACATTGAAAATACGAAGGAGACATTTTTGGTGCCTGAAAATTAGTTCAGTCCCTTGTGAAAAAGGGCCAATGATAACCACTGGAGGAAATAAGATAACGGAGATATAGGTGTTTAACACACGTATTGGCCCTAATATGAAAAACTTTCAAAGGCAATTGAACGATGTTATCAAATACCTTTTTGCAACAGTCTTGCCGTCCCAGCTGAATTGCCAAGCCTTAGAGCAAGGCTTGTCAGCCTCATCACAGTGCTCTGCTACCGCACCTCGGCATCTTCTAGGTCACCGCTTGCGGCCGGTCGGTTTGGAGCAAAGCGGAGGAGCTCCGATCACTCTATGTCTATCACGGCAGAAGTGTCCACAGAATAAATTCATGGCTCTGAATTGAACTACCAAGCTCCAAAAGGTTTTAAAGGAGACCAGGATTTCAGTCCTAAATTACAGGGGTTCAGAAATGCAGATTGGTAGGTGTGTCACTTTCTCTTAATTCAGGATACAAAACTGGACCAGTCTTCACATAGCTGGCCCTGTTCAGTTCAATGGGGCTTGTGAAGTAAAAACAGGGTTTGCCTGAGAAAGAGATGCACCTCAGGAGGACAGGTCCCTTGGAGACCCGTGTGCCTCTGGGATTTCTTGTCACCCAGGGTCCCTTTCCCTCACTGGGAAAACCAGAGCTGCAAGGAAGAAGTTGATCTTGCATGCAGATGCTATAGAGGATGTATCGTTTTATGTATCTGGTTTTGGCCACTTCTGCAAAAAGATTATTTTCTGTAAAGAGATCTAGGATGTTTCTAAATCACCCGAGCAGTGAGGTAGAAAACTAGAAGCAGTTTTCCAGGAAGACAGGGTGGAAGGGGGGGACCCTCAATTCTGCTAGGTTAAAGGTCCTTCCTCGTTGGCACTTTGAGCCCCTTCTTCCAGGGACTCATAACTTCAGAAGTGGAAAACTACAGTTAAAACACACTAACTCCAAAGACAAAGAGATACTTCACCTCAGACATATACTGCTAGAAAAGCAACATACAATTTCCAACTACTGAAAGGCAGAAATCCCTTTTTTTTCCTTTAAGCTCTTCTGAAACCTGCTGCAACTAGAAATTTTGAGGGTGAGTATGCAGAAGTGCCCTGGAATTACCATGGTGATGAGGCTCACAGCACAAGCAACTCGCGATTGACAATATTTCTTTTGAGAGACCTGAAGCTACTGTTTGGAGATGCACTTAGATTTGCTTTTGAAGGTCTGAGAACACTCTCCCTGTAGACTGAGTGAAGCACAATGGAAAGACAATCTATTTTTTACAGAATGTGAGTGTGCATCTTTGAAAAAAGGAGACTGTTTTGTATAAAGGCTGATGTTTGTAAGCCAGCAGTTTCCCATTTGTATTACATCAGAGCTGTAATGTGTGAGAAGTCCTGGGAGAAACGTACGTTCTAAGGGTCATTTAAAAGAAAAGCTTTCTTCCTCTTTCCTCCGGTTCACAAGTCTCTACCTGCCAAAGTAAGTGCAAGTAGTTTAGAGATATAAAACTGAGAGGCAAAACCATTTCCTACAAGCGTTTTGAAGAAATGGAATCATACTTTCATAATGAGTAACTTTCTTTGTGAACTCAGTTGCATATTATTTCTGATGTTTTTTTTCCAGCAGTAAAAGCAAAAGACACTAGGTTTGCAAAGAATTCACTTCTGAGACTTGAGTGACATCCCACGGAACAGGACTAAGTGGCCATACAAAACAGAAGTCAGCTTAAGTGAAACACAGCAGGAGTGCTAAGTCTCTTTCCTAATGGGACCCCTGATTCAACCCCTTAATACATTACTTCTTTCCGTTACAGAAATGTCAGTTTGAATTAAATCTCCATTGTGCTAAGCCCTGAATACCTACAATGGGAGACACAGTCCCTCTTCTGAAGACCTCACAATTTCTGAATAAGCTTTCAGTGTGGAGGGAAAGTATTTTACATTAATAAGCTTCCTTGTATTTTGAAGCTACCTGATCATTACTCTTTAAAAATAATGAAATAATTAGTGAAAAAGTAGGCATCAGGGGGAAAATCTCCTTGACAAAAATCTGAAGTAGTTCAGTTATGCAGGACTTTTAAAGGAGAGCCTGGATATAAAATTTGGCACCCTAGATTTGAACATCATTCTCCTTTTTGTATATCATGGGCTGGCATTGGAATTAACAGGTAGCAAGGAAGTGTTTTAGCTATTTAGATATACTTTTTTAACAACTGCAAAAAACATTTCTCCCACCAAACCCAGCACATTTAGGAAAAAAACCCAACGACGCATAGTAATGAAACGGGGTTTGCTTATCATCAGTGATAATGCTTTAGCTTAGCTGTATGGAGCCAGGACACTGGAAGCGGTCTGATGTGGGGAGAAGTTCCCAACTTCAAAGAGCTCTCCAGCAGGAATGGCTCCACGTGTCAGAGTCCCTGCATGCCCAAGCCACTATTCTTGTTTCAGATAGATGAAACTGAAGTGTTTTCAATTTTTCCAGCACTCAGAAAGTCAGAATTCTGGTCTTATTTGGACTAGAAACTTCTGAAGTGTTGCAGCTTTCTGTGGGGGTCTGTATTGTGTGTGAGGCTCTGAATGTATCATGTTACGCAATGAAGGTCCCCCTCTGCTGCCAAAAGGAAGGCTAAAAAATGTATTATTCTCTCTTTTTTTTTTTCTTTAGCAGTACATATAACAGAAGACAGCTTCCCCATGCTTATAAAATATTGACCAAGAGTTCTTCATTCATTAACAAACCCACGCTTAGCCTTGAAAAATTCAGTGGAACTGGAGCAAGGAGAATTTTCCAGCCTGCATTATAAATTTTCTTGTGCATTGAAGTCAATAGCATAAGTTTTTAATGGTCTCAATAAGACAAAGGTTTTTAATTTAGGTGAAATTACTTTCATAAATTTGCATAATATGGCAATGCAAATATATTGCAGTATAATTGTATTACAAATTAACTGAAAATATACCTGTTCAGCTTGAGTTAAAAGACGCACATGAAGAAAACATCCAGCCTACATACAAAGGTCTGTCTTTGCTGAATGGTTTCAGGTGTTAGAACAGTGTTATAAAAACAACCTACAATCTCTGCTATGAGCAGTGATGGCAGCAGTTGTGTGCAGGATTACATTAACACCACAGACCCGTTATTTGTTATTCCTTCCATAGGTATTGAAGATTCAAGAAGGTTGGCACATGTCAACTACACGTCCTTGACTTGAGATTTCAGTGCATTTTCTTCTAGGTTTCTGAGTGAAGGACAGCTTGCTATTTTATCCTAGTTTGGTGACTTACCAAACAAATGAGGACCTTCAGCAAGAGAAAATCCATCAGCAGAGGCTAGCTGGTGATGTCCGATTAAATTCATTTCAGATCCCATTTATTCTTCAGTTCAGGAGGAATATGCTAATCAGGGAATAGGTTGAAAGGAGACCCTGAAAGATATAAAGCAAAAAGAATATTTAAAACCAGATAACTAATTTTTGTGTACCTATTGTAAGGCAGGATTCAGGAGATTGTTTCAATATTTACTGTAACAAACGCTGGCTTGAAGTTACAATACCTAATTCAGCCTTGAAATAAAATGCTGTATCTAGTTTGTTTGTTTTTTCCTTGCTGTGGTATATTTTATTTGTCATCCTTCTGCTGTTCATTTAAAACTAATGGCAGTTTATGCTCAACCTTATTCAAATATTCACAGACTGAAGCACTGGCCTGACCTGCTGAGGGCATGCTGCCCAGCCCCCTTCCAGGGAATACCAGTTGTTTGCATTATTTTTTCATCAGCCTTTCATAATTTCATTGTTCTCGCTTACCGAAAAAGCGTAAAAGTTTCTGGTTAGGTCAGAAGAACCAAGCCAGGAGACTGGAGTTTAATTTCCCGTGACTGGCTCTTTATCCTGCCTTCAGTAATTACTGTCTGAACAAGATGGATGGTGGCAAAACCAGAAAGCAAAGCCTTGGTCTAATAACCAGGCTCGCCCACCCACTCCTTTTGCGGTCTCAAGCGGCCATGTAACTCTCACTTGGGAAGGTTGGGAGATGCTTGTGCCCGCTCACTAGCGTACTTCCCTAGCAGGTCGGACGGAGCCGCTTTCATCTCCTGAGGCTGACAGCGTGTCCTGGTTTCGGCTGGGGTAGAGTTAATTGTCTTCCTACTCACTGGTACAGCGCTGTGTTTTGGGTTGAGTATGAGAAGAATGTCGATAACACCCTGAGGTTTTCAGTTCTGGCTAAGTCGCGTTCAGACTCAGTCCAGGACTTTTCAGCTTCTCCTGCCCAGCCAGCAAGAAGGCTGGAGGGGCACAGGAGAGTTGGGAGGGGACACAGCCAG
>JAVKLA010000062.1:15463341-15484708 GCA_034782735.1 Sagittarius serpentarius | reverse complement strand
TGGGAGGGGACACAGCCAGGACAGCTGACCCAAACTGGCCAAAGGGGTATTCCATACCATGGGACGTCATGCCCAGCCCAACTGGGTGGGGAGAGACGAGCGCAGCTCGGGCATCGGTCGGCGAGTGGTGAGCAATTGCATTGTGCATCACTTGTCTGGTGTATTCCAATACTTTTACTGTTATTGTCACTTTATAGTTGTTATGAGTGTCATTGTTAGTTTCTTCCTTTCTGTTCTATTAAACTGTTCTTATCTCAATCCACGACCTTTAACTTTTTTTCCAATTCTCTCCCCTATCCCACTGGGTAGGGGGGAAGCGAGTGAGTGGCTGCGTGGTGCTGAGTTGCTGGCTGGGGTTAAACCACGACAGTGCTTCATGGGATGAAGGAGTGTGGGGACAAGAAGGTGCTGGCCAGGGCAGGGTGCTGGGACAAGAAGGTCCCTGTCTGCCCACAGGGTAGGGACACCTGCGTGAGCCGCTCCCAGCGAGTTTGGGAGCCGTGCTGCCACTGGTCACTTCTCGGCAAGGGCTGCAGTCCAAAAAGCCCAACATATGCAAATTCAACTTCTTGCCCTTTCTGTCTGTGTTTAACCTTGCATATTTCATTGAATTATTTTCTTCTACAAATAAAACCAGGTCCTTATTCTTTTTCAGTGCCAAAACATATGGTTTGTCATCTTTGGCAGTGCATGAGAAAATTTGGTGCCAAAAGGCAAACCAAGGCACTCCAGTGGCTTTGCCACAGCACCCGGCCCCATGTGAGCATATGTACCAAATATAGTACCGTATGCAGACTGCCCTCAAGGTGTAGAGTGCTTCCTTGAGTACATTTTAAAGACACTACCTAGCAGATACATAGGCGTTTAGTAAAGTACTGAGGTTCAATACCGTATTTTCTGGTCTTCAGTCTACACCCAGAAAGATTAAGAGCGTGAGATTTGAATTTTCTTTTTGAAGAGCTTACAGATCATTAAAGCTAATTTTCTTATGGACCTGAAAAACAATTGGATGAACCTAAGTGCCCATTAACTGTGATTTTAGAGTAGTTTAAAGCAGGTCAATTCATACACGGAGTTATTATCCAGCATGCATTGCTGAGTGTAAAGAGGACAATGGTTCAACAAGGAATAAAACCGAATTTCATGTTTTAACATTAGAGAGAGTAAAGAAGATCATGTATTAATTAAATAAAAGACTAAACAGGACAAACCTTTGGAACAACAGACATAACATTTAAGAATAAAATCAACATGGCAGGGTAAAGGTCGGAGAAGATCAAGTAAGACGCTAATAGTTGTGCTTTTTCCATTTTCCTATCGATCAATATTATGTTTTTCCCAGTGAAAATGCAACAGCAGAGTTATTGCTGACCTTTTCCTCACCCTTCCATTGTGTATAAAATCACAGCAAAATAACAAACAACTTCATAAGCTGCAGAGTTTTTTGAGCCAAAAAACATATGTCCAGAAAATAGTTGTTTAAAACATGCAGAGAAAAAACATTCTTTCTATCGTAAAAACTAACTTACTTCTCTCCTAATTACACATGTGAAAAACTTTGTGCCAGCTTAAAAGTCAATAGCTAACACATTTTTTTCAGAAAATTCAGCAACAAACTTTGTTAGCACTTTAAATAATTGACAGGTCAAATACATTCTCAGTAACAAGAATATGAATCAAGTATATATTTCAATAAGGAATAAAACTGGGCATGTACATTTCATTTGTTATAATATTTTTTCTGATTTTTAGTTTCTTTCTTTTCATTTTAATGCACTATGGATCGAAATTTTGTTTATTAATAATTACCCATATTGCCATTTTAAAAGCTAAGGAAAAGCTTTTGTAAGAACTTTAAAACATTACTTACTAATAAGGACATGGATGGCCACAGTGAGCGATTCAATAAGAAAATTGTGTTTTCTGTTCCAACAAAATGATGCTTTCCATTTTCTGCCACTGCCACCAGGAAGAATGACACAGAAACTGAGGCAAAGAATAAGAGAAATTAAAAAAAAATAGGAAACAAATAATTTACAGTGATTTCACTGATTCCAGAACAAATAAAGTGAGTATTTTATCCTTTTTTGTATTTTTATTTAGATCAGTTAAAATAAGATTAGGAATGGAATAAAAGCTTACATATGGAAAGCTGAACTGATTCATCATTGTGAGTGTCAGCATAAACCACAGAGATGTTGTGACATACCACAAAGACAGGCCACTTTCAAGTGAAGGAAGAAATGTTTATATTTTTCTATTGTAAACAGTATTTGCAGATCCATGTGGCAGAGAAAAAAAAATAGCTAACTCATTTACTGAAAAATATTCACAGTTTTCCTTTCAAAAATATATACTGAAAACACCATCAGAAGTTAGTAGCTGCCTAGTAAAAAGTTTATTGCCATTTCAAATGTGCATGTAGTGAAGATATAATTGCTTTACATACAAATTAAATTATCACAGGATTACCTACATAAAAGTTTAGCTTGATAAACTGTATGGTCTGGTGCTCAATGATACAGTAAGGGTATGTTTTCTTGCAGAATGTTACATGCTCACTAGATGTCCCTTTATGTGACATACAGGGTGTGGTGACTTTTGTAGACAAAGGAAGCCTCTTTGTCTTCATAAAAGTTATAGCTGTTTCCCATATTAAAAGCTACCAAAGAACAGAAGCATATAAGGTAACTTAAGCATCCATGAAAATCTCAATATTACATCTCAGTTTTCAAAACCTGAACATTGGCTACAAAATAGTCAAGATACATATACACATAAACCTTGCCAGCTCTCACAGCTTTCTCCGGAGCAGTGAGATAGTTGAAATTTACTCTGAAGCCACGACCTACAAAGATACGCAGTTACTGAGGAATCTCTGCTTTTGTTTAGAAAAGCAGGTTGCAGCCAACCTGGCTGCGTGAAGACCCTTGAAAACGGGACCTCACTGTGTTCTAGGAGTATTCTCAAAATGCAGATGGCAAATGCAGACTGCCCAGATGCATTATTTATTATCAAGTCTCATAATTCATTTAATGATGTAACTGTTTTACAAGCCTGAGTCGTCATTTGTGAATATCTGAGTGTAGTGACATAGAAACTAACCTAATAAAATGTCACTATCGTGCTTTACTGTGCCACAGCAATTACTGTAGGCAGTATGCAGCTCTCACTTGCTCTCCTCCTGTTCAGTATCCTTACCTTCTGCACTAAACTGGAACTAATGCCACTTGAAGTTACAGAAAACAACCACCAACAAGAGAGAGGATGTTTTCTTTTCTATTAGCCCAGCAGTTATAACATTCCCTTGAAACACTGGAAATGCACTGGAAACTCACCAGAACTCTGGAACTGCTGACTGGTTCCAGTAAGATCTGTGCAAAAAAGAAGACATCTGAATACAATAAAACACTGTGATGGAGATATGGGAAAATGTAGAACCTTCTGTACTTCTTTTCTGCTATTTCTCGCTGTAGAGTTACTGCTCCAACCCCATTTTTCCGTATTTTTAACAATCGCTATGTCCTGGTTTCGGCTGGGATAGAGTTCATTTTCTTTTTAGTAGCTGGTACAGCGCTGTGTTTTGAGTTTAGTATGAGAAGAATGTTGATAACACCCTGATGGTTTCAGTTGTTGCTAAGTCATGTTTAGACTACACCAAGTACTTTTCAGCTCCTTGTGCCCAGCCAGCAAGAAGGCTGGAGGGGCACAGGAAAGTTGGGAGAGGACACAGCCGGGACAGCTGACCCAAACTGGCCAAAGGGGTATTCCATACCATGGGACGTCATGCCCAGTATATAAACTGGGGGGAGCTGGCCTGGAGGGGTTCGCTGCTTGGGAACTAACTGGGCATTGGTCAGTGAGTGGTGAGCAATTGCATTGTGCATCCCGTGTTTTGTATATTCCAATCCTTTTATTATTATTATCACTTTATAGTTGTTATTATTGTCATTGTTAGTTTCTTCCTTTCTGTTCTATTAAACTGTTCTTATCTCAGCTCACGAGTTTTACCTTTTTTTTTTTGCTGTTCTCTCCCCCATCCCACTGGGTGGGGGGGAAGCGAGTGAGCGGCTGCGTGGTGCTGAGTTGCTGGCTGGGGTTAAACCACGACACAGTGGCATTGTACCCAGGTCTTCTCCTTCCCGCTCCAACTGCTGGGCTATTAAATAAGAGGCAAGAGACCTGCCATTGCTCCCTGCTCGAGCGGAGGCTACAGCTAGAGCAGCACTGCATCCAGGAGGGGGGTGTGCGAGAGGCTCCCTTGCCCTGGTCTGGCTCATGTGGGTGGGATGGGGCAACTCAGGATTGCGTTTGAGGCAGGACCGTCAGCAACAGGAGAACGTACAGCTCCAACAAGGAGGTGTCTCAGGGGTTTGTGCAGACACCAAGAGGAGTCTGCACAAAGTTGACAGAAATCTGTTTGGCTTTGGTTTATACTCTTAATTCTTTATTCGGTTTTACTCCCGTGGGACTGTCCCTGGGACTGCGTTTCCACTCACTGAAGGCGTTTGAGAGTCATAGCCCAGTCTGCTTCCCAGTGAGGGCTCAGCATGGTTCTCCAGCAGAAATGAAGTCAGCTGACAAAAACGTGAGGGCAGCAGGAGGCCCCAGTGCTAAGCAGACTGGGAAGTAGCTTGTGAGAGTGGCAAGCACACTGTGTAATTATACTCAGATTTGTCCGTAAGGATTCATTAGTTTCTTTCTTAACACAAACAAAGGCCCTCTAATTAGACAGATGCATTTTAAATGTCTGTCCACAGATAATTTAAACAGTTTACTCAGAAATGTCAAAAGCTACTTGTATCACAGACCAGATAGGGTTCTTGGGGCAAATAACATGTAAACACACAGTCTCAAATCTAGCACAGAAACATGGTTTTGCAAGAGCAAAAAAACTCCACGTATCTTGGGATAGGGGTTGGCAACCAGCCCAGCCACCCCAGCGGGCCCACGTCTACTTCCAACCATTTTACTGCCTCGCCAACCCATTTGCTGGGGAAGGTACCTGCTGGACTTGAGGTGGGGCTGCTCACACGGCTGCAAAGGTCCTACAGTCCCTGAGAGCCAGTTTGCTCATGAGCCCCCCATGACAGACCCTTGGGACGGGATTCCGCTTACAGCCCGTTAACAAGGGTTCTGCGATGGGAGAAGACGGCAGCACAAGCCAGACCCTTACAATGGTCAGTAAGAGAAACATCAAAATGAGGAACCTTAGAGGGCTCCTGAATGTTTCTCTGGATTTCCTTGCTGAAGACCAGAGGAGAGACGCCATCTCCACGCTCTCCTCGTGTCCAAGCCCTTCAGCAGCTTTATTACAGCTCACAGGCCTGCAACCCTTGCAGTTCCTTGCAGGATTAGTTCTCCCTGCAGCCAGACTTGAAAATTACGTTCCATCACTACTACTACTACTACTCATGTTTCCTCCTCAGATGCTATATGAGGAGCTAACGCTGCAACGGTTAACACGTCAGCATTGGGACTGTGAATTTCTGTGTGTTCATACAGAGACTAGAGCTTATCTTCTTAGGGAATGTTGGATGTTATATCAAAATACTTTAAAGACAGTCCCAAGATGACATCCATTTTAAAGTATTTTGTTAGACTGTCAGTATACAGTCAGACTTTCGATGCATAGCTGCTTAGCTTGGAAGGTATATATCCTGCATCTGTCTAGTCTGTGCTGCAAATAAAGGAGAAAGCAAGCAAGCTATATTTTAATATGCTAATATAGTGTCTGTGTTTTTACAGTCTCTTTGAGATGTCTATAAACGCCTTTCTTGTTTCTTTGAGGCTATTCCATTTTTTAACATGTCATTAGATAATGTCACTCTTTAACCTCAAGACAGACTTCTTAGAATCTATTATTCTTTACATACACATAAAAAAACCCTTGGTGCTACTAATACTGCCTTCTGTATAGTAAGAAACTTGAAGACATACTTGTCATAACCTCCCAGTATGCTAGGACGTTACAGGATTTGGAACTCTGCCCCTCCTGCCACATTAATTTTGATCTGGCTAGATTCAGTTTGAGTCAAATGTTCATGATGTTTTTACAGTTCCCACCTTTTTTAATACTCCATTTTCTTTAATGTATTCAGCTGATGTAGACCATTTACTGGATTTCATGGAAGAAATTAATCCTATCTTCCGGGGATTTCTGCAAGGCACAAGACACGATCACCATTAAAAAGACTGGAAATATATCTTCCATTACATGTAGCTTTGCTACTGTAAATTTGCCTGAACACCGAATTCTTCATTAAATACTGATAGACATTTTGCTTTGATTTGCCCCTGAATCCAGCCTGCTGTGAGCCATCTATCCTATATTAGATTTATCCAACCAATTTCACCAGTATTTAAAAGCAGCAGCTACTGATTCCCAGCTTTCAGACCTAGACCAGGTACACAATATAGAGCATTTAAGCACCGCTTACTCCACACATTGTTCCGTTCTGGGAAACAGTATAGGTCACCGTAAGTCGGTGTCGCAACGCACACCCCTGTCATTAGCCTCTTCTCGGCCTAATCCTCCTCGGCTGTTGCTGCAGTTAAACAACTGTGGTCCCAGCTGGCGGCAACTGCCACGGAGCAGAAGCGTTGCTCTGGCCGGTGGGATGGTCACACCCAGCAGACATACAGAGGCGCCCAAATTGCTAGCAACACGGCCGGGTGCCGTGCGCAGCACCTGTGGGCATAGCTGGTTGTTGGCAGAACCTGTTGTTGGCAACAACCTGTTGGCAGAAGTATACCTTCCAAAGATAGAGGGTCGGAGGGACTTTTTTGGCTGGTAAAATGAAGTTAGGTCATCTCAGCTTCCAGAGTAAGTTCATCTGCATGAACTGGGATCAGTGACCACTCTCAATTCAGATTTCTTTATCCACCAAAACCACATAATAGTGGAATGCTTCTTGATATTCGCAGGTATCTTTGGTGTGACTCAACCTTCATAGGTATTTCTACCCCGTGCTTGCTGCCTTATATGAAGTGTATCTTTTAGCTACCGCTATCAAGATGAATCTAGACTGCCTTAGCCAACTTGACCGATACTCCATCCTGAGATGTAACAAAAAAATGCATCAGATGCTGGGTAAAAGCTGAAATAAAGGTAATAGGTGCACAGGAAATCAGTATTGTTCTCCAAACTAAGAGCCCCTCGAGAGAAATTAAGAGGTATGGGACAAGTTACAAAGCTTTTTAAATATACAGCAAAGAAAAACGGAGAGCAGTATGTATAAAGTAAAATATATGCCCAACTGCTTGAGATTATTTTCATGAATTGCATAAAATTTTCTAACATGTATCCTTTAGCATACTTCAGAACAGTCAATCGATGCATGTTCATGTATTCTATGTTTAACTGAGAAAATTGAGATGTGTATTTTTATCTATGTGACTTGTGCTTTCACCATATGTATGTGCACACATGTTTATTCAGATTTCTTATGGGATATTTGTTCATGGGAGTGTACAAATATATATGTATACACATACGCATGTGGGTGTAGGTTTCAGATTTATTCTGGCTGCTTATCGGTGGACTACCTCTGACCCTACTATGGTCAATACTAAAGCTTCCCCAGGCTTCTGTGTAAGCACAGCCAAGCCTCTTAATGAAATGATTGAAGTTAAAATCAACTGGGCTCACTGAAAGACAAAAGCATCGTAGCCCCATACTTTCAGGTAAAGTAAAAATGCGTTTGATCATCAGGAAAGCTCCGTGATAGTCTAATTGAGTTTTACCTTCAGAAGAAGAATGACTGAATCTATTTAAATTACTCACTAAAGGAAGATATATCAAAGCACCGGCAAAATGTTTCACGAATATTAGTGAGGTGCATTCCCCTCCTTCTGTCCCATAATATTGTCCTATGCTTCACACAGCTGGCTGCCAATTGCTCAAAGAGAAATTTCAGTAACATCATTAATCTACGGCCCGATCCGAACACTGTTAACATCAATGGGAAGATTCCCGTCTAGTTCACAGGCTTTTGATCTGGCCTCATAGCCTTTTTGTAGAATATTTAATGCAGTGCCTCACTTATTTGAGAGGCTTTTTTATTTGCTTGCTTGTTTGTTTTAAAGTATATCACAGAGACATGAAAGTGTTAGGAAGATTTGTGCTCCTTGTTTCTAGCCTTTCGCTGCCAGATCATTTCGGCACCCGTGGCACCACGGGCAGCTACACAGCAACTGATGCAAAATACCGAAAGCACCAATACGAGCAAGTCTGAGAACCAGAGGCAGGACTGGTGTTACTGCATTTGAAATTTACTGTTTAGATTTTTTTAATGTGACATTTAAAATCAGAGCAGCAAAGAGACACAGGACACAGCAAAAATATAGGATATACTCACAGCCTAATTCTGAAGTGAAAATAAGTATCTTTAAGTCAGTCAGAAGTAGAACTGAACACTCTACCAGAAGTCTCAATGGCATTTCCGTAGGTAGGCAAATAACTTCAAAGAGTGGGGCCAGCTTCTGACTGTCCCTGGGATGACCTGCTGAACACCCGTTTCTCTGTGCCTTCCTTGCTCCAGCATCTTTTTCATGTCTCACCTGATAAAACTGCAAACCCTCCTTTCTTAACCTGTTTCTGGACTCCCATCTAGCCTAGTGGGATCCCAATCTAGTTTGGGATCTCTAGGTTCTCCGTAACACAAGCAATAGCAATAAAAATAACAAAAGCCACGTGTCCCACCACGATTATAGTTTTCTGAAGATAAATGGCTAGTAGGAACACTCAGAATAAACTGATGTTTTCTTAAAAACTGTCAACAGATTCAAATAGTAATCACTTGAAATGTGAAACCCCCTTTTGCTTCTGCTCGTTATGTGAAATAAGTGCTAAAGTCCTGGACTTCGGAAGATGCACCTGGAATCTGTACACAAAACTGTCAAAAAAAGAAATCACATAAAACAAATAGAACTATTCCCTTTCTGGATTGTCCTCTGTTCTCCCATTAGTCACATTTAAAACATTTTCTGTGCCTAAAAGGATGAAAAATTAACAAACCAGTACAATTTTAAAGCTGACGCCCATAATTGACTGGCTAGTGTTATTGCAGGAAAGACTCAGTATTAAAGTTACGCTTTCTTTTCGAGTGACACAAGGACACAGAAGCCAGCTTTCTAAAGACAAATTCCAACACTGTCATTATTTTTCATGACCTTAACATTTTTCCCCAAGAGGAATTCCTGCTGTTGCACCAGTTTTGTAGAAGAAATTCTCCTTATGTTATTCTTCAATAAAATACTAGCTTTAAAAATCTTTTTTTTTTCTGGTCAAAAATCCATTAACTTCCACTAAATAATTCAGGTGAGAAAATTGCTTTTATGCTATACAACAGCAAGAGCAATCAGTTTAAGGAATTATTACTTACTGTTCTTTTCTGGCAGACTGCAGATGGCAGGATGTAAGACAGTTCTGCGCTCAGTTCAGTATCCTAATGATTCTCACACAGGAACATTTTTGTTTCGTTTTTTTTTTTAGGTTTAGCAGAAGCCTGTAGTGATAACACAATGAATCAAAGCTTGGGCTCATTGTCTCTGTGCCCTAATGGACAAGGATTACTCATTAACAATTCTTTCTTTGCGAAACTCTCCAAACACAGGCTGTATTTAAACATTGTGAATCCCAGCTTGTCCATCAGCAAAGACTTGAGATGCTCATTATTACTCCGGCTAGGTCCAGGGGGGAAGGTGGCTCAAAAAGCGGGGTGATAGTACCTGGCTGCTGATTATAACACTTTTCTTGCACATGTACTTTTTTATGACACTCTCAGCCTCCTTGTCTTTCCCACCCAAGGAGCCCAGATGTCATTCCGAGACATATACTTGACTTCTAAGTATTTCTGTTAGCCTTTACACTTTTTAGGGGAACTGAGCATTACACTGAATACTGAAAAAGCAGAATGGGCTGTAAGTTACAGCACCACAGGGATCTGGGGACATTAAAGTTCGGTTCCTGGACCTGCCACACTCTCTAACAAACTGCATCATTTTGATTTGGGCTCATCCCATAAAGCTTTAGGCATGAAACTGGGGCCCTTAACTTTAAACCTAGTAGACTCAGGCACCTTTTGTGCGCAAGGGGAAGAAATGGGTACCTGCAGGTGGTGAATCACAACCTGGGTGGGCTGCACTGCATCTGAAAATGCTGATCTCTTGCCGCTGACAGAAAGGGGACCTTGAACCACTACATCCCCACTTACCGGTAGAGGATTTTAAAGTAAAGTGGAATGAATCCAGGCTGTCCTCTTTCAACATCCCACTTACACAGCAAGGGTAATAATTCCCTGTTTTGCATTGCTAAACATATCCAGTGGGGATGAGCTGATCTGGCAGTGGTATTGAGGCAAATTTCAGCCAGAGGGGAGAGCTGGCAGCGTCAGTTGTGGTAAGCGAGTTCATGTCTACCACATGGTATATGCTCTCCGTTCTTCTCTACATATTTGCACTGTCTGACCGAGAGTGAACACACAGAGACAGAAGCAGTACCTCCTACTCCAGAGAAGAGAGGCACTGGGCAGCAAACACAGTCCTCTCTAGGAGAAAGGTGACGGCTGCTGTGGCCCTGAAATTACCGAGAGTCAAATTCTCTCACTTTCCCCGGTTTAAGAGAAAAAAATAATTTAAAAGGGTATATCCATCCTCAAGCGTGTATCAAGGAAACCGAAACTCTCTATCCTTCTCTTTACAATGTAATAATAGAGGGTCTTCCTCATGTGTCGTGTCCCTTGCAAATTCACCCGGTAGCCAGCCAAACACACGTGGTGTGACAGATTTCTGAAGAGATCAGTGGGAAAATGATGCCATAAGGCTGTCACTGGACACTAGCGCTCCCAAGGGGGTACTGGTTTTGGGGATTTATGCCTACAGTTCATTCCAGCAGGCACTGGCCATATGATAAGTACATTTAAGACTAAGGTTCTGTCAGTCCTCATTTCTGACTCTCTGAAAGCCATCACTACTGTAGACGACGAGATTTCTGTTTTACAAATCCACCTTTGGCAAAATTGACATAGTGCTTTCAAATAAGAGACTTCCTTCAAAACAACCCTGCCCACAGGAGACAGGAGGTCTCCACAACTCCAAACGTGCCAACATCCCATCTGGCGCTTCCCAGTAAATGTCCACTCCAGTGGTGCCTAGGAAACACATGCCAAAAAGTCCCCCTCTCTCTTTGGTCATCCTGAGGCCAGTAATGGGATTTGTCCCTTACCAGGTGAAGCAGCGAAGGCTGAGCCAAGAAGTCCGACAAATATATTATGTTTCATGAAGCTTTCCATCTGTTGGCTAGTTCTGAAGACCTTAAATCTCTTTTTCAGCTTTCAGCCTCCTGCAGCATTGGTCCTAGATAACAGGTGGCACAGAGCAATTGCTATTTAGAAGTCCCTAGAGACCAACTTTCAATAAAGGTTCTTCCCCAAAAAGCATTTTCCTCTGTGTGGATGCTGTTTGTCAGACACTGAAGAGCTCACCACAAAGGAAACCAAATTTAATGCCCCTATTCATTAATGAATTTGTTGCATTAAAACATTTTTCCTTTCCTTACAATAACAAAGAGGCAAGTGGCAAAGTGGTGCTTTGTCCAGTAATCAATACTTTCAAGACATTATAGGAAAAAGCAAAGAAAGGATCCACATGATCAAAAGAGATGTTGCCTGTAGCAACGACATCTGGCATTACTAGTTCGAGCCAGGTGTTCGTATCTTCTTGTGGCTGATGTACAAATGAAAACTGAACAGAAAGGAATTAGAGCAAATCAAATGTATCTCCTGTAGTGTTACGAGAGACTAGCTACACAGCATCAAGGGAGAGAAGAGGAAGGGGAAAGATACAAATCCAGTTACTTATAAATACTATATCTTTTTTAAGATAGCATTACATGCTTTAATTTTTAAAATTTCAGAAAACTGACATCCTAAAACTTCTCGAGACAATACTAACATTACTTCTGTAACTGACAAGTAGCACGTCTTCTAAATAACCTTCATGCCATTATCAGTGCAAGTAATGTTCAGCTACAAAAACAGGCTTAACATTCAGGGCTAGAAATCTGTCTGCCTAGAAAATACCACTTCATAAACTCCACACTCCATGAAAGAACTGGAGGTTTTGTCATAGCTCCTGTTTGCTGCTCCTCCTCCTGTTATTCTGCCTTTCCTCTGCTGAAATAAGTGCCATTCCATGCTCGCACTGACAAGGTAGCTCCATGGCCTCAGCCTTGGAAAGGCAAGACAAATCCTGGCAACAAAGTGGTTTGTCATCAAAAGTGTGGATGGGAAAAATCTAGCACAGAAGGAGACAGGGGGAAAGGAAGAACAGGTAGGTTGGGCGTTCATCTTCAACATTTCCTTCTCTTCACCCCCCTGTGAATGAATCACCACACATTAAAAAAATGTGAAAATAATGTACCCTCAAATGACCAGTACCTTCTCCTTTTTGCACAGAAGACCTTGTCAACAGCTGTACAACTTTCTGCCCGCTCACAGCCAGTTGCTTGGAGCTCCAGCAGCATTGTACAGATGACAACCAGTCACAACTAGCGAGAGACCTTGGGTCTGCGTTTGTTTGATAGGCCAAGGGACACGTGTCTTGACTGAAATCCGCCCGTGCTCCAGAACCCTTTTCCCCCGCGCTGACAGCTCCCAGCACGAATGCTACTGCAGACGCCTGAGGGCTCATCGGAACCGAAGTGTGCCTCGGCACAAACCATCAGTTACAGCTCGGAAAGCGTTCCCAACTCAGTTGTAAACAGTTGCCACTAAACAGCAGTCACCTGCAGCTTTTCTTTCATCCCTGCAGCTCCTCTTATTTATAATTATTGCTATAGAGAGGACACACCTCATCTACACCACTTTGGGTTATGGTCTGTCTCCTCAGACCGGCCATTTCTTACTCTTAGGCACTCTCAGAAACATGACTATTCACCACTCTGATGAATAAAGGAAGCCTTTCAATTCTTGAAGGATGGCCAAAATTATCACCAGCTTACAATAGATTTTATCATATGAAGACAACTGAGCAATCTTAATAGATAAAGCTGCTTCTGTACAGGCTAAAAAAACAGGAAAGGAATGGAGTGCAAAGTTTCAGTGAGTTAACCCTAGTAGCTGTTCATCTTTGGTTTGCCTCCTGCATTTCAAAAGCGGAGGAATAACTCCACTTTTAAGATTAGTTTAGCTTATTGAATAAGTCTTTCATTAATTAGAACCTCTTCATTATAAGTTTCTCTCCAGTCATTCAGTTTCTGAACAGGGCAAAATTTGTCCAACAATCCTATGTCGTGCCCTGATGAAATCCAATATTCTGTCTTTATCTCTCAAAGTGGACTGTCATGAAGGGTAAAATGACCATGGAACAATCTGTCCTAAGAGGAGAAGTTCCTCCCTGATGGCAGGCAGTTAGCAGTTAGCCAACTTGCTCTAGCAAGAGCATGTATGTTATAAAGAAGGTACCACCTTACAGCTGCCTGGGTGCAAGAGGAGAGCTGCGCATATATGGAATCGGCTACAGTACCAGATACTAAACTTCAGTATGGGGAACTGTCTACCTGCCTCTAGCTGACTTCAGTTGAAATTCAGAATGTGTTTTTCTATGAGTAAGTTCTGGTTATTCCACATTAGATTCTCTCTCATTATTTTAAATTTTAATTAAGGCACTGATATTACATGCTTTTTTTTTTTTGGTTTTTACCCCCTCCTGCTAGGGGTTACAAGTTTAAAAAATTCCTAGAGGAATCACAGCTTTAAGTTTAAAATGTTAGTACAGTAGTAGCTGATAAGAAGTTCTCTTAGAGGCCTCAGAGTAAATATATACTTTATTCTTTCAACTTTTTCCTCTTGACATTTTGATGTTATACAGTATGATAGTGATTGAGTTCAATAAGGGTTAGCCTTCATTTATGTAAATATTTGGAGGGAGAAAAATATCACAAAATGTTGATTTATTCCAGTAAATGAATGCACTGCATTTTCATTAATAAGCAGTTCTTTTAAACTAAATGTCAAAGGTGATGAGTGAATTATTATTAATAAATGAATATTGGGATATTTTTAGATGGACTTTTGAATTGCTAAAGTATTCACACTAAGTAAATTCATTCTGCAGGCTGTCAAACCTCTACTTGTTTCTCATACTGTGTCTAGTGTCAAAGACAGACGTTTAAAAAGACTAGTTCAGTAGCTAACAAGAAACCATTTCTTTCAGGGTGGGAGAGAAAACGTAGGCTAGGCATCACGTGAATGGACAGTGTGAGCCATCGGAGGTGCAGGAGGAACCTCTGCTGATGCTCTTTGGCAAGCCAGAGTCACTGTCAGCCTTTAAACCCCTCAGTTCTATACTTTATTGTTCTAGAGGAGGATCTACCGTGCTCTGAAGCATTGCAGGCAGATGACTGCTCTCATTGCTTATTGAGAGGCAGGGCTGCGGCACCGGCATCATACCCCGGAGAAGTACCCAGAGCAAAGCCCAGGGGAACTGCCCCACCCTGCCCCAAGAAGTCCATGACCACCCAGGGAACAGGGGGACATCACACACTCGGCAGCTGATGGAAAGTTGATTCCACTTGCCTGTACATCCAGGAGGAGGGGGAACATCAGATTTGGCTACAAGGAATCAAGCAGGACTCAGTTTGGAAGAAGCTGCCTTCTTCCTTCTGCAAGGAAGACACTTGCGCATCAGGGAGGAGCGGGACCGCTCCACGAGGAGGATAAGCCAGGAGCTGAGGACAGCCCCACCAACAGGGCATAGTCCCGCGGTACCCGAGTGGAGCCGGGGTGCTGACAGCAACAGGCCCAAGGGAGGCAAGGTGGAGAATCAGGGCCAGGAGCCATCCAGGGATGAGGCCAGAGCAGCAGGAGGAGATAGGGCCAGATGCAGGACTGGAGACACGCGACCTGCAGCATCAGCCTGAGGTCCAGCCAGGCAGCAGAGCAGAGGCAGGACTGGAGATAATGCAGGCTACAGCTTACACCTGCAGCCCACCTGGGACAAAGCCACCAGTGAGCCAGGATGTAAAGAGGCAGCACCAAGCACACCTCCAGCTTATCACAGGCTAGGTCAGAGGCTCAGGCTTGAGCTTAAATAGCATCCTGAGCCCATGGGCAAGGAGTGTGGGAGGCCCCAGGTGAGGCTGATCAGGGCTCTTAAAGCCTATTAGTGTCCTCTGGACCCCGATGTAGAGCAGTTTTCACAGCTTTCATTGGCTCTTCCTTGCTCCCTACCAGAATTTGGACAAATCGTGAACAGGGTAATGGTCACTTGTGGCAGGCAAGAGGAGCAGCAGCAGGACTAGACCCTTAATGTCCAACTTGCACTGGAAAGACTGAGATATTAAAAAGTCGGTGTCATAAGTTAGCTGAAGAGTGCTCATGACTCCACCCAGCTAAGGAAAACTGAAAGAGGATGGAAATCAGACAGCATTGGGTCCTGGACATAGCTGAGATACTGCCAAACTCAGAAAAGTGAGAAAGTAGATCATATTATGTTTCAATTGCCTCCACCTTAATTCCAAAAAAGTCAGCCGTGACAGTGTTGGTGGAGCCCTTCCCACCTCATTGTGGAAGACGTTGGTGGGATGACTGGTGAAACTGGTGCACAGCTCCTAGGCACATTACAGAAATGGCCACACCTCTCCTAGGACAATGGTGTCCTTAGCCATGGAGGTGCAAACAAAGCACGAGGTTCTTACTGCCATAATTCGCAGTAACAAGCAAGTGAGCAGTAACAAGCAGTGCCCATGTAGTGGAGGGTAAGAAAGACAGAGGTGAAATGGAGGAGAGTGAGGGAGACCACAGACAACTGGGCAGAGGATCGGTATTTCATGTACTATGGCCCAGGTCGGTCAGATCATCCTCTTGATTTCCACCTTGGAAACAGTTGGTACTGAGGAGAGAAAGGGATCTGAAGGCCAAAGAAAAGTGTGGTGGTTGAAGAGAAATTTAAGGGGATGTTAAACAATAGATCTTGGGAGAATTAAAGGATTTCATTTATTTGCCTTTCTTTCCTAATCTTCAGTTTACATCATTGCATTCTGAAAACAAATTACCTCCCTTTTTGGAAGAGAGAAATTAAATGCAGTATAAGGTTTATTAAATTTAAACAACACAAATCAGGAAATGGAGAAGTTATTTATCTCATAGCAGTATTAACTTGGGCTCAATCTGAAGAAAAGCTTCATTTATCAAGATCTAATCTGATATGCTTTTTGTCCAAAATTGGGTCATATCCCAAAATATGAATCATTTGCATTGGCAGATCCCTCATTTATCTCAAATCTCACTTGGCAGATACATTTCGTGTTCCCATCTCATCCCACAATGGGAAACATGTAACAAAAACAGGTTATCTAGAGAATAGTGATGGAGTAGATTACACGCATGGGAAATTTGTCTAGTTCTGTTTCTTGTCTTTGGTGACTCCTCCTGCCAAACCTTCAGAAGGAAGGGAGTCTTACAAATTCATGAATTTTAGGCTTTAACTGGTTCCTTAAATAGGTGTGTAGGATGAGACAAGTTATGTGAAAAAGGGCAAAAATCAGTTCAAAGCATGGCAGTTCACCTACTGAGCAGCATAAGCCATTGTTCCTCCCTCTGCACTGGCTCTTCACAAATATGGAGCCAACTTAGAGGTTTCTATCCTTTCCCTCAAGGTTTCCTCAAAATTGCATCAAGGTAGTGGGCGACTATGGCTATAACTCTCTGAATTTGCAAGCCTTCCCCCAAAACTGGTATTTCCCATGAGCAATGGAGTTGCCCACCCAGAGGATGTGCCGTGCTCATGCAGGAGACAGCCCTTTCTCAGCTGCTAACCCATGGTGGAGTAAGTCCTCAAGAGCCTGTGGGATCAGTCCCTATGTTTCACCAGCCCGTTTTAGCTATATTTACATTTCTTGGACATAGAAACTGGTTACCACAATGGCAAATGGGGAAAGGAAGGTGTTACTGTTACGGAAATACTAGCTAGGAAGTTCTTGGGAGCAAGGACTGGACCAAGCAGCCAGCCCTGGTGGGAACTCCTCTGTCTGGCCGGAACTAGTGGTGAAGCGGGCTCCAGCAGGAATCAAGAGCCCTCCTACCAGCCTCTTTGACGTACAGAACTGCTTAACAAAAACATCCCCAGCCCACAGGAACCAGCTGCCATGTAGCATAGAGAATGAAGCTCCAGTTGCTGATCTCTTAAATTTGAGTGAAAAATTAAAACAAGACAGCATCAATGATCGATAACTGGGGAGCTGTTCTGGTTATCGTGAGGACTACAGCTGAGTCTTAGCTGCAGCAGACTTAGACATGAAATTTTTTTTGGCTGAAGCATATGTGTGTGTGCCTAGGTGTAAGTGTTGCTATTTCTACTTAAAGGAAACAGAATCTGCACATGTGATTAACAAAGAAATTAATGTCACTGACAGCTGAGGGGCAAAAATCATGCCTTATCTTTTTTTCCAGTAGTCTTTTCCCTGTAATACCTGTTGATGATAAACACAGCAGAAGAAGGTGATGGGAACATCAAAGGTACCAAATACTGGAGTAATAGTACGATTATTAGATACAACTGATGCTGTTCTAACATTACTAAACTGATGACTTCCAACATGTAATGCATGCTGCCAGAAAGTCATCCTCATGTAAACACAACAGAAGGGATTCCTTCCTGTATGCATGGAAATTACCCAGACACTAGCAGATGATTCTGTATTTCAGATTGTGTCTCATTAATGTGCAGCCAATAAACAAACATCCTGCCAAATAAAAGACTGATAGAGGGGAAAAAATGCATGTAGCAGCATCAATTTTTAAAAACAGAAAATATTTTTCTCCTGGATATGTAATATCAACCTGGAAATGTACATAAACCTTGGAACTGCATTCTTTTTCCTCTGCATCCAGTTCATTCCAGAGAGGGCCAAGGAAGGGTATACCTGGCTCTTACTGCTTTCAGTTTAGTCCAAGAAAGACAACTCGAATTAGAAAATGTGAGGGAACTGCTGTTTTCCCAGTGATGGAACTGCTATTCAAGTGGGTGATGGACTGTAACCTTGAACTACGCAAGACCTTAATGTCACTGCTATAGCATGAGACCCTCTATATTCAAAAATGTTTTCCCTGAAGAAACATCAGTTCTTAAATCTTTTAAGAAAATTTGACAAAGCATAACCCAGTCGTGTTGTAAAGTTGATCTAAAAACGAAATTTACCAAACATAGGCCTCTCCTCTGACATTAAAAATTATACAAAAATAATTTGCCAAGATGATAATTAATAAATATCAGAGACTGTAAATAAGCAGTAGAACAGAAAAATCCTAGTACTTCAACTTACTTACAACTCAGAGAACTGTATTTTTTATACTTCATACTTTCTAAATCTCTTTTAAAGCTAGCATAGTTGATACTCATTTTATCAGTTTAATCATTGACTTGTTGCTTAACCTGTCTTGTTACTTAGGTCTTTAAAAGTCAACAGATAATAATATGAAATAAATAAAACCTTTGTCACTCATTCCTACATCAAGTTTTACGTAACTCTCCTAAATATGAGTTGCAACAGAAACCTTTGAACGGCATGCCAGTAAAATGGACTGTATTGCAAAGAAGCTGATAAAGTCTTGTTTGGAATATTGTCAATTTATTCCAGGAATTTAACTTTAATTAACCAGATACTTTAGGCTTCTTGAATGTAATAAATCTCTGTTCTGTAAATATGCGGCTCCTCATTTCTTCAAGTGGAAGAGCTTGATCTATAATGGCCCTAATACAGTCCTCCTCTTTTTTGAGACTGCCAGTAAAAGTGGGCAGAGACTTGGTGATTTCTGCAATAGGAATGTCAGCCAGCGGATGCTAAAATGAAATGAGACCTTGACTGCCTTTACACCTGACCTTCGATTACTTCAAGGCTGTAACTGAGGTGTGAAAAAGCACTGTTTACCTGTACCTACCCTTGATCCCTCCACTTAATAACACAATTTAACAGTATTTTAGCAATCTACTTCCTAGTCCAAAGTTTTAGAAATGAATTAAAAATTTGGGCTGCCTCCATTTTTTGCCTTTGGGGAGTGGATACTCACACACTTCCTCCTGAAAACTTAGCTGCTCCCTAATGCAGTGGGGGGGAGGGGGGGGGGCAGGATAAAAAGAATTAAGAGGTCTGTGTGCAATTGCAGGGCTCTGATCTCATAGGGATCATGGAGCCACGGTGGGATAGCTCATATTAGTGGAGCACTGCCTTGGATGGATATAGGCTCTTTAGGAAGGACAGGCTGGTCAGCAAGGAAGTGGAATTGCCCTGTACATGAGAGCAGCAAGCATGCATGGAGCTCTGCCTTGGGACGCAGTCTGAGCCAGCTGAGAGTTTACAGGTCAGGATTAGAGGCAGACCAAGGAGGGCAATGTTGTGGTGGGTGTCTCCTACAGACTGTCTGGAGAGGAAGAAGTAGATGAGACCTTCTTCAGACAGCTGGAAGAACTCTCATGTGTGCAGCCCATGGTCCTCATGAGGGACTTTAACCGTCCCAATATCTGCTGGAGGGACAACACAGCAGGGACAGGCAGTCCAGGTAGTTTCTGAGGTGTATCGTTGATAACTGGCAACTGACTATAACTGATAACAAGTGATTGAGGAGCTGAAGAAAGGACATGCTCTGCTGGACCTGATTCATTAAAACAAGAAAGAACTGCTTGAGAGCGTGAACGTCATGGGTGGCTTTGGCTGCAGTGAAAATGGGATAGTGAAGTGTAAGATGTGAAGAGGCAGAAACAAGGCAAAAAGCAGGATCATAACCCTGCACCAGGAGAGCATACTTTGGCCTGTTGAGGACTTGCTTGGAAGAATCTCATGGAATATGGCCCTGGAGAGAAGAGAGGTCCAGAAGAGCTGGTTAGCATTCAAAAATCACCGCCTCCAAGGTAAAGAACAGTCCATCCTGAAAAGCAGGATATCAAGCAAAGCCATCAGGAGGAGACCTGCATGGATGAACAAGGAGCTCCTAACTAAAACCAAACATAGAAAAGAAGCATACAAGTGGTGGAACCAGTGTCACATGACCCAGGAGGAATATGGAGTATGGCAAAGCATGCAGAGATGGTGTTAACAAAGTCAAAGCCTGACATGGCATCTGGTGAGAGATGTGAAGGGCCACAAGAAAGGCGTCTAGAGGTATCAGCAGCAAAAGGAAAAGTAGGGAAAATTTGGGCTTGCTGCTGAACGGGGCAGGGGACTGGGTGACGAAGGACATAGAGAAAGCCGAGGTGTTCAATGCCGCCTTTGCCTCAGGCTTCACTGGTAAGACCAGCCTCCAGGAATCCCAGGTCCCTGAGACCAGGGTGAAAGTCCCGAGCAAGAAAGACTTATCCTGCATGGAGGAGAATCAACTTAGGGAACATCTAAACAGATTGGTCATGAACAGGCCTATGGGTCCTGATGGGATGTGCCAAGAGTGCTGAGGGAGCTGCTGATGTCACTGTGAGGCCACTTTCAGTTGTCTTTGAAGGGTCATAACGATCGGGAGAGGTTCCTGATGACTGGGAAAAAAGCAAACATCACTCCTATCTTTAAGAAGGAGGCAATGAACCTGACAGCCTTCTACGATGAGAAGACTGGCTCAGTGAACAAAGGGAGAGCCTGACTTTAGCAAGGCTTTCAGCACTCTCTCCCATAACTACTTCATTGACAAAATGATGAAGTACATACTAGATAAGCACACAGTGAGCTTGATTTAAAACTGGCTAAACCATTGGTCTCAAAGGTTTGGGATCAGCAGCATGAAGCCCAGCTAGAGGGAGTAATCTGTGGTATATCCCAGGGGTCAATACTGGGACCAATATACATGCATTAATAACCTGCATGATGGGACGGAGCGCACCCCCAACAGCTTTGCAGGTGATATGAAACTGGGAGGAGTGGTTAATACACCAGCTCATCGTGCTGCCATTCAGAGGGGCCTTGACAGGTTGGAAAAACCGCCCAACAGGAACCTCACGAACTTCAACAAAGGGAAATTCAAGTCCTGCCCCTGGGAAGGAATAACCCTTTGCACCAGTAGACACTGGTGGGCTGGAAAGCAGCTTAGCAGTGAAAGCCCTGGGCATCCTGGTGGATAACAAGTTGAACATGAGCCAGCAATCTGCCTTCACAGCAAAAAAAGGCCACCAGCTCCCTGGGCTGTATCAGGGAGAGCATTGCCAACAGGTCAAGGGAGGTGATCCCTCCCCCTTGCTCAGCCCTGGTGAGACCCATCTGGGCTGTTGGGTCCAGTTCTCGGCTCCCCAGTGCAAGTAGGTGTCGCGAGTGAGATTTTCTCACATGGCTTTGGTTTAGCAGCAATTTAGGATTTATTAATATTTTTGAGATAGATCACAAGATTAG
>JAVKLA010000062.1:15414197-15463241 GCA_034782735.1 Sagittarius serpentarius | reverse complement strand
GGAAGGGAAGGGAAGGGAAGGGAAGGGAAGGGAAGGGAAGGGAAGGGAAGGGAAGGGAAGGGAAGGGAAGGGAAAATAAAAGTTTTCCTGCAAAGGGGAAAAGAGGGAGCATGCTAAGTGTGTACATTCCACAGTATTTAGGATATATGCAAAGCATAAAGAAATGTTTAACAGGCCATAGACAAGTACCAGAACAACAAGAAATGGTAGTTCCCCCTGATATGAATCATTGAGAATCATGAGGTCCCAGAGATTAAAATGAAGATTTTTAATTTGCTAAAGAAGGCAACTTACTTTTACTACTTTCTACACAGCAGAATGATCAAGTTTTCTAAAACAGTTTTCGCAACATAAAGCATTGTGAAAAAATGACAGCATGTAAGGACTGGTTATGGACAATGGGGCTTGAGTTGTTAAATGAGGCTTGAATTGTTAAATGTGCAGTTTCAGTCCTCCTGGAACTTGCTTAAGACTACTGCGGTATCTTCTATTCAATCAGTGGGGTTGACCAGCCATGTAAGTGGCCTGTTCAGGCTGGTAAATGATGCTCAGAGTTTCCAAATAATATTTTGGGAATACAATCACACTGTGAGTTGACTCTCACCAGCAGCCTGTCACAAAGAGATTTTGTTACACTGCTTCGGTTTAGCAGCAATTTAGGATTTATTAATATTTTTGAGATAGATCACAAGATTAGGTTGTATAATTTTAACAGTACTTAGCCAATTTAACAGAGTGATTCGATGGAATTTGTTACAATCAAATTTGTGACTTAAAATTTGAAAATGGCAAGGATCACCCAAAACTTACAGCAGGGTTGCACACAGATGGAGGTTAAATCAGATCACGCGCACGCACAGAGAGAGAAAACAGTTCTGAACCACACACTGACAGGCAAAATAGTTCCGAACCAAATCACAAAGAGACAGACAAATCGTTCCAAACCAAACGGCAAATGCACACATACAGATACAACAGTTCTGAACCAAATTTTACCCCCCTACACACACACACAGGTTAACCTATGATTAAAATCTCCCTTTTTTGGTGAGTTTCATGAATTACTCACTTTTAAGTGCTGGCATTCTTCAACAGCCAGTCAGTGAACCTCACAAAATCAGGCCTTTAAGTCCTCGCAAAATCGTCGATGGACGATCTTCCAATCCTTGTGAAATCTACCCTGGGAGGTGTCCCAGCACAAGGGGAGACACTGGGTCACCCAGCCCGCTGTGGCCCCGGAGAGCTCAAAGGGTTTCACATTGGATCGCTACTTACAGGGTCTCGAGACGATGGGCTTTGGACATTTTTTTACATTCTGGCCACAGTTTGTGCTGACTCATTCTGATATACAATTCAAGCAGCAGATGGCCCAGGTGTGGCCGAAGAGTGCCTGACGCCCCAAAGTTGCTGCACTTGTAACCAAGATAACAGCACAATGGGAGGTTTTCCCAAAGCATGCATGGCTAATTCTGAGACCTCAGAGTGGCCCGGTGGGCTGCACCACCGCAGTAGAACATGGACTTACTGGAGTGAGCCCAGCGAAGAGCCATGGAGATGTTTAAGGGGTTGAAGCACCTGCCATGTGAGGAGAGGCTGAGAGAGCTGGGACGGTTCAGCCTGGAGAAGGCTCAAGGGTGAATCTCATCAATGTCTATGAATACCTGATGGCGGGAAGTAAAGAAAATGGAGCCAGACTCTTCTCAGTGATATCCAGTGACAAGAGGCATTAGTTGAATACAGGAAAAAGCATTTAAACAAACTCTTTCCGCTATGAGACTGGTCAAACGCTGGACTAGGTTGCCCAGAGAGGTTGTGGCGTCTCCATGTTTGGAGATATTCAAAACCCAGCTGGACACCATCCTGGGCAACTGGCTCTAGCTGACCTTGCTTTGAGCAGTGGGGGGCTGGACTAGATGATCTCCAGAGATCCCTTCCAACCTCAACTATTCTGTGATGCTGTAAGAAGTGATGTGTTGTGGAGTAACCAAATTTACCTGGGCACCTTTCACTAAGACACTAGCTACAGAAATCTTGCTCCCTGAAGAAAATGTAGCATCACTAAATAAATTAAAATGTTAAGCCTACTCACATGCTGGGGAGCACACCAGGTGTGGGAACTCAAACTTTGTACAAGACTGGCAGATTTTAGTTGCTCATCCTTTGATATTTCATGGTTTCTCGGGGGAAGTACTAATGAAAATTTTACTGAAGGAAACACTATGCTCTCTAGAAGGATTTGTACGAACCGTTCCTGATGAGGAAATCTGCATGGGTGGTGTGTTGGGCTGGCGGGTTTGCTGACCTGCAGCTGTTGCAGTAATTTGATGGCTCAAGGAAACATCCTGGGTTTTTTTTTTTTCCAAACTAACGTGCCTGTGTCCTCTAAAACCAGTCCCAACCATTGACACAAACCAGAGAACAACCTGTTAGCAAACTTCTCCCACGTGCCTTTTCGAAGAGGCAGATTCTTTTGTTACACTTTGGGGAAGTCTTTCCCAATAACTGGCACGAGTCAGCGCCATAACTTCCATGAAAGACATAAAATTGCCCCACAACAGCTGCTAGATAATCCTGCTGCCTGAGCCATGGCATGAGAGAGAGCCAGCAGGTTAGCGGGCTTTGGGCCTGTCCTCATCCCTGCCCCATGCGTGCCGCAGTTTGTGGGGACACTGCGGTGTTAAGGAGGAGAAGAGCCACCGGAGACGGCTGAAGTCATTCAAGCTCCTGCATAGCAGGGATAAAAATATGTCCACACGTGGAGAGGGCTAGGTGCGGAGGGGCACATGGGCCAAAGGTACGGCTCAAGAGCGCTGAAGGCGGGATGGGCTGGGGGCACTGCGGGGAATGGGCTCCGGGCTCTGCGTACAGCTTAGGAGACAGAAGGAGTTAGCTGTGGGCTGCTGCTTGTCGTAAGTAAATGTAACAGCAGAGCATGCCGGTCAGCAAGGGGTGTTTTAAGCTGCTCACAGCTTTTCATGACATTGGGGTAGAGGTGGTCACTTGGAAGTAGTAAAGGTGTGGATGAGGGATGCAGAAAACTACTTCGAGACACCGGCTGCTTCTCGTGCTCTGACAGCTCCTGTAACGGATGCAGCCAACAAGTGCAGGGGAGAGAGATCCTGACTGCAGTTTCCCTCCCGGCTTTGTCAGCGACTTTGCCCTCCAGCTCTGTCCAGGGGTGACATTTCCCTTTGTGCTCCGCCAGAGCAGGCCTCCGCGGCCTTGACCTTTGGCCAGCCAGGGTGACACCTCAGCTACCCGCCATGGCCTGGCTGCTTCAGCCGCTGCTGCGAGCGGGAACCTCGGCACAAAATGTCCCTCCTTCTAGCAAAAAAATTAATTTAAAAATAGGGAATTTGCCAAAAAGCAAACCCTTGCTGTTATTCACTCTGTGTTGCCTTGGGGTCTCATGTACCATTCCATGAGTTAGCAAGGGTCAGGAGAAGCCACACATGAAAAGAAGAAAATACAGAGTAAAGAAAAGGGTCCAGTGCAAATGTAGCTCTTTTCTGCACTGTGCCCAAAGTGTTGTAACAGGTAAACCTGCAGCCAGTGCAGAGCAATGGGAGATGGGAAGTGAACAGTGCAGGACAGAGGATATTGCATTTCCTTGCCGAGGGAAAACTTTCCCGCTGGGGTTACTCCCAGCTGCCTCTGCCTGCCCCATACAGCAGCGTTATTCCACAGGAGTAACATTACACCCATTCAGGTTGATTGTCCCTCACTTGTTATTGTCCTTAATGATACTGTCTGTCACGTCTAAATTCAAGTTCCACACTAGCACTGTGATTTTCCCTTGCCCACCATGGATCAGCAGGGACCCATAAGCCACTTCCATCCCCCTGTAGATTTCTACCAGGACGAACTACAGAATGGATCACTGTCAGGGAACAGATTGGGTCTCTCAGGACATGCAGACATCTGTCCTGGTTTCGGCTGGGACAGAGTTAATTGTCTTCCTAGTCGCTGGTACAGCGCTGTGTTTTGGGTTGAGTACGAGAAGAATGTTGGTAACACCCTGATGTTCTCACTTGTTGCTCAGTCGTGTTCAGACTCAGTCCAGGACTTTCCAGCTTCTCCTGCCCAGCCAGCAAGAAGGCTGGAGGGGCACAGGGAAGTTGGGAGGGGACACAGGAAGGACAGCTGCCCCAAACTGGCCACAGGGGTATTCCATGCCATGGGACGTCATGCCCAGCTTTGCGGGTCGGGGGGGAGGAGCGCGGCTCGGGCATCGGTCGGTGAGTGGTGAGCAACTGCCTTGTGCATCACACATAGTTTTGTGTATTCCAATCCTTTTACGATGATTGTCACTTTCTTGTTGTTATTAGTGTCATTGCTAGTTTCTTCCTTTCCGTTCTATTAAACTGTTCTTATCTCAACTCACGACCTTTACTTTATTTTCTGATTCTCTCCCCCATGCCACTGGGCGCGGGGGGTGGGGGTGAGTGAGCGGCTGCGTGGTGCTGAGTTGCTGGCTGGAGTTAAACCATGACAACGTCTTTCTTTTGATTACACACAGGGGAAGGGGCAAGGAACAAGCAGATGGGATTAAAGTCCCCTTCCTAAAACAAGAGAAAGTCCCGTTCCCCTTATCTTAATTATGGCATCAGCACGTTTCCCCGTTTCCCTTGCTGTTCATTACAGCTACACCCAGCAGAGAGAAAGCACCTGGCGTGGTGCTTCTGGTGATGACTGCCAGCTCCCGAGAGCAGAGCTGTCTTTATTGGGTACCAAAAATATTTCCTGGTTTACAGAAGTTGTTGTATTCCTGAGGTTGGTGCTCCAAAGATTCATGAGAAACCTCTGGGCAACCACAACTCTCAGCCAACGGAGATTTATTTTTCGTGAGTTCCAGTGTTTTCCTAACGCATATTTAACACTACAGCCATGACCTGCTCAAACGAGCTCTGAATTTGTTGTGCAGGTAGAACTAAGCCTAAAACAAGGCGCAAAGTAGATGCCAAAGGTTTGTACAGCCAGAGTTTGAGCACTGACTGTATTGAGCAGATAAATACGGTTATACATAAACAAATGTAGTCTGTTGGCTGCTGCAGATATCCAATACACTAATTAAACAAGTTGGGGGAAACAAGTTAAATGGGTCAAGCTTTTATTATGATCAAGGCTTAAAATATCCAAATGGTATGCTCTCGGGGGAAAATGTCTTGGCTCTTACAATGTTATTGTAAAGATAATTCAGCACAAAGAAGTACAATCTTACTACCTTTCTTACATAAATTTCTTTCTTACGTATTTTTGCATATAGAAGAGCTGTAAAATGATAAGCAGCATAAACACTAAAACCAAAAAAGGCTGAGATAAAAAAGGGACAGTTTTTCCTGTCACAGCTAAACATGGTTATCAAATGGAAGTTAAGAAATAACTGATATCAGTATGTGAGCAATTAAAAGCATTTTTACCAAGAAGCCTGCCAGACTGTCTTCTGCATGTACACATAGAGCTGCAGTAGTGTTGCCTCACTACTAGTGTTATCTAGTCCAACAAAAGCATTTGGATGACATAAGAACGAGGAGGATTTAATTTCTCCGTTTATTTATTCCTGATTTCATGGGAGTTAAGCTTTGAAGTGAGACCTGAGTGAACTCCGTGAACCTTGGGATGATGCAGAATATCAGGTCTTGACCCATCCTGTAGGTTTTTAACTCAAAAATCTAGAGAACTCCAAGTTCTTTTTCCAGGATTTGGAAGCTGATTTCTTACCCATCCTCAGCCCTCTGTCTGCGTTGCAACTTGCTTTCTCTTTTTATCTTTTCCCTTTCTCTTCTTTTAACCACAAGAAATACTCACTGCTCTCTCTTAAAATATGAATAATTAAATAGCACTCTCAAATTAAGGTCTTTAATGGAAAACAGGAAGAAAAATAAGATAAGAAATCTGTTATTTACAAAATTTTCCTTAAACTAATGACTAAACTTAAAGATCTCTCTAACCATCTGACAACAGGAGTCAGTTGGAAACATTCATGTGAAGCCATGACACATTTTGCGTGACCTTGAATTAATTTTTGCCTTGCTACTTTCAGATTAATTATGTTACCCACATGAGACTCCTCCTGGCACTTTGTTAACATCTGGATGCCCTTGTTATATTTTTTACCCCAAAGTCTGTATATTCTTTTGGACTAAGTGATTATTTCCCTGGATAAGTTTCTAACCAGGTGAATTTTCATTGTTCCAGTCATTAATTTTTCCTTTCTCACTACAAGGAACATTTTGTTTAACTCTTACATAAATATAAGAGGAGTATTAATTACCATTAAACTTTTGCTAGTAGTGCCTAGAAAACATCAGGTGTCAAGGAAATAAAAGCTGCAGCTTTTTTTGTTAAGAAAGATCCATGGATAACAACACTGAACAACACTAAACAACATATACCTAAGACTTACTATCCTACTTTTTCTGTCCTCAGATTTAAATTAAAATTCTGTGGCCTATCTGTTCTACCATTTCACATGGAGAGCTGACTCTTCCTCTGGCTTGCTTAAGAGCTCTTTTCCAATATAAACCAAATTTTGCTTCCTTCTGCCATCAGAAAGCCATTTTCAAATCAAACTCTGAGTGTATGAGCACTGTCTCATATTTGAAAATATGCAAAAATTATTTTGGACATGGGGACAGAAAAATATGCAAATAATGCAATAAATGAAGTTTAATCAAGCTAATATTTCTTCTTAGAAAATATCATTTGAGTTATTTGCATCCACTAGCATTAGAGCCATGACTAATTTGGAGTCAGGTTGAGATATGCCAGTTGTTTCCCTGATTGTTTAAATGTTCCGAATTCTAACATATTTTAAGAAGGCAGTTTTAGCAGAAACACCCTCAGTGACTGCCCTTTCTCAGATCCCAGAAGAAAAGGCTGTTGGAGCAGGCTGCAGATAGAGACATCCAGCAAAACTGGAGTTACAAAGCCTGTTTGATCCCAATACGTTGGCTTTTCTCTCGGTCATACAGTATCGCGGAAGCCACTGGGTAGATCAAAGAGCTGATTAAGTAACAAAGACTTCCAGGAAAGAAAACTAACTTCCAACCAGTGCTGATGTTTACACTTCATGCAATGCACCTGAACAATTTAAACAGATGAAAAAGAAAGGCAGAAAGGCAGCCCAAACATCTGAATGCAATTGCCTGGGAAAGCATGGTGGTCCGTACATAGCTTCAACTGGTCAGAGATTATATTCTGCCTCTGGAAGCAGTTAAATTTAGAAAAGAAAGAAAGTGCTTATTTAAATGCAAAAGCTTCTCCAAATGTTTTAAAGCCATTTCTTTCAGGGCATTAAATAATGCTCAAACGTCCCTTGAAGTCAAACTTCCCCTGAACTAAATCAGTGCAGTCTCTCTGCGGATACGAAATGGTCCTGCTAAACTGAGCTCCTCAATGTATCACGTGTCACTTGTGACAGCTGTGGCACATACCTGTAACAGTAAGAAACAGCAGCTCCATTCACCAGAGAGGCAACCGAGCTCTCACGTTGGCCAGTTCCCAAACTTTCGGGATGTTTGTAGTTCTTTGTCACAACAACAACAATCACTCCCTTTGTGTTCCTCTTTGCGAGACAGGAAAGTTACCCTTCATCATTACTGGAAAAATTATGCTTCTTCTCAAAAAACATTATTGTTTCTAGAATAGTCTGTTGTCCGGTCTTCTCTCTCCTCTCTGCCAGATTATACTTACACAGATTCTTATATTAAATCCTTTCATAATACGATTTTCCCTATTAAGAGTTCCTGTAGCAACTACATGCATGTTATGTGATTGGAGAGGAAGGAAAAAGCTGTTTCATTTGTGCATGTGCAAAGAAGTGGCCCTCTCTCTTTCATAAGCTGTAGTGGATATTGCAAAATATTTTGACAGCAGCTGGTCCAGCTTTTATGATAGACTGGTGAGAACATTTGACTCAAGCTCCTGCCACTTAAATCCCCAAATGTTGACTATAACCTGCAAGAAAGAAGGTATTTTCTTATACCTGTTCTAAATGTCTGTAGTGAAATAAGCAACTCTAGCCTAAACTAAAGTTTAGAATTTTGAAAAAAATATTCTTTTCTTTCCTAACAGAATAAAGCAGTAAGATTTTTTTGGAGTGGCTGCATTTTGTCAAGGTAGGTGTGGGCTGTACCATAACAATACTCCTATCATTAAATTATCTGCTGATACCAATTAAAAAGTCTTCACTGTAGTCAGATTAAGCATGCATCCGTTCACCTTACTTTACTTCTTATCCATATCAAGCTGTAGACTGGATTTTGCTGGGTAGAAAAGGAATCGGAGACATGAAAAGAGAATCAGCTGACTTCCTGGTCTCCCTGTTTAATTACCTTTGTAGGGAAGATAAATCATCCATGGATTCAAATGAATGTGCAAGTGTAATTCTGCTCACGGTATTCAACTGCACTTCAACAAAATAGCAAAAAGGGTGTTAGAAATGTTCAAATCTCGTGTGCATCACAGTGACTATATATGGTATGTGAGAACAGTAACACTGAAACATCACAAAGCACATCGTAGGCTAGACAGGGTAGCTTTCGCTTGAATTTAATGAGGCAGTAATCATAAGGAAAGACAAACTAAATCACAGCTTACTGAAATTCTCCATTCTGAAAAGAGTATTAATGCCACAATGAGTATTAATGCCTCTCTGAGTTGCAGCTAGCTGCTTGAGAGGATACAGCATGCTCCACTGGTTGGTTCTAAAAATGGTAGAAAAAGGCTAAAGCCACTTTATACTGTCAAACATATACCAATGGCAAAAGAAAATTACTTTCAGACATAGATCCTCCGTTAACTCTCAGATGGTACAGTACTTCATTTGTAGCAACAGCAAGACTGAGGCATTGAAAAGTTACAGATCCAGAACTAAAGACTTGACTTGTGTGAGTAAGCTCATTCACCTAAATGGGGACTGTTGGGGCTGAGGCCAGGAGCTCTATCAGTATAATACTAGAAAAATATATTTAAATTACTTCACAATAATGAATTGAGTGAGAAACCTAATCCCAACAGGAGTAAGATTTCCTTTCATAAGGATTAACAGTATTGCATCACTAACGATGATTTTGTATTCAAAATTATTTCATGCCAGCACAAAATCTTTGAAGGGGGAGAAATCTCACAAGTATCCATTTTATTGCCTTATCCAGACTTTGTGGGGTATGCATATAAAGCTGACTGTCAATCAATTTGAAGGAACTGTTGAAGCAATACTGTGCCATCTCTGCTACATGTTGCTTTTCCTGTTGTTGAGTGACCATTAGTAATTAACTACAGCCTACCGCCATACAACTGCTTTTCTTTCAGCATGAGCTTGCAGTTTGATGTGGGTGAAGCAGCTCAAATGCCAACCTGCAGGAATCCTAAAAAGGCAAAGCAGGGCCACTCAGGGCAGACTTTCATGCCCCTGGAGCCCCAGTAATTACATATATCACTGTGGCTTTGCCCTCTGATATGACCTCATCCCTTCCCTGTTCAGGCAAGAAGATGAGGGCACTCCTTGCTCCTCCCGTCATAGGCTTGCACCAGGCAGGAGCCCTGCCAGGGCTGGTCGTGAACTAAGGGGTGCAGGAGCAACTCCCAGGGGGATACAACGGCCAAGCGAGGATTTAGTATCACTTCTCCCAGTCCCGTTGTTGTTAGCCCTCTTCCGTACTATTAGAAGAGAACTACCACCCCTTGTATCTAGCCACACGGCCAGATGTTACACAATTGAATAAGAAAATAAATATGGATACCAGATGATTTGTGCAGCCAGGCAGAAGGGGGGATGGGAGTAGCTGCTGTACAAACCTTACAGTTTCAAGTATTACGACAAATCTTGAAAATTTCCATTTTCATAATGGTAAGAAGTCTGTTCTTCCGTGTCTTCAGTTACTTGCTTTTGCTTTCTCCATTCCCTTCTCTGTACTTCACTGTTTTGACTGGTAGCACCGTACATTTTCTTTGGACTTACAAAAGTTTCATTGTTCATCTCTGTTTCTTCAGCTAGTTCATCCTGATCAATTATGCCACATTTCTCTTCATTGAGGTTTTCAGGGTCAGCCCATTCCTGCTTCTCCCCAGAAGCAAAGATAGCGTAGAATATCACTCCACTGTAATGCACCAGGGCTGCGATCAGAAAGACATTTTGCCATTCTTCCCGGGTCTGAAAGAATGGTGCAGGTCTCATTAAGTTTGTGGTAAAAAGAAATATTACTCTCTGAATCAGACCATAACTTAGCACATATTGAACAATGACTGTGATCACTGTTTGATTCCTGATGTTACAGATAGAACAATTTGAGAGTCATTGTGAAGACTTTTTTTTTTCCACAACAACAGCTAATAAGATAAAACATGGGATTTTTTTTCTTACAGTGAAGTTTCTCTCCTGCACGTGTAATATTCATGGAGTTGGAAATGCAGGGATTTCTCTAACAACTAAATTAATTTTATTGTAGATTAATGATTGCTTAGGAACCCTACCAAGGATGTGTTGTGGAGGAGTTTCCCGAGTCCTATAAGCATTACCCAGTAGAATGGAGATATTGCAGAAACCCAGCCTCAGGTGGTATAAAATAATATCTCCCTACACAGATAATTAGTTTATAATAGCTGAGAATCTGGCCCCGATGATATTGTAAAAGTGAATGTTTAAAACAAACGACAACAGAAAACAGCTGCAGAGATCAGCGATGAAACGGAGTTCCCAGGAAGCTTCAAAATGTCTTAACTTCTGTTGCATTACCGAACCCTTTTCCTAGAAAACATGCAGAAGTGTTACCTTATGTTTTGTCATTGCACCAACGATGAGTGGGCACACCATGCCCGACAGCGTCCCCACGCCGTTGGAGATCCCCATCAGAATGCTGGCGTAACGCGGGGCTATGTCCAAGTGATTCACATTGAATCCTACAACAGATGAGAGACAACAGTCAACTGTACAGCTTTGCGCTACCAGGCCATCAGGGCTTTCAACAGCCGCTCTGGCGGAAGAAGCCTGAAAAAGGTAGGAAAGCCCATTACCATACAGAGGAGAAAGAAGGGTTGTATTTTCTTGGTGATAGGGATGGAAGATAGGTTGCCACACTTCATTCTTTTTCAAAACCTCTTTTTTCCCCACCTATGAGGATCACGTTGTATAGAAAGTATAGTTTGTTTTGGCCTCGTTTAAACTATGTGTGCTTCCCATCTTCTCATACTGAAACAATGCACTCGGTGGATATTTTTAATTAAGGGATGAATGCCTCATGTTTGTCAAATGTCTGATATCTTTTTATTTAGGTAGCAGTGGTTTTTAATACATGTTTTCCAGTACTTCAAGTAGCAGTTTAACAACATGATAAAAACCAGAACATAAGCTAGTAGGAAAAATAATTACCCTTACTGTAGCGTATCTTCTGGGTACATATTTTATTAAGAAATAAAAACAAATAGTAAAAATCAGCTCAGATCATTATCTTGCTTTAGGTAATGAAAATTAGTCATCTAAGCTATGGATGATTATAAGAAAGGATGATGAATTCCAAGTCCGTGGGAATAAATACAGTAAAAAGTCGAGTACTGGGAAAATCCTGCAATAAAAATTGATTAATAGAAATGGCCTGCTATGCAAACACCTCGTAACCGAGTAGCAAAACTACTTCCCATCTGCATAATCCTGAAACAACTGAAAACCAGCAGTTACTTTGCTGGTCAGTTTTGCTCAACAGATCCATCTTCTTGGCAGTCTGCTGGCTGATGGCCTTCCATCTTCATAACGAAAGGGGTTTTTTTAATAACGATGGTACTGGTGGAGCTACAAAAGTCAGTCTGAGACTGGCGAGACCCACGAAAGTGTTCTGGAGAAGGACACAACGAGAGAGGACTGACCTAGAAGCAGAAACTGGCAGCTACGGCTGGGAGTGGGTTTGCAACTGAGAGCCTTTGAGCAACTATTAATTCCAGAGTAATTCTCTCTCTCCTTTTTTAGGGATACTGTTTGTGGAAGAAGAAAAGGTGGCTGACAGTGTGAAAGTATATTAGGAAATAGCACAAAGCTGATGTAAACTGGAATCAGTAAAGAGCAGGTTCTTGCATAGCTTCATGTCCTGCGTGCAACACGTTTCATAGATAGTGAAGTAAATTCTTTCTGATATGGGAAGAAATAGGGAATACCCCATAAGCAGCCACACTAAGAGCAAACAGAATAATAGAAGTGATGACAGTAACAACAGTGACGATAACAACATCACTTTTATCACTAACAGTAAAACCAATAATAAGATTAATTCTTACCTGAAATTGCAAAGCCACTGAAGCCTACTGCTAACACCAGAAAGGAAATAGCCACACCTTTTGTATGAGAATAACCAACCACCAAAAGCAAGGTAGCTTCCATCCCAAAGCCTTCAAATGAAACACATGGGAATAAATTACATTTAAATTACTACTGGTCACAGAGATACTAATAAGGTCTAGCCAGAACAGCAACTTAAAATGAGACAAAATTCTTTCAGATCTTAGTCTTGAACATACTTGGCAGTGGATTCACAGAAATATTTGAATATTTATTGTTTGAGAACATACTTTTTTCTCCTTGTTGCTGTGTAAATGACCCAAGCAACTGGTGAAGTTAACTCACTGAGCAGTACAGGGAAACAAGGAGAAAGGGACTCTGTGCAAAGCGCTGAAAAATTCACAAACACACAAACGTGATACGGAAAGGAGAAAAATACTTCTTGCCTTCAGTTTCTCACGGCTTTAGTGATGCGAGACATTCTTGGCAAATGGAACGAAAGAGCATTTTTCAGACAAGTGCGCTACCAACACAAGGGCATCCCTGAGTATCACGCGGAACTTCCAGTCTCTGCCATTACTGCAAATTATCATTTTCTAGTACGTAACATTACAATCCTTCTGGGTTTTTTTTTTTGAATGACACTGTAAATATACCCTGAAAATACAATGAATCTGATAATCCTTTGTGAAGATGCATAGCCAAGCTGCATGGCATCTCTGACTGCAGGCCTTTCTATTTCGGGCAGCCTGTGCTGTCCATAAATAATGTAAGGCAGCAATTGGCAGAGGAGAGTGACTCCACAGGCTATCTGGCTTGAAATTTTTGCTCTAATTTAGTATCTTTCTTACATGTAGATGTCACTGTTTTTTCAGTTCAGTGACTGAACTGGAATTAATTTATTTTGTGCTGAGTAAAAATGAGTCCACCCGTCCCCCACCTTTCTTTTACCCAACCCTTCCAACCTAAACTTGCCAGTGGGTTCTGCTGGAAGTAGCACATGGGAACATGGCCAGTTATTGCAAGGCTGTATCCACTGGGAAAGGGTCTCTCCAGCACCACAGTACGTGGTTAGCTTTGTCCGTATGAAATTGCAGGATGAGGGAGGCCTGTTTCATCACACTACTCTTCTGGGCCACTTCTTATTACCATACTGTTATTTATACCATGAGGACATCTAACATGAGGTTATTTATACCACGAGGACATCTAACATCAGCTCTCCATTAAATTTTTCAGATTAACCAGCTGCAAACGCCATCTACAGTAATTTGTCCCTTGTTACAATTAAACATGGACCAAACTATGATATCTGCATCAACTGCAGCACACAACTGAAATATCGTATTTTCAGAATTCAATAGTACCTCCACAATTCATGACCTTCCTTACAGTGGTAGTGGTTAAAATCTTCCTGCTCCGTAAGAAGTCAGCTAGCTGCCCTCCAATGGGTACGATGATTGTCATGACCATGTGAGGAACTGCCGACAAAAGGCCAACCTGCAATTAGACAAATGAGTGCTAACTGCTCGTGTCTTCCCTCAGGATTTAGGGGGAAGAGAACAGGAACCATACCTTTTCTAGACCTCGTCCCCTGCCCCCCCGCCCCCACCATTGGACACGTTTTTATCCTGGATCCTTACGTGGGAGGATTTCAGACCTTTCCTCCAACAGAACCTGCAACAAAGACCTGGGTGACCTTAGGATGGAGACTCCACAACCTCTCTTGGCAACCTGTGCAAGTGCTCAGTCACCCCCAGAGTAAAAAAAGTGCTTCCTGGTGTTCAGATGGGACCTCCTGTGTTTCAGAATGTGCCCGTTGCCTCTGGTCCTGTCACTGGGCACTACTGAGAAAAGCCTGGCTCTGTCTTCTTTGCACCCTCCCCTCAGGTATTTGTATACATTGATGAAATCCTCCCCGGGTCTTCTCCACGCTAAACACTTCCAGCTCTCAGCCTTTCCTCACAGGAACTGGAGAGGCTCTAGTTCCTTAATCATCTTCGAGGACCTTCATTTCTGCAGTATGTCCATGTCTCTCTTGTACTAGGGAGCCCACAACTGGATACAGTACTCCGGGTATGGCCTCATCAGTGCTGCGCAGAGGGGAAAGATCACCTTCCTCTACCTGCTGGCCATATTTTGCCTAATGCAGTGCAGGAGACCATTCGCCGCCTTTACCGCAAGAGCACATTGCTGGCTCACGTTCAACCTGGTGTCCACCAGGACCCCCAGCTCCTTTTCTGCAAGGCTGCTTTCCAGCTGGGTGGCCCGCCAGCATGCGGTGATGCATGGGGTTGTTCTTCCCCAGCTGCAGGGCTTTGCACTTCCCCTTCTTGAACTTCATGAGGCTTCTGTCAGCACGTTTCTCCAGCCTGTCGAGGTCCCTCTGGAAGGCAGCACAGCCTTCTGGTGATTCAGCCTCTCCTCCCAGCTTTGTGTCATCTGCAGACTTGCTGAGGGTACACTCTGCCCCGTCGTCCAGCTCATTAATGAAGACGTCAGACAGCATCAGACCCAGTACTGAGCCCTGGGTTACACTGCTAGTTACTGGCCTCCCGACTAGACTTCATGCTACTGATCACCACCCTCTGAGCCTGGCCATGAATGGCCGGTTGTCAGTCCACCTCACTGTCTGCTCAACCAGCCCATACATCCACAGCTTGTCTATCAGGGTCTTATGGGAGATGGTGTCAAAGGCCTTGCTGAAGCCTGGGTAGACAATATCCACTGCTCTCCCCTTGGCTACCAGGCCAGTCATTTCATCACAGAAGTCTATCAAGTTGGTCATGTTTGACTTCCCTTTGGTGAATTTTCTGCCAAGGGGTTATTACCATTTCTGTTAGCTCTGGCACTTATCCCAGATATGCAAAAAGACTATTTTGCAGAGTTTTAGTGATCAGCATGTCACCTTCTAGAAGCTTTTGTTTGAAAAAGTAATGTAGTGAGAAGTTTATTTTCTAGGATGTGCAACCTCCTTACATGGACACCGAGTCGGTTTTACATTAGTTTTTGACTAGTGGGGTACACAGAGGTGCAACTCTAGCATTTATGAAAGGCAATTCAGAATAAACAAACCTATTGTATCTTAATACCTCTCTGTTCTTCATCTCCATGCTGCGCTTGGCCATTCAGGGCGTCACTGCTACCACGACAGCATTGCAGAACCTGGGCACACTCGTGCTCCCAGACCACACAGATAATCATTTGTTTGTTATCAGTTTGCAGGATTACACTTGCTTGAAAATAATTTACAATACAGCAAGTAGGTTTTTTTAAAGGAATGTTGGGAAAACTTTTCTGGAACAAATATTCTGAAGCCCTCATGCGTGCTCTGAAGAGGGAGTGTAACAATAGTGGCTTTAATGAAGTGGCAGTGTCAGGGAATGACTGGTCCATAAAGAATTTGACCCCCCATTGTCAATGAAAAGTAATTAAATAAAAAAAATGGAAGAAGAGGATAAAAATTACCTGGCAAGTAATGCTAAACAGGCAGCACTGAAAAAAAAAAAAAAAGTGCATTTTTATTTACTTACCTTATGGTTTTCATGATATACGTTTTTTTCATGAACTCTTTCCCAAAACAACTTTCCAGTTCTTTCCTTTTGCTAATAATTTGATGCAGGCAAGCTTTTATTTCTATCAGATCACCAGAATTATGTCATTCCAACTACTGTGAATAACCTACTGTAATGACTCCAGAGAGATCTGGGGATCTTCAAGCACTCTGCTTCTCCTAGGGTGAGGTCTGAATGTCACTGCTTCACCTCAGACATTTACCTTGCTTATTGCAAACCCAAAGACTTCTTCAAAGTAAGCAGGCTGACTTATAAGGAGCAAATAGAAGGTCCAGCTTCTGCAAAAGTTTGCCACAATGATTGCATAAACTGGCATTGAAGTGAAAAATCTCTTCCAGGGAGTACTAAATTTCTAGGAAAAATAAAAAATTAAAAAAAAAATTGAAGGCATTGTTGAGTAGGCAGAAGGCAGAATAAAGAGCCCAGTATCTTTTAGCATCAGGACTATCCAGTACATTGCACCCAATTTACACTGCAAATCACTTACAATGCAAGTGAAAGATATCATCTCCTGGATTAGTGGCAAAAGACAAGTGAAGAAACTTTCATAGACTACTTAGGATTTTTAAGATGACTGCTGTACTATTATTGTTCTGCTTACTGAAATTACACAAGGTCTTCTGGAATCCTGCTATTGGGATAACAGGATTAATAACAGAATCAAAGAAAACTAGAGAAAACCTTGTGTCATTCCTCTCTTTTTGGCATGATGCAGTTTGAGACATTCTGCTGAAAGGATTGTGAAGAAAGGGTTATCCACGCTAAGAAATATGTCATAGCTCAGCAACAGGTAGCTACTTGCTTCAACCCAATTCATTTCATTCAGCAAAAAAAAAATCTGTGGTAGAGAATTTAATTTCTGTAACTTGCTTTTGGCATTTCCAGTTTCTATTTATGCCTCAATACTCCATACAGCAGGAACAAAAAACAATTCCGAGCCCTATTCACTTATAATAGAATTCAAATCAGGAGCTGTAATATGTAACGATGGCAATACACATTGACATTCTCCTTTTATTTTTTAAATGGTAGTTGTGTTCTACAGGCAACCGTATGCCTGCAGTCACGTGTGAACACATGGTGGTGGTGGTAGTGTCCTCTGCAGCAAAACCACTGTAAAGCAACGGGAAAACCGTGATCTGGAACGACTGTGTGTGTCTCCAGCCACGACCTGAGTGACTTCAGCCAAACTTCAGGAGCATGCCCAAAACGGGGAGTCAGGTACCTTATACTCTCAGCAGGGCTATTACACAACACATGTAGAGAAAAGAGTTTGGAGTTATTTTGCTCCAGAGTGTTCTAGAGTAAAAGCCAAGGAGGAACAGTTTATCAAGGAACAGCTTTGTTTTTCACCACTAGCAAAAAATTAGTTATCTGAGGAGACGGAGAGAAGTTTGATGGGAAAACAGGCTTTCGTTTTAAGTTTCCAAGATCTTCCAGGATCCCCTCGGAGAGAGGAATCTTAAAACAGCGAGCTGAGCTGCTGTGAGTGAGCAGGACAGAAACCCCGTCCTTAGGCTTTCAGAATTTCAGTCATCCTTAGTAAGAGCTCAAAAAGCAGCTAGATAATTTAACACCTGCAGCCAGTTTCTTATTTACCTATTTCCATTAATCTTTTTTAGAGCAAACATGACAGTTAGTCAAGAGCAGGAGACCGGAGTGTGTTGCTTCCCCTCTCTCCCCACTCCTTTCCCTCCCTAGGTTAGGGAGGGTCTGTAAGCCGGGAGCTGAAACAGCACTCGAACTCGCCCTCTCCAGCTGCGCGAGCCTGGTCCTGCAATTTTCATAAACAGAAAAGCCCCTAAACATCAACAGCAAATAGTTCTGCTGCTCTTACGTGGCTAATAGTATCCATCCAGTCGTGGGCTCACCTTGTGCAAAGCGCTCACAAATTGTAACCAGAAAAGCCTTTTTTACTTACGCTTGCGCTAGCTAGGCTGGCTCCTTCTCCGATGCTTGTTTCTATATATGTCTTTTCTTCACTGGTTATTGTTGGATGTGCAGCGGGGCTCTCATAGGCATGAAGCAGCCAGAACATGTACCAAACAACCCCGAACATTCCTGCAGAGGCAGGAAAAGCAAAGCTCGGTTTTAAAAGCCAATAAAGCCACACTTCAGTACCTGCAGGCCTTGAAGTTTGTTTCAAGAGCCAGTTAAACCAAATCTGTGTAGAAAACATGCCCAGGGAAGTAAGAAGATACGATAACTAACGCTGTGTATATTGCATACGCCTACTTGCAAAGCGTTTGAGCGTTTTGTCACTTGTATTACATGATATGCACGGGGCAGAGAAAAGGCAGAAGCAAAGCTTCATGTGGGACCTGGGGAAGGAAAAAAAGCAGACCGGTCATAACACGGTCACGATCTGCGTAAAAGAACTCCACAACCAGATTGCGACGGCAGATCTTACGGCGCGCTCTGTGTCTCCAGAGAAAACGGAGAAAACCCACCTTAACGGGGTGGCTGATGTGGGAGGCCGGCTTTGAGACAGCTCGCTCAGGTACCAGAGGGGAAGGGCGAGGCATCGCAGCACGGCCCCGGGGTCGCACCCCTGTGATGAGACCCCTTCGCACTGCACGTACCGGGGCGGGCAGCGCGGGGCAGAAGGTTTCAGAGGCATTCGGCTCCCCGCCAGCAGCGCGTGCTGTAGCGTTGGCTGTCGGCGTGCCCTCCGGGACACGCGTCGCGCCAGCGTTTGCGCTACGGAGCAGCCTTTGCAACTGCGCCCGGCCCTGTCGCTGGGTGACCGCGGGCGGTAGCCTGGTCGTTACAATTCTAAAACATTTTACAACAGACGATTACAAAATAAAAGCTTTCAGGGGCTGCAGTAAGTAGGGAATAAATTGGAATACCCATTTGCAACATCTTCATTCCCCAAACCAACTTTGGTCCGTACTTGTTATGCAGGTTTAACAAAACTGCTGGCAGTGCTAGCCTCGTCGCAGAGATCCTTTGTGTTAAGCAACTCACCGTAAATATAAAAGACTGATGACCATCCTATATACTGTACCAGCACACCTGCCAGTGGCATGGCGACCACCGCACCTGCGTAAGACCCTGAGGAGAAGAAAGGATTAAGAAAACACGTCAGCTCTGACAGGCGAGCCCAGCCTCCAGTGCAGATGACCCAGGCAGGTGCTCAGTGGGGCAGAACGGGAGGGACGCCTCTGGCTGCTTGGTACCACGCTTTCTTGTGAACGTGGGGAACGGGAGGGCAACTGTAAAATTTAGCTTGGGGTGGTGGGAAGGGCTGGCCCTCACTGGTGTGGAATCACCAGTCTCATTTTGCAGCTAGAAGGGCTGCGCCCTGTAGGTAAATGGGATTCGCAAAGCTGGGACTGATGCTAAACCACCACGCAGGCATGAGCTGTGTGCACTGCGGTGGGGAGCCCCTCCTAAGCCTGTGGCGTGTGAGGCGAGCGCCAGCGAAAGCTAGTGGCCCACATTTCAGAAGCCTTCTTGGTGTCCAGAAACCCTGATGGCTGCAGATATGCTGGGAGGCTCTTGTCGTGGCTCTAGCCCCATGACCCCACAAGGGCTGCTAGCGGCGGGGGTGTCCAGACCGACCCTGGGCCTGTTTAACCATGGCTAGTTCTGATCAGCGGCATGAGCAAACAGCTGGAATAAATGGGCAAAAGTTGACAGGGGAAAAAAAGGATAAAAAAGTGGTCTGGGGAAAAAAAGGATAAAAAAGTGGTCTGGGCCAAGGTTTCCGACCGGGGAATCTGTAATACTGGTGAAGTGTATTTCTGAGTGACTTACAGAAAGAGGTGAGTATTTAAGTGCTTGGAAGGGAATTTTCACAAAAATTTTCACAAATTTTCCCTTGGAAGGGAATTTTCAAAGGGAGAATTCATGCAATCCGGACACCTGGGTTCAGTGCAAGGTGGTGGCAGTGGCTTCACAGGCAAGAAGTGTTGCTTTGAATTATTCCGGGAAATGAGATGCCTGTAGTTTTGGGAGTGTAACATACTTTGCTAATGAACATTTGGCAATGCTCCACTCATTAGCAAATACTTCTCTGCAACGGCTCACAGTGACCCTTCTCCCTCATCTCTGTGTAATTCATTTTTCCTACAGGAATAGCAAAGCCCCCGGCAAGAACACAGTCAGGGAAACCAGAAACCTGGTTAACGTGGGGTTTCCTAATTTTTCCACTGTTCCTGTGCACCTTTCAAGTGCAAGAATCAGCTGGGCTGCAGGATGGATCTTTCTCTACCCGGTGCTAGGATTTCGAGGAGAGAGCATTGAGGGTGGAGAGGCTTCTCTTTCGGTATTTTGGTTCTTCTACAGAAAATGGAAACACCTAAATGATCACTAAATCCTGGAGTCATCTGTAGTAAATTAAAATTCCCATAGTATGAAAAGCTGGTTTTTTTCTCTTATTTCACTCCTCCTTTTACGCTTTCTCCTCTATTTTATTGTTGTATTTCCCCTAGCCTTTCAGTTCCACTGCCGATGGACAGAGTGGGTTTTTTTCTCTGACTTTTACATTTTCTGTGAACATTCTCTCTCATAGGCATTCATCTTCAGCTGGCTTTACCCCCCCATCTGCATTTATTTTCATTGTTTTCTCTTCCACCTTTCCCAACTGCTTACTCTTCAAAGTCCTATTATTTCTGATTTTTCTCCAATATTATTAGAATCCGCTCACCATTCCAATTTCCCTGTTACAAACAGGAAGGGACACACCAAATACAGATGATGAGGACGTCTCAGAAGAAAAGTGAAGGAACGAGCAGTACCTTTTCCTTCACTGCCAACACAGCACATTTGAAATTGCAGCAGAACCATTCCTGCCCTATACTCTTCATATCCGGACTTCTTAGGGTAAAAAAGCAGAGGGGCTACATTTGGATTATGCCTTACCTTCCTTACATATAGCCATCTACCCAAATCCAGCCTGGAGCTCGTAAGAAGATACTAACATTCAGTTTTTTCCCTGGAATTAGCAGCTAATTGAAGATTGTAGGCTTACCAAGAGAAGGTGAAGACATGAGGTAAGAGACTGCATGAGGAGGGGACAGCTCAAACTAGACCTGGGAAAGGGCCAGACAGGTATGACACTCGCAGTAGTCTTTGCTGGCAAGAAACTGTGGTAGTACAGAGTGACCCGTGGCAAAAACTGCTACCTGGAGGATGGAATTAAAAGAAGATGACCCTTTGGGTTTTTTTTCCTTTTCATTAGTGTGACCGTAAGCAAAAGGAGAATGTCTTCCTTGAAGAACGAGGTGTAAAACCTCAGTATTTTTCCTGCTCTCTGCTTCGTAACAAGGTTTAAGGCTCTTGCCAGAGGCTAGAAACATTCCAAAGGGAATGAGAGAGTTTGATTTCTCCCTTCTTTCCACCGGGTTCCTCTCCCCCAAGTCTTCTGAAATTTCCCACCAGCCAGCTGTCAGCATTGGAAAGGGAACCAGAGGAGAGAGTACAAGCCCGATCGTAATTCAAAACAGTGGAGCAGAACAGCCAGCGGCAGCAGGTTACATCACCTCCGCTGCAGTATATTGAGCAGCCAGCCTAAAGTACTCGAGAACTTTTAAGATAATTTTTTTAAGCGTGTGCTTGCTTAGGAGGGTCAATTCAATATTTACACAGAATCCCTAAGGATGGAGCAAATGAACAAAACAATCCAAACACAAAAAAAGTGTGATTTCTCTCATGTGACACCTCTAGACCCATTTTTGTTTACTATGAGACCCATTCTGAGGGTTGGCTTTAAATGATAAAATGGTGACATATTAAACAGACTCGCAGGATCCTGAGCTGGGAGTACAAGCCGAAGGGGTATGTGGGCAGGTACAGCAAAGGGCAGAGGGTTTGCATTTCTCTTTCAAATCATGAAACAAATAAAATACGTCTAATAGGAACATGTGCTTACCTAAACCGTGTAAGCCTGTCAACTTACCACAGAACGATGTGGTGGCCAGCCTGCTTCTCTCCAGCGGAGGAGCCCACTTACTCCACATCCCGTGGCAGGCTGGGTAGGTGACGCCCTGGCGGACATGTCACACATCGTATGAATTGCTTTCACTGCATTCCTACTTCAAGCAGTTGCTGTTGCCTAACCTGTCTAGCTGTTTGTCACCGTGGAATGATGTAGGAAGGGTCAGGTAAGCCTGCAAGAGCTCAGTTGTTTGGGTATGAAGATGTCAAACTGATTTGGATAATCACTTAAATGGTAATGCATTCTGGGGTAAAAATGCTGTTTGGTTCATGCAGTGGATGGCAAAAGTAAACTAAAATATATCGAACTGCAGGACCAGAAACCTAAACTTTTTATTTCTTTTTAAGTAAACTTTAAAATGTAAATCAATAGGATTAAAAAATTGTCATCCTAAATATGAGTAACAAGTAAAAATGTAGATTGATCGGAAACTTTGACCAAAAGATCTTACGATTTTTTAGAACCACATCTCCGAAAACAAATGATGTGTGAAAGGACCAAAATGGTGAGTGCTCCTACCTCCACCAGACCTTGCAGAATCCTTACAAACATCACACAGCCATAATGCACTCTTGCTGCAGAAGGGATGAACATGTTCAGTGTAGATGTTAGAAAGATAGCTGCTCCAAATACCCTATGGAAAAAAGTGACATGAAAGGGAATATAATTATTGTCTGCATTTCAGAAGCGACGCTGGTTTTGGGTGCAGTCGCAGAGACAATCTCACCAACCCAAATACTTGTAAAGTCCCCTTATTGGCAAAAGGGGATAAATCCCCCCCCCGGTCAATAAACTTTCTTCTCTGAATGGAACAGAAGTTTTATACCTACTTAAACAAAGGTGCTGAATTTTTCTTTGTATCAGAGGAATAAATATGGGTGTTGGTACTGGAGGCTAAGCTGTTTGTACGAGTCCTGACCTGAGAGAAGCATTCCTGTTCTGGGAAGTACTTAAATTGTGTTATATCAATAGGGTTTAACTTCAGTCAGCCGAAGTCTGGTTTGAGTGCCTCTCTGAGCATGGGTGTGTGCTGGTTAGTTCCACTTGCTGCTGCTGTAAAGTGTAACAGGGCGGCTTAAGATCAACCCCATTCCAACATCACTTCTCTAAATAACAGCTACAAGCGTCCTTTGTGACTATGACACAGAAGGGGCATTTCTACAAGACAACTTCTGTGAAAAATGTGCTATAACCGTTTTGTTACTCTGCTTGGGAAGAGCACTTGCCACAGCTGGGCACAAGTCAGTCGAAGCTCTAGAAGCACCCGGGGCCCAGTGCCTCTGGGAAATCATTTGCAGCCTCTCAAATGTCAGCACCCATTAGAGAAACAGGCAGCAGAAACCTCTGTGTAGTGGTAATGGATCCAAGCAGCATCTCTGAAAGCCCAGGGGGTAGCACCCAAAGCCGTGTCTGCCTCGCTCACCGCAGTCCATGGGAGCTTTTGACAGCAGGGACACAGGATTTCCTCTGTTTCACTGGAGAGCGGTGCACACTTACTGCCCTGTGTCAATAATAAACAACAGTGACACTAGACATGAAAGGCAGCTGGGCTACAGGGCAATCGTTTCAGTACGGCGTGGGCTGCAGGTCTGGCAGGCACTAACGTTGCAGTGCAAGGGAAAAGCGTTCCTGGGTGCCCAGCTTGTGAAAAACACCACTGGAATCCGAGAGAGACCGGGAACAACCAGCCGGAACAATCATCGAAATCACTAGCGTTGGTAGGAATGAGCTGTACTTGATGGGTTAGATTTCATGTATCTTCACATCTGGCTGACCGAAGCCCCTCAGGTTTCCTTTCTGTGCAACGAATGGGGTTCAATAGCTGCACCGTCCGCTCTCTCAGTATCAAGAGTTCTTTACTCCAGGCTGCGGAAGCTGATAGACATGAGGATGCCCTCTAAGATCCTGTTACAGCCCTGCAAAATACCAGAACTGGCAGTCGGAGTTCTCCACAACTGCCCAGCACTACTTAAATTGGACAGATGACCGCTCGTCCTCGGTAGTTTGCTGTCTCCTCTGTGTTGTCTGCAATTCAAAGCCACCACGCCTGGCTGCCTGCGGACTGCCTTTGTCGGGGAGAGCTTTCGTTCTGCAGGTAGAAAGTTGCAGCAGTCGGTGGCCCAGGGGACCACAGCACCTCGGATATGGGCGGTCAGCCCAAAGTCGCCCTGTCTTGCTCCAAAACTCAAGGTGACACCCTGAGAAAAAAGCAGCCTCTTTTGTTCAAGGCCCTCGGCTCCTAGCTACGCTGAGGTTAGCTAGCGGCATGCTCCTCTTTGTGGACCATCATTCGTGCTCCTTTTTCAAACTACTCAAATTCAGTGACGCTTAACAAGCTTTGAAGTGTCTTGTTAGGTGTGTGGCATTTCAGAAAGACACATTAAGCTTCCTTTTGATATATGAATGCTATTAGATATTTGATCAGAAATCATATGATTTGGTCAACAGCAGTATTTCTCTCCCTTTTGATTTTTCTGCCAAAGACACACACAGATCTTATTATGCTTAGAGGTTTATCATGCTCCACTTCAAAATATTTTAAACTTTTAAAACCTTTTGTTGCTATTCTTTTCTTTTTTTTCTCCCCCCCCCAATAAGGATTTCAATTGTTTACATCTCAGTCTCTTTTTGAAAACTTATTCACAGGAAATATATGTGACTTCATTTTTTTAATCTGGTCTTACTCACAGTAGGATTAATGGTAGTATCAAAGCGCAAAGAACCTACAGTCAATCAACACTGTTTTATCTAAATTCTTTATACCTATTGACAAAAACAACAGTCCATGCCTAGACAGCTCATAATCTCCATGACAAGAAAGCACTCAACAGATGAACACAAAAGCAAAGAGGCTGGGTAGGCTGGCAGAGAAGTGACAAAGGAACAGATTTATATAGAAAGCAGTCTGAAAATCTGAGGTAGAATACAAAGCCTATGGTCATATCTTGACATTTAGGAGACTGCTTTCAAAGCCAAGTAAACATTTAACTGAGAAATAAGCATTACTTAGCTCTCTATTATCATCAGTGAAGAGAAGAGTTTTGCACCTTGCTTCCTTGCCACTAATAGAAATATCAGGTCTGTTACCGTGATGCTATTGACAGTCTCAGGGAACTACAGCAAATTATGTAAATTAATAAGCACGCGAAAGAATAAGCCGTAAGAAAGAGAACGTGTTTTATTCTCCAAACAGCTAGCTCTGAAGACTGAGTTTCCAATCTCTGCTACTTCATTTAGCGACAACTCTTAACATGCCTAGGTCGTAAATGCGTTGTTTATGCTGAGTTAGAACCAGTCACTCTTCTGCTACTATTTAAGAGGTTGAGTAGTGTTTCCACAAAGAGGCAGCATCCTTCCAGCAGTTCACTGCCACTTATCCCAAAGAAGTTGGTCCCCACCATGACTAAAAATATCCCAGTTCTTTTCCATTCATTTGCGTATTCTTCTCTCCTCACTGGCATGATCCCCGGCCAGCTGCCACTTGGCGTCAAAACAGACTTCTTCAGCGACGGACTCCTCTGCCCCGCAAGGTGCTGTCACTGAAAACCGGTATCAGGAGGTGCCTTATTTTTCATGTATCCTTGTCACCACCAAAGAATGATGAAATTACCACTAGATGCGCGTTTGAGGATAAGCAGCAAGTTAAAGGGAATGGCGTTACTAAATGGTTCATGAGCTTTTTAGTGGAATGCAGACCTACACAAACTTGGATGAATGTATAAAGCAAATTACAAGGTGTTAGGTGGGTTTGGTTCAAAACCATAAAACACTCAGTATTTTCAGCCGTTCTGAGATCCACTTGAATCCCACATTATTACAGACAATTATTTGCATTAGAGAAGTGCCGGGGGGGGCGGGGGTAGACATCCGTGCATGTTCAAGGTTGCACAGCGCTGAGCGGGATTTAAACAGGTGACAAAAGAGTCTGTAGCTAAATCTGTAATGTCAGTATCAGGACAGAATAATACATCTCATTGCCCGAGTGCAGCTGGGACAAAAGAAAGCATTTGTCTTTCTAGGGGTGGTGGGTTCACTCACTGGCCCCAGATCTCCTGGTTCCCTGCCTTGTGTTTTAGCCAGTAACCCCTCTGAAACAGGAACTTGGCACCACTTGTGAATCTGCCCCAGCTGAAACTGGTTGGGTAAACAAGGAATAAAGGAGAAATGTGGAGTTAGCCAGACCTGTGAATCCTATTACTGCAAACAGAGATTCTCTTCAAGATCAGCTTTTGGGATATTGTTGTTCCTCAGCAAATTCTACTCCTAAACCCAGTTATGATAGTCAAATCCATAATATGATGTTGTAACATAGTGTTTGACTGAGTCTGAAACTCTCATGGGGACGGAAATACAGCTTTCTGTGCATGCACAACATATACCTAAGGAAGAGGTCTGCTGACAGAATACATTGTGGTAGAGTGTAAACATGGTTGATTTTACTGTTAGTAAGAAAATTAAGGAAACAAAAGCCAAACTAATAATACGCTGAATTATTCAGCCAACAGTGTGCACATCTGTGTTTTGGGGCCCTTTGCTGCAAAAGCTGGTGGCAAGACTAGAAAGGCTGGGGAAATGATTAAGCTTAGCTAATTTGTTTGGCTCATTCAGGAGATGGAAAAACACTTTCCTTAGGCACTTTTGTGGGGCAGAGAAATGAATAATTGAGGATGTTAGTAGTGTTGAAGAAGCAGCGCAAGCTGAACTCCGAGTAACTTTTGGTTACAGACAAAGGGGAGTTGGGACTGAACTTCTGGGCAGTTCTGCGGGATGACTCTGTCCTGGAGTCATTTCCGTAAGGGCATATGGGTGGGAAGAACGCCCAGGAAGTCTTGTAACCCTTATAGCTCTTTGCAGAATGCAGAGAGCAAAGTACTTTGATTTGGGGCAAAACGATATGTAACTGGTCTTAAAGACCTTTTCCAGTTCTGAAAGCATTTGTAGATAAGTCACGTCTTGTTTGCAGAGAATGAAATGAGTATCAACCATCTTTCTTATCTGAAGATCCCAAGCCCCCTTAACGTGCACATCTCATGATCTCGTTCACAACTAGCTGTCTTCAGACAATCTCCCTCTCTCTTATGATCATGTTCCAAGTTCTGGAACATGTCCAAAACCCAAATTACGTTTGGCAAAATTAGCTACTTTTCTTACTTGCATTTTCAAAAGCAGATGAATTAAGAAAAAATCAGCCCACAAACACAATGAGCATAGAAGAAATCTGCATAGGTGCTCAGAGATCATGAGCCTCTATTAGAAATTCTAGGCAATCCTAATCACAGTCAGTACTGTATCCAGCTATCGCGAGGATATCTGTGTGCATGAGGATGGATTTGTGTCTTCAGAACATAAATAGCTCTATAATCCCTACATGCCCAGCTTCAGTCCACAGGGAATTTTTAAAGGAGAAGGGTCAAATTTTACTGGAAAAATCTTGTTTGGTGTTAAGTTGAGCTAAAAAGCACTAAGGCAACTTCTGAAAGACAAATGCTGCAATTATTGTCTGAAGCATTAGGTGTGATTTCCCTAAATCTCCAGAAAGCATTATTGTTTAGAGAAGAAAAGTGTAAATATTTGAGATGAACAAGCTAAATTGGGACAATCAGCAATAGACGCACAATGGAAATCTAGTCCCATTTTTGGTTATAGACATAAATACTGCACGTTCAGTTTCAGATGTGTATTCCTGAAACACATTAATTCATTACTTTGGTAATCACCATTTAAACAGTGTAAGACAGTCATCAGGCGGTAAAGCTTAATCCTTTTAATTATTGCTTTCTTACCTGTTAGCAGCCAATTTGTTTGAGATGAACCCTCCTGGAATTTGTGTCACAATGTAACCCCAGAAAAAAGAGCCATGAATGAGTCCCACTGTCTCTGGATCCCAGTTGAATTGGGCTTTCTGTAAAGGAAACAGAAAAAATGCTGTAAGATGAAGCATAGTCGTCGTAAGATAACCACTGTTCGGAAGTCACCCCATCCCCCAAATCAAGGCAGCCTCTTTATGCTGGCTGGTGTTGCTGAGCTTGACCCCCTGCCCCCAGTTAAGGCAAAAGGATGTCAGATTCCCATGTGCGATTACTGCTTTTGCTTTTAGCTTTCAGTCAGGTGGGTAGGAGGGAGAACGGTTTCAGCCAGAAGGCAGCTAACGCTGGACCTTCCTCTTTGCCGCTCGTCGCTGCTTCCCCCGGGCTGCTTAGTCTTGAAACATTTGTTTTCAAGCCTGCGCAGTGTTTCAACAAGGACGTGATGCCTTTCAAGGGACACATCCATTTGCCCAAGATTGCTTGGTTTCCCTAAGGTTGCTTTGGGTTGATCAGCTTCCTGGTCAGGCTTATCCATGGTTCTCCTTGTCGGGGCCAAACTCTGACCATCTGCCATCTGCACTAAGTGGTGTGGGAGCAGAAAAAGGGAGAGTAGGGTGTCGGGGAGTGGTAACATCTGAAGACAAGGCAATCTGGAAATAAAACTAGGTAACGCGAGCCAACTGACTAGTTTATCTTTTACTAAAAGTGATGCCAGCTGTAGGGCTGGATTTGGATACAGAAGGCCAGCCACAGGCTGGTCGTAGGTGGTTCCTAGCCAAAAATGCCTGCAGCCAAGAGAAATGCTTTCACCGTACACCTCATGCTTGGATACCAAGCAGTTTCAGTCTTCTCCAGGCTCTTCCTAACGAGGACATTCCTGTTCTCTGATGACCCTGTTTGACGTACCTTGTTCAGAGGAGGGATAGCCAAAGCTCAGGGCAAAACACAGAGGCAGCGAAGAAAAGAAAGGTGGATCCAAGGTGGCCCTTCTGCCCTCCTTTCTGGGAGGTCAGACATGGCCTGGCTCAGTATAATCACACTCATGTAAGGTCAGGGTCAACTTTTTCTCCTTGAACCCTCAGCTCAGAAGGACTGTTTTGGAGCAAAGAGAAACCACGATGTTTTGATTCATGATCACTTTTATGCTAATCACTAAGCAGGGAAAGGTGGCTGGGCATCATGTGAGGAAGCAGCCCAGATGCCTTAGGTTCGGAATTGAAACTGTCACTAAAGCACTACAGAAAAATGAAAACTAGAGTGATAAACCTTAACATCTCTTTTTTCTGTATTACTTTCTGTGTGTAAAAAGAAGAACCAGTTTTTCCCAGTAAGTTGTTTGGTTTTTTCCCCCAAACAAGCAAACTAAAAGACAGCATGTCATTTGACCTGCAGGGAGAAAGATGGCATTACTTAGCTGGACACGTTTACAGAGGGCTAAAGGATTTCCCTCCCCATCAATATGCATTCTGACAAGAAACCCACTTTCCTGTGCTGAGTTACAATTCTGCTTTAAATACTTAATTTTCTACTAGTGATTTCCAGCTTAGTTTCTAGGTAGTGTTAATTTCTGAAGGCAGAAACACCTTGAGACATGGGAAAAGTTCCTGTATCAGGAGGTGCTCATGCCCAAGCAGAATAATTTGAGATGTGTGAGAGGAGTTTGTCCGAATTGCCTCAAACTACCTCTTCTGAGCTTCCCAGCCTATGCCGGCACGTCCTTTCTCTGGCTCCAGGGTGAAGTATAGAAGCAGGAAGTCCTGCCAGGACCACAGGGAACAGGAATCAGACTGAATAAATACTAATTCAGCAGCAAATCTAAGCAGCGGGAGCTGGTGAGAGGAGATTGCAGGTAAGGAAGATCTAGAATCGTAGAATACCAGGCTGGAAGGGACCTCAACGATCATCTCGTCCAATCTTTCTTGGCAAAAGCACGGTCCAGACAAGATGGCCCACCGTTCTGCCCAGCTGAATCTTAAAAGTGTCCAGCGTTGGGGAATCCACCACTTCCCTGGGGAGATTATTCCAATGACTGATTTTTCTCATTGTGAAATATTTTCCTCTTGCATCCAATCGGAATCTCCCCAGGAGTAACTTGTACCCATTACCCCTCGTCTTTTCCATGTGACTCTTTGTAAAAAGGGAACCTCCACCTTCTCTGTAGCCCCCCTTTAAATACTGGAACATGGTGACAAGGTCTGCCCTAAGCCTACTTTTCTCAAGGCTGAACAAACCCAGCTCTCTCAGCCTTTCCCCACATGGCAGGCTTCCCAGGCCTTTGATCGCCTTCGTGGCCCTTCTCTGGACCCTCTCCAGCCCGTCCACAGCTTTTTTGTACAGCAGGGACCAAAACTACACACGGTATTCCAGGTGTGGCCTGACAAGCGCTGAGTAGAGTGGGGTAATGACTTTTTTCTCTCTGCTGGTGATGCCCCTGTTGATGCAGCCCAGCATCCTGTTGGCTTTCTGTGCCGCAGCAGCGTGCTGTTTGCTCACATGGAGCTTGTTGTCCACCAGGAACCCCCGGTCCCTTTCCACAGAGCCGCTCCCCACTAGGAAACTCTTCACTCCCTTCGGTAAATCTTTCTGGGGTTTACTGAGTCTGAGAGAAACAGCCTGCTTGACAGCTGGGAATGGGAGGGAAAAACACTGAAGGTCTGGCCATGGCATAATGTGGGAAGGGAAGGAAAATTTATTTAATCCCCAGCCCTAGAATCATAAGCATCATCTCTGGTCTTTGCAGATCAGTAGCTCCTATGACCACGAGTCATGCAGGCAGGCATATTTTTAACTTTGGAAATTTGCTATAGACACTTTCTGCACTTTTCTTTACCAAAAGTTAAAGTCTCTGGGAGAAAGGCCGATGAATAATTGCACAGCTTTTCATTCATCTCTAGAAACATGACAGAAGGTATCTGCCTCTCTGGGAGATGTGTTTTGGTTTAGGGAATGTGCTGACAAACAAAGGGTATCCATGGGCTGGGGGAAGCCTCCATTCCCTGGGAGGGTCTGATGATACTTTGTCCTTCTGTAGTGGCTTTTCCCCTAGAGCTCAGCACATGGGGAATCATCAGGTAAGAGTCAACATTCCTGTGAGTAATTTGTTAGGACAAAAAAATCCAAAAAAATATCCCAAAATAAGTCAACAAGTAGAGCAAATGTAAAAGTTCAAGTTCATGAAGTCCATAAAGGGACTCACGATATCACAGCCACATACCACGGCAGGACTGGGGAAACTAAGGTAGGCATTGGACCTGCAGTTCCCTGGGCACATCGTTAAAGGTTTGTAGGCATCTGCTGTGAACCGCGTGCCACCTACTGCAAACTGGAAAATAGCTTGGGACCTAGCTCTGAATACGTCTAGACAGCAGTCCACATTGTCAATAACCTGTAAAAACCTGTTGCCAGCGACTGCTTTAAGGTCTTGAAAGTCATCTGCTCATCTGAATGGAGCGTAGCAGCATCAGAGTGCGCTTCTCTGAGAGAGAGTAAGTAGTAACAGCTTCTGACACGGCAACAAATATGTCTGCAACTGAGATCAGGGACCCAACAGACATGCAAGCCAATTCAGTTCTCATTTCTGCTGCTTACATCCTCTATGGCCTTGCAAATCCTCAGATCTTACAGATTTTCGGTGTGACTTTGGCACCTAAATAGGAGTTAAGCACCTACACATCTATGTGAATCGAGACTCACAAGTCTCCCTCCTTCAGTTTTTGACCTATGTATACACAGTTCTTTGATATGTGGCACTTTTTGATGTTTTTGCCATGGGGTCTGCTCGGAACAGTGAAAGGAAGATGTTTTCTCACCTGCAGCTCTGGTTTTCCATTAACATAAACAGTGTTATTGTTCACCATTTCGACGATGGCAACACCCAGGTTGCACCTAATGCCGAAGGAGATGCAAAAGCCCAGGCCGCTCATTATGGCAATGATGTAGCGCTTGGGCAGCCCGCAGCAGTAGCAGTCGCAGGGTGCCAGCTTGCGGGTGCTTGCCTGCACGGGCCGCCCCTCTTCCGTCAGCTCGATGTGATCCTCCTCGACGCTGGTGCCATCGATTTTCCTAAACGGATGAAGAAAGAGGAAACGAAAATGCCTTATTGTCTCGTTAAAATTTGCTGAAATGTAGATGGGCAGTTACGTGTTCCAGTCAGCTGCTAAATCACCTCCTTGCAAGGCGTTTGTCTCTTGGTGGTATGACGGGCTAATGCTGGGCAGGCTTCGAAAGGTTAGCGTAGACTACACTTTTTCACAAACGACCTCTGAAATTTGTAAATCCGAGCCACCCAGCCGGAGAGGTAGCTGCAAAAATGTTTGCAGGCTATTCACGAGCATAATTATGAGAGCTAAACTGAGCTCTGTTGTGATAAATTCTGCTGGTTGTTAGGAAAATGTACATGTGAATTAATCGTAATTTCTAATTAAATCCACTAAGCAGAGCTGGCAGTAGGTTTCAAGAGAAGGGCAAATACAGCACAGAGCATGGTTTTGCTCAGCCCCAAACTCCCTGTGAATTTGTTTTCAGCTGTGAGACAAAAATCAGGGCTATACTGAAGAGGAGAAAAGGCTCTGGCGTGAGAGCCCCTACTGAAGACGTAAAAGAACCAGGCCCAGACTTTCTCCGCCCGGCGGGATTTGAAGCCTCGTGTCCCCTCTTCTCTGAAACACCCTCTCACCCCAAGGGCTTAGGTCATTGCAAAGTGAACCCCTGAAACTCCTACTGTGGAACGCGTTGCCCTTTCTGTAAAATACTGAATATGAGATGAGATCTGAAGGAAGACCCCAAGTCTTCGCTAAGGGCGGCCCTGATCAGCAGCTACATTGCGAAGCCGGTCAGTTTTGGCATGGCTCTGAAGCAGTGAGCTGGGGATCCAGCTCCTTTTGTGTCTGCCGTGGGGTTACTCTCAGTACCGTGAAAATACGAACAGTTACTTCATCTAAAGGAAGCCCAGCTTGCCATATAAGATGATGAAATGATTTCATTCGCTCTTTTCTGATAAGGAGTAACTTATTTCCTTCTTTCACACATCTGGCTGAGTGTATTCGAGATCCAATGCGCTTGGGTTTTCCGTATAAAAATCGGCTATAGAGAAATGTTGGTAGAGCACGCATGGATGGGCTACACCTGGCTGACTACGGAGTAGCTGGTGGGGTCTCTGGGGAGAACGCTGTTGGTTTAATCACAGCTTTCTCCAGTTGCTCTAAGTCGAAGGTACAACCCGTAATCTAACGGATAGTACTCTATACTAAAGGTTTCGCAAATATAGGTGGTAAGTATGGCTTCCTGGGGTGCTTCCTGGGGACTTAAATATACATTTCCACTATGAGGTTTCACTTAAAAATCTCAGCATTTCTAGGCTTTAGAGCTACAGGCTAACTGGTGCATCATTTACTATATTACTCCTTTTTACATCGTATCATAAAACCATTACTTCAGCCTTAATCTTAGCAAAAAGAAAAAAAAGCATGTTAGAGTCCATCAGCTCATATTTCCAAGAAATACTAGAATCAGAATGTTTGGGGCCAGGAGGGAACTCCTGGGATTATTTCGTTTAATGCCGTGCTCAAAGCAGTGCTAACTGCAAAGTTAGATCATTAGCTCATTGTCAGGCTGGAGGGAAGACTTTGCATTAAAGCAAAGTAACACAGGAAATGTGATATTACTGTGGCGTTATTGAAGGTGATTGAGATCTTATGATTCACTGGCAGGGGAACAGCATTTGTTAGTAAAATGAGAGTACAGAGAGTAATGCAGTCAGGCACTTTAAAAAGAAGATCACCGTATATTCCATGCTCTGTGTGCTAATATAGGTAGGTGTAAACAGAATAAAATATCAAAAATAAAGGCCTCAGGAAGTGAAAAGACAATTGAATAATTATTTTTTAGAACTGTTGTCATCTCAAAAGAGTTATTAACAAACCAAAGGAAGGAATTTAATTGTCTTCCTCTAACATAATCTAAGATATTGATTGAATTGAATCAAAGCACAATTTCTCAAATTTTTGTACCTTTACCAGGCTGTCTATTTATAAGAGAGACATTAGGTTTTAATTGGTGCATTATTTTGGGCAGCTGGCGAAGATTAGACACATCACGCGAAGCCAAAACATCTGTCCTGATCTGGACATTTTCGGCTGGCTGTCAATTCAGATAGGCATGAAAAGATCCCTCTGCTCCAAATTCACTGTTAAAGGTGGAAAGCCAGGACCAGCACTATGGGCCCACATTGCCGCTCCGGAGAAATGAATTGTTTTGCTACTGTACTCAACCGCTCACCAATAAAAGCAAGTTGAGGACTGATCCACGACCCCAAATCTACACAATGTATTTCATATGCCCAAACCTTAATGTTAACCCCTCTGTAGCAGATTTGTCTTGGAGAAATCTATTTTGCAATAGAAGTTCAAAAATGGAGCCGGGATGAAGCATTAGCAGTGCAGACGTTCACAGAGCCAGTGTTTGACCTAGCTTTTTGGCTTCATTTTATTGAACAGGTATATAATGAAGGTATGGCAACTCCATGAAAAGATGAGAAATATATCTTCCAATTGATCCACATATTGTGGTAGTGCCACTGAAAAATTTCACTTGTTGTACACCAGTGATTCAGAAGAAAACCACTTCAGAGCCAGTGTTCTCCTCTAATTATTTGACTAATGCAGGAGAGAATTTTCCTGCACGGGAGATGTTCAGTCCTTACATCAGCCTGTTTCCTTTTTTCAGCAAACATACAACACTTGGCAAGTTAGAAGAGCTAAGCTCTTTGAGGGTATCTGCATCCGTGTTCTGTGCCCAGATGTCATAATAACTGCATGCAAAGTTGCTGTTCTTTATTGAATGACTAGTTTGGCATATACAGAATTTCGGAAGAATGAAAGAAATTTCAAAAATTCCTATCTGCAATATGTAAAATCCTTAGAACACATATACATTCAGCAACCTGTATTTATGGGATTTTAGCACAGGAAATAGTTATTTCTTCAAATGATAAAGTAGGTGGACTAGAATCCATATAATGTCATTTCATTTCATTTCATTTCATTAAAAACACATAGATTCTACAATAACAGGCAAATGTAAATACTTGCCACATGTTAGAACACATTCTAGAACGAATTTTACCAGATAATTAGTGTCTTTCACAGGCAGCTGCAGCACAATCATACAGAATGTTCAAACCCCACACCTACAAATCCAGCATCAGTCATCACATGCAACAGTTACCGATGATCCCGGCATAACTTCAGAAACCTACACAATGACTATCGGAAAATATCATTTATCCAAAATCACATACGGTCTTCCGAGATCTCGTTCAGGGCCCAGACTACACACAGCAGCTGTGTGACATGGCTCACATGACTTTTCACATTAACTGTGACATTAGTGGGTTGTAAACCCACTTCGTCTCTTCCCACCTGGCCAGGAAGCCCACAGTTGACATTAGCTGGCCCCAAACTCCTGAAATCCTCAGAGTGGGCAGAGCCTGAGATTCTACTTTAGTTCGTGAATTTTCCTTTGACGACACTAAGTACACAGAAGCCCCAAAGTGTTTGCGCCTGCCAAGAAGCTCTGCAGGAAAGGCTTTCATTTCTGGGAAACTTATGAGGCTTGCAGAGCACCAGCTCTGATATCCATTCACCCTAGCCTTGAATCCTCTAAATTTTTTTTTTTTTTTTTTTTGGCTGCCCCACTGTATTTAACTAATCAAGAACAAACCCCATTTTGCATTAAGAAATTATTTTGTACAAAACGTCTAAAACATTTTCTAAAACTTCTTCTAAGCTCTCACAAATGAAACCGCTGGGAGCAGCCTAGAGAAAAGACACCTCTCGGGTCTCACCAGCTCAGTCCCCTTTACCTCCCTTCCAGCATCCAGCTGCCCTGACGTAACCTCCTGCGGGCAGGCTCCTGCTCTGCAGCACCCACAAAGTAATTTGAGGTTGCTACACAGCTGTGAGGAGGCAGTAAGTTGTTTTATGCTGCTTGTGCTTTAGCACTTGAACCTGCCTGTGGACAATCGCTCTGGAGCAGCCGGTATCTGGCAGCCGGTATCGCCAGCCACGGGCTTCTGGATCGGCTCTGTTGTTTGCAAGACAGAGGAAATGTGGCAGGAAGGCACAGACTCATCATATTTACCAAAGGTAAAAGATGGTTTTCTACTCACTTTGCTAGTTTTGATCCCACAGCAACACACGCCAGAGTCGGTGAAATCACACTTGGAGACCTCATCAAGAAGGCACATTAATATAACTAATCACCCGTCAAATGCTAGAAGAGAAACCAAATTTTTTGCTGATTTACACCATACTAAAACCACTTGGACTGGATGAAGAGCAAAGTCGAGGCTGCAGCTGGTACATATACTTAGGTTACCGTCATGTAAAAATAGAAGTGCGTGCTCTCCTTTGTAGGCTAAGCTGTAGAGAATGAAGTTCCAGTTAAAAACACGCACGTTTCATTCCTTACAGACGCCTTCAAATATGACTGCATATTTCCTAAGAGACTGCTCAACTTGCAGCAATTCTTACTTAGATCTGATTGCAGAAATAGTAAAAAAACTTTTATTGTTTGGATTATTTCCTCCACTGGCTAGTAGACCTAAGAGAGGCACTGGTATACGTATGTTTAAAACAGAAAATTGTTAAGCCCAGCAAACTTTCTTGTATCTCAACTCAGATTTGATTTGGTTTGATGCAGTAGCAATGTTGCCGAAGCTGGATGCCAGTACTATCAACTGTGCAGGAACCAGCACGACATCCTTGATACATGGCTACAAGCGGAGAGTAATCTGGACAATTTAAAGTTTGCGTACCGTTTCCACATAGCAAACCCAGTGTACTGCCACATCGCATACTCACTAAATACAAACCCTACGTGAATTTGGTCAAATTGGCCAGCAGAGCCCACAGCAAAGAGAATATATGATTGAATAAATGACTTAACTTGATGTTTTAAAAGAAAAATGGAATCCCCGGAATTACTGTAGTGTATCGTAAAGGCAAAAAAAAGCAAAATGTCAGACTTCATCTATAACTGTAAATGAAGAAAAGTTAAGTTGAAACTGTGTGGAACACAGATACTATGTTCGCATGGTATAGAAACAGTGCAGCTGCCAATCTACTAATGCATATTAGTAACTTTCTTAAAGTGTACATGCTTATTTTCTTGACTATACATGCTGTAGTATAATACATGTAAATTATTATACATTTTCTTGTGATCAAAGGCATGTTTAGATGTGCCAAGAATTATATCTCAACTCAAAATAGCATTCCCAAAAGAAGGCAAAGGGATGGATAGCAAAGCAAATACAATTCGATCACTAAAAATACATTCAGTTAAAACACTGGTCTGATCCATACAAAGATTTAAAACACTTAACATCAAGCATGCAAGAAATGCCACTGAACCCTCTGGCTCTCATCTAATGATTACACAAATAAGTGTCAGTGGCCATTACTAGTAGAAATATTCTTCCATTTAAATGAGAAATCTCTTTCCCTTTATGAAAGGGGTCATTTGCTACATTGTGTTTTCACTTCTCAAAAAATAAAAATCTTTCAGCTTGTTGTTTCATGAACTGCCAGACTAAGATTAAAATCTTTAATTTTTTTCCTCTTTTTGCTAGCAAACAGCTGCTTCTCCTTTTTCCCTGTCTCATTTGTTAGTCTCAGTAAACACACACATACCTGTCTCTACTTCATACATTTTTTCTTACTGATTTGGAATAAGATTTTCAAAAAAGCCCCTGTAATTTAGGAACATTAAGTCTAATTTCAAGAGGGGCATCATCTGGGAGTGTTAATTCCCATTAAATCATCAGTTTTTCTCATGGAAGCTAAACCACAGAATTATTCACATTCAATTATTTAAAAGTTTTCTAATTAAAACACTTTTTCATGCTCTTTGTAACATTAGAGCACTATTTTACAACTTATTTTCACCTTTTTTTTGTTTAACATAAATACTCTGTCGTTTATAGTCATATGCTGTTGTAACAGTGCTCCTTTTACATCTTCTGTCTTGCAGCAAGGGGTGCCTCACTATCTGAACTCAGATACTAATTCTGCAACTCTGAATTCTGTTTTGTGTTTATACATTCTTCTGGACTTCATTTCTCTTTAATAAATGGAACCAATGGACCTGTTTGGGAATTTTCTGTCGGATTTTACCTTCTCAGTTTCCCCAGCGAGGCACTAACGGTGTTCTTCACCTCTTCCTTTCGTGGGTTAAAAAATCTTTCCTTCAGTGAACAGAAGCCTTCGAAAGGCATTTTGTCTTTCTTTCTCCTTCGGTAAATCCCTTATGCTAACAAGCATTCGCTTCTGCTGTCATATTTCCCGATGCCAGACTGGGGAGCCTCCGCCGGTCCCCTCCGTGACCTCTGCAATAGCAACCAGTTGCTCAAGAAAGGAGCATGGGAGAAGAAAGGGAAAAAAAAAAAAAAAAAGAAAAAAATCAGAAGAGCTCTTCCGAAGCCAGAAAGTCAGTCGGGAAGAGCTCTGGAGCGAAAGCCCCTCGGAAGCGCTCAGCAGGGACTCGGCGAGGCACTTGCAGCAGCCCTGGTCGGGTACCTCTATGGGGGCAGCTAGTCCCGAGGCAGCGGCTGGCGAGCCGGAGGGGCTGCCCAGGGCCGGCGGCGTCCCTGGGCAGGACAGGGCTGCCTCCTCCACGGGCGAAGCTCAGGCTGGCTCGCTGGGACTCATCCTCAGAGCCTTCCTCCCTCCCTCCCTCCCTCCCTCCCTCCCTCCCCTGCCTCCCTCCCGCCGAGCTCCTGTGCGAGGTGGTGCTATAGTAACAGACACAATACCTGTCCTCGAGCCACCCCACTTCATTAATAAGACCTCAGCTATGGCAAGGGCAAGAAGTTTATTAAACATTTACGAGTCCTTTCTGCAGGGAGGGAATTAAGCTACAGCTCCGTTCACTAAGTATCTCCCCCCCCGCCCCAGCCCCAGAGGAGCCCCCCTACCCCAAAGCGGCTGCTGGTTTGAACCCAGAGCCGCCTTCCTCAGCCCGGTCATTTATTATTGACGTTCCTGGGCCCTTGGGCAGACAGACGCAGAGGTGCGTTGGTGCGATGCTGTTTGAATAAGCAATGAAAGACCAGCTATAAATTAAATGCGTTGCATTTTTGAAACGCAGAGTGGCTGAGAGAGGTGAACCAGTCCAACTCAATGTGACTTCATGAGGACAACACACTTTTCCTAGCATGGCGGAAAGTATTTAATGAAAACACTTCCGGAAATGCAGCCTGCCAGCGCTCTCATCGAGCCTGCATGTTGGCTAGAGTCAAATGAAGAAATTCTGCTTTTGGCAAGGCCTCAGTTATTGGGTTGGGGTTATGGGCGACAAGAGAAAAAAAAAAAGAAGCCCCATTTCATACTGGTTTTGGGCTCCTGCCAGCCCTTCCCTGTTCCCTGGGTGGAGGGGAAACCATCCAGTTTGTTAGCAAAATGGAGAGCTTTGCGTTTGCCACATGCCCCTTGGCCTCCTAATTAAGAAGTTAAATTAAGAGCCCGTCAGCACCTCGTAAGGCCACCCGCAGGAGAAGAGCTGGGGTGCCCTGGAAGCCCCCGGCTGCGAGCTGAGGGCAGGTGGGCAGGCAGCTGCCCACCCGGGACCCCCGGCTCCCGCTCCGCCACCGGCGCAAGATGCTGGGGCTCCGGTCCCTCCCTCCTGCCCTACGCCTGTCACTGTCCTTCCCGGCACGGGGGCCACGCTTTCCCCTCTAACTTCTGTTCAGAGCTTGGTCTACCCAGACCCTACAGAGAGAGAAAGAAGGGAAAAGAAAGCGAGAAAGCAAAAAAAAAGAAAGCGAGAAAGCAAAAAAAAAAGAAAGCAAGAAACAAACCAGATCCGAGTTGATTTCACTTACAGACTCCTCATTTGGGTGTTTGAACAGGGTGAGGAGGATTGAGTGGGATGTAAATCTGGGCAAGGACTCTCGGTCCCTCGGTTCCTCCCCCGGCTCCTTGCATGGGCCAGCAGTCTCTGCGTTTTAGACGTCTCCGTAATACAAATACCAAATGTCTGGATTGTCCCAGCTCCACTACAAGGAGGGCAATATTGGAAAAAAACCCTGCTGCGTCATGGTGAGGAGAGGAGCGGAGCGGAGCGGAGCGGAGCACTGGTACTTGGGAGCTGAGGAAGTTTTGCTTGGCTGGAGCCTCTTTTGTTGCAGAACGGGTTACGGTTTCTTTCTCGGCTTTGAATAATTCATATGCTGTAAAGCACTGTTGGAGAACTCCAAGCTCAAGGCAGCTAACTCGGACATTTGTTCTAGTAGACAGTCCTCCCACAGCGAGCAGCAAGCGCAGCGAGCGTCGTGGGGCCAGCCAGCTCCCAGCACTGCTCACCCGTATCCCTGTAGCAGAGCTTCTCTGGGTGTATTTCTGTCTAGTCGGGTTGAACAGCCCCCGCCCTCACTGCCAACTCAGAGACGGCCTGGCAAGCCCCCCCCCGCGGCACGTCTTGCTGCCCTGCGAGCAGCTGCACCTCCTCCTCCTCCTCCTCCTCCTCCTCCTCCCGCTCCTCAGGCCTGGAGCTGGCCATCCCCACGGCTGGGCACGAGGAGGCAGTTCCTCCTGGCTTCTCGCTCCAGAGCCCTGGCCCCGGCGCGTCCCGGCCCACCGGCCCACGCCGGCAGCCGGCGCGGCGAGGTCACCCCTGCGGAAAGCAGCACAAGCCCAGCGCAATCGCCTGCGGGCACTAAAACAGGGTCGCCAGTTTTCAGAGGGCAGGCAGAAAACGGACCCTAGCAGGCTAGCTGCCGGACATCAGAGGTGTGTGTGCTTTTGGGGATATGTGCGTGTAGAAGGATATAAAAAAATTGGCTTCCATTTAAACAAAAGTATTTGCGGGCATTTGGGATAGTTTCCTGAATGCTCTTAAGGCAGCGGAACACGTGAAACCATGTAAGAACCCAGCTCCAAACTGGAAATGGTGCAAATCCCAGTGCAAGGAATTCACCTTGGAAGACTGGGGCTGGGGTTGGAAAATGGTGTTCAAGGCCCGTAGCTGCCAGCAGCTGTGGAACGGAGGGTTTTATTTTGCCTTTCTTTCTGGCCTTCTGGTCCTGCTTGAGTTAAAGAGAGCGCAGAGCAGAGACAAGAACGGAGCTACGCTCAGAATTCAGTGCTTGCTTCGCCTCCCCGCGCCTTCTCTAATTGCATGAACATGGAAGTCCGAAGTCTGGCCTTTGCGCGTTTGGGAATGCCTCACGCAGCTCCCTCGGAGACACCTCCTGGCTGGCACCTGGCCGCGTACGTTCCCCTCACGGACGGAGGGGCTCACATTAGCAATATTGCCCACCCCGCCGCCAGCACGCTCGTACGTTTCTCACAGCAGGTTTCACCTCTCCCTCCCCTTTACGCTTTGCAATCCTTGCCCTGCCTGCGGTTCTGCAGCACGGCAGCGGTGGCCCCTTTGGGAATTCGCTGACTCTTTCTCTAAGCCTTAAAGAAAGGCTGTTACTCGCTCTTGCTTCTCTGCGGGGAGGCTGCTCGACAGGAGCAGCGCTGCTTCTCCGCTGCCTCCTCCCCAGGTACACAGGGTAGTAAAATGCCTGGACTGCAGAACGCTGCTGCAGGGAGTGTCACCGCAGCCTGGCAGTGCCCGGCTCCTGTTGGGGCACCGTCCCGGTTCCCAGCAAGGATGCGCTGGATGAGGCCATGGCAATCCCTACGCGGCGAATCCCAGCACGCGTTTTGGAGCATCAGCCGAGGAAATCTCTTTTCCTTAACAAGACCGAACTTGATGGCCCTTATGGACCCAGCTGTCATTGTTCCTACTTTTTCCCTTCCTGTTTTAACCCTCTGCCTTAATTTTCTTTTGCAAAAATTAAATTACCCCATTGTGATTCTCCTGACGTCTCAGACGTTCTTACAACACACTGTATTATATCATATTGTAAGTCTGCTGCTTGGAAGCTGGAATCTAAGCACAGCATGATTAGGCCTGCACTTACAAAGAAATATTTTGCAAAATTAAGACTACGCCTGGCTCGTACAACTTGTAGCTACGGCTGAAACTACAGACTCATATCCCCAAAGACCCCTCTATAGTAAGGCTGTATTAAAACTGTATTTTAAAGCCAATATGGACATAAAGCCAGCATGCAGACAGCCACTGCTGTGGGCTCGTATACTGTCATTACCTCAGGTGCTCAAGAAGAAAATGAGTTGTAAGAAACCTCGGGAACTGGTCAAGTGCACGTATAGGAGATGTGCCGTTGTAACGATAGCTGTGCCTTGCAGACGCGGGGCCAGATTTGGGGTTGCGGCATCCCCTTAAGAAAACTAAGCATGAAAATGTCAGAGCTAGCAATAAATGCAACTCTCACCTGGAAGAATAGTTTCTACAGGTGCAAGTCAATGTACGCCTAGAGGCTATCTAATTTGTTACAGTTACTTCTTTTGTTGAAAAGCCTGGAAAAATCATCTTTATGCTACTCCTACCGTCGATGCCTCGAAATAATGGTTGGGGTAAAGTCTTTGCCACATTTAAAGGGAGAATTTTGCTACTGGTTTCGGTGCAGACTGGATAGCCTACACATTTCATGTGCAGGTGTCATCCAGACAGCGTGCTTCCGTTAACTACGACTCCTGATACAGCCTCGCAAGCAGCCGCTTCTCCCAATGTGCGTAAAATATAAAATCGTGAAGCCTTTACAAACACTTAATCATCGTAGTCATTCGCACCCTGACGCTAACATCCTGGGAAAGTCAATGTAACCTTTTGGCGTCTCTGCTGAATTAACAGAAAGATGCTTCACTTCATGCTGTGTGGTCAGCCTTAACGAGAACCGAAGGCTGACCGGCTCCTCCCGTGGGCAAGTGCAAAGCCTTGTCACAGCCTGGGCGGTCGAGGTCAGACTAGAATAAGAACCTTGCTAATTTTTCATCAGTTTCTTTTCGGTTCAAGGCCATGAGACCACCCCCACGGTGCTTGTGAGCTGCTTGTTGGATCACAGTTTGCTCTTGTCATTCCGTTGGAGGAATTTCCCTTGGGGAAAGCGTGTTACTTGTCTGTGGCTCTGGGCTTCCCGGGCGACTGTCCTTTAGCTCTTGCCAAGAGCTCAAAGGCTAGAAAATCCCGGGTGCCCTGCCTCCCTAACGTAAGGCTTCTTAAAATGAAATGGAACTGAAACATTTCGATATTTCAAAATTAAGTCTCTTTGGAATTTTTAAGTATCTACTTTTTCTTCCAAATGGAGCAAAGTAATGAAGCAGAAGTGACAAATACTGGTTTCATCTGCACGTAGGCCATATGACTGGCAGACGGGTGTCTACAGCAGTGTGAGTTTGACAATACTTTTCCCATGGATAAGACCTTTGTAGATTCGTCGGTATCTTGTCAAGTGCGTGCTACCCTGCTGCTTATTTTTTTATAAAATGTAGCAACTTAGGACCCTAGAAATTTTTACTCATGTAAAAAGGATTGAAATTGCCTCAAAAGTTGAGAGGACACAGAGGAAGAGACAGGGTGCTCACATACGTTTTGTATCAGTAGGACACAAAGCTAAAATCACATTTGGGGCCCTAAAAAATCACGAGATTATAGCTTAGAAAGCACGAGAGTTCTTCTCTAAATGGGTTTGTTTTACCTTCTTCCTTTCTGAAGTTTCAGGGAGCATTCAAGTCACTCAGCTGGAGTTGCCACTTCACCTAGGGAGGGAGAGCATTAAATAAGGCAAATAAAAATCCTGCAGTAGGAGACAGGAGTTGGAATACTGCGCGGCTCCTGAGACGGGGGCACAGCACTCGGGGAAGAAAAACGCGCACGTGATTCTCGCCCATGGTCAGCTTCTTCAGGGGAAGGGATGGCAGCAGCCTTAGCTTTCTCCTGAAAACGATGATTTCCAAAGAAAAAACATCAACTGTGGGTTTCATATGAGAGTCTCTTTCATCTTTCATTATATTTCCAATAGAAATCACAACCGTAGATGCTGTAAGTAAAAGAAACACGAAAAGGAGCATCCAAACACCATAAAAAGAACACACATTTAGACATGTCGCAGCAGTGGCCGTGTAGGTAAGTGTGAGTGAAGATGACTTCATTCATCATGAAACTGAGATCAAGCAGAGTTTCAAAAGCTAACCTGAGCAATAACACTTTTCAAATCCCAAACCTTAACCTTGTACGTCCTCGCTGGAGCCTGCGCCAGGTCTGCGCTCCCTGGAAACATGGTATTATCAGCATCGGGGTATGCGTTCAGGATTCCGAGGGTGGGATCGGGGTTCCTAGGTGAGTTTCCATATTACCTTTTCAACGGAGTTTCTTTCAGCACTTTGCACGTGCCAAAGTCCACTCAGATGACAAGCACATTTTATCGTTAGATGTGAAACCATTTCTCCCTTTGTATTTGTATAGTGCCGGCTGTACTGGAGGCCCTGTTTCTGTTGGCATCTGTAAGAGTCATTGTAACATTACATAAAGGAAGGGTACTATAGGAATTCAGCCTTCGAGATCTACAGCATCTGATGTCCAAGGTAAAAGGGGTGACCTGGGATCCTATGTTATACAAGACTTTGGATTAAATGATCAAAATGGTCCTTCAGTTTTTGAAACCTATGGCTTTACATCTGCGCTTTTCCTCCATAAATGAAGATGGATTCAAAGACTTCAGGATTCCTATTTCTATTTTACCATATATGAGAACCGAGTCCTTTCCTGCCATGTCAAAGTGCTTTGTGTTCAATCAGCCCAAATCAAATTTTCAGATGCTCTGTTTGTTTCCCTGATATCTGTGGCAAAACCGGCATTAATCTCAAATGGTTAAAAAAAAAAATCATCTTTCGTTTCTAGTTTCTGCTTCCTGATCAGGCAGCTGATAGGAAAGCAATTTAAAATAGAAATAGAGGCTCCTGGGATGCCAACAACAAATAAAACAATAATGGAAATAGGAATTCTTATTTATAGTTTTCCTTACTGGAAACTGCTAATTAAATGGTAATTTATTACACCTTACACAGTAAGTAGGAGGGCTTTCTAAAGCATTTCTGTGTGGAAAGCTCTTATGTGAAGTACATCTGTTTCCCCTCAAAAGGACAGAGCTTCCCTATCATTGCACTACTACAGATATATTTAATGCTAGAAAACATTGTTTTATTTTCAGTTTCATACAGGTAAATATGTTAAGCACAAACTTCTTCAATGGAAGCGCTCTCTAAGGTAAAAAAAGAAAAGTTCCATACAGAGCCACCAGCCACTGCGTAAAACGCAGTTTTCTAAGTCCGGTATTTTCGTGGCTAACTTCGCAAACACTCTTCACTGCTCTCCCAAAAGTGAGTAGGTCTACATGCTAAGAAAGGGTGACAGTACACCTACCAGGCGAAAAAAAGGAAGAAATAAAGCTGGTGTATCAAATACGATGATTTCTGTGCATACAGGAATACCCTGTGCTATTTAAAAACAGGTCCTTTTTACTTTCACAAAGCAGTATAAGGAAAGCCTTGTAGCTGGGTAAGAACGTTTCCATAATTTTGCGGTTTATTTTAAAGTTGCTTGGGTTATAGTGACACCTTATGGCAGTTTTGTTATATTCTACAGATCGTTTTGAAAGTTAAGATGTCTCATAGCCTTTTACAGCCTGTCACTATCAGCAAGGAACTGCTTTGATGTTTTTAGAAATCTTTTTGTTACAAGTTACCCAAAAGATCATTCCATCTCTTCAAACCTGTCTGGTTTCCCTTTTGCCCTTACTAGGAAAATAGATTTTAAAGGGAAATAGTCTTTGGTACTGTCTGCTCTCCGCGTTTAACAGATAATCTACGCCAGGCAGTACATGCATACATGCTACTCAAAACTATCTGTGGTGATGCCCGATCTGTGAGAACAGTCTCTTGCTGGACTGATTCACCAAATTATACCGTGTAGTTCATTGTGTTCCTCTAATGCCAGATCTGAACTCTAAAAGAAAACATCGTGACAGAAGCTAATGAAAAAATTCTTTCCTTTTAAATACTGTTGAAAACCAAACCTGTGGAATATACAAGTAGATATCCAAACCAGCCACTACGTGAAGATCAGAGTTTATAAACCTGCCTCCCTGGGGCTCTCCCTTACATGAATTTTCTAGTCTCTAACAGGAGCTCTCGCACTGCAGCCCTTCGCTCACTTGAAGCGCAAAGTTGGTCCCTCTAATGAGCCAATGGTTTCCATAAAACTTAACGTGGCGGTTCCTTACCTTCAGTATTTCAATCACACTCTCATCAAAGGCGGGCTGAAAGTGGGCAACAGGTTCGAAGTTGCAACGGGCTGAGCGGGAATGAAGGAGAAGGATGACTGAGCAGTCGCATTAATCTTAAAAGCAGAGCTGAAAATCCACATACACTACAGTTTCCTTGGAAGGGGGAGTTGGGTTCATGCTGAACTGCAGGTAAGGCTTATTTATATTAGAAGAAAATAAGCTCCAGAATACCTTTTATGTAGCCCCTTCTCACTAAAAAATTGATTATGGCATAGAGAGACACAGCTTAAAAAGGTAAGTCAACTTTTTGTTTCATTGAGCAAAATAAGTCTAATATTTTAAATCCTGACACGCTATATCAGTGACCAAATATAACGTTATCTCTTACAATCTATAGCTTAGAAAATTAAAGAAACTCATTTTTGCCAGACTTTTAAGGATATTCATATTGCTAAGCTAGCTGAAATCACTGGCTAAGCACCTAGCACCAGTTGCAGTTTTTCTGAAGGAGTGGAGAGGGCATCAGTTCCTATTTCCATTTTAAAACACTAGTTTTTCAAAGTTAAGAAACTGAGCAACACCAAAGAAGAAAAACCTGCTCTTCCCTTACAATGCATGCATGAACAAGAACTGAAGAAGAATGCAATTCATCAGCTGTGGCGTCTTGAAGGACGTGGTGACCAGTAATGCACAGCTCAGGACAGTGCTTGTAATTACTAATACTCTTGTTCAAACAAGTTTGCTTTAAAACACGCAAGTTTAGTAAAGTTCCCTTTTTAATGAATCTAATCTCTATGTAGTTTTACACACTGCATATTTTACCTACCTTTGACCAGAAAATGTATGCTACAGCAAAACAGGGAAAGATAAAAGAGAGTCATTTATTCAACTTCCTAATCACAGTCATCCAATCTAACAAGTAGTCATTTCCAACAAAAGCAAACACGCAGAACTGGAACGTTCCAGTAAGCGTGTTAGGGCTAAATTAAATCCAAGCTCAAGCAGCTGCCCGTTGGGACCAGTTAAGCTCTTTGATGGGACAGCCGCAGCCAGCACCCCCGGCACAGGCAACTCAGGAGTTGGAGCCAAGCGGGCGGGCAGGGGGGCAGAATCCCAAAGGAAACAGGGTCCGTGGCCGTGGGGCTGGCGCTGCATGTTCTGTCATTGTGGCAGGCGACAGTTTCCACTTTCCCTTCTTCTCCTGTTTTTTGGTTTTTTTTTTTGTCCCCAGCCCTTCCCTGAAATCTGCCTCTCTGCTCTGAACGGTTGCTGTATCGCTCTGGGATCTGGATTCGGTAATCCTCCGGATTGCTTACTTTACCCGCAGCCGCTTTTAGCGTTTCTCCTTCCTTCAGTCTCTCGCTGCCCGTGGAAGAGGCAGCGAAGGAGACACACGCCCGCTCCTCGGCCACCTCTGTCGCAGCGTCTGGCAGCTTGCAGAGCTGGACCCTCAAGGAGAGACGCAGAACCTCGGGTCTGGTTCCTTCCCGCAGCCCCTGACGGCAAAGCAACGATCTCCAGCCGAAGAGCAACAGGCACAAAGTTCAGGCTGCCACCGTCTTAAATTCAGCTTTCTTCTGCCAGGTGCCACCAGAAGAAAGTCTGTCAGAGCCCTCTGATTTCTGTTGCCCTTCTACGATTTTACACAGCCACGCGCCGCCTGTGGGCACTGCCGCAGGAACGAACATCAGGGAGAGAGGAGCTGCGAGAGAAGGCTGCACCAGAAAGGGCCTGGAAAAGCAGCAGGCACGGAGTCCTAGGAAAAATTCTGACGGAAGAAGTGCTATACACGGGATCGAGCTCAGTTAGGCTGGCAATTATGTGTGAAGAAACCTCCACGTATTTAATTTCTCCTGCGTGCAGAAAATCAAGGCTTTGTACTAACTCTGTCACAAAAAGAATAAGCAAACACCTCCGACCCAGCAGCCAGTTAATGATCTGATTCGCTTAAGTAGTATTTACAGTGCTTGTTTAATCCAAGAGCTTCAACTGTATGGTTGCGGTTTGCAAAATGGGGCAGCGAGTATAATGCGAAGGTGGTATTTCACGGCAAATCTTCTTCTTGTAACGGCTGTCGATCAGTAAGAATCAAGCAATGAATTCTTCAGGAAACGTAAAGCATATATGCACAATCAAACTACAAAAAACTCAACTAATTTTAAAGAGTTTCCTGCTTGCCAAATAATAAAAGCAAACAGATTAATCAATAATGTGATCCTGCACGGGGTAACAATGAAAATACATTAGTACTTTACCGTGAAATCACTCGGACTGCAGAAATGGCATTTACTATCTATCAAGTCAGAAATCCACACCAAAACCTGGTTTTTCTTGCTAGTTTTATACAACAGATCAAGGCTTTGAGCACAGCTGGCATCAAAATTGTATGTAGTGTATTCTAAATATTTTAAATTATATTTTTAATTTTTTAGATAGATTTTTTTTTTTTTTTTGTAACCAAGTAAAGCCAGGGTTTGTAGTAAAGGCTTTTTGGGGAAAGGCTACATTTAAAGTTCCTGTTTAACAACACAAGTATGAAAATGACTTTTTAGTGTAATTTTATTTTCCCTGATTCTCCTGCTCTGATTTTGTAATACAACTGTTGTAAAATAAAATTATTTCTAGAAATTCTTAAAAAAAAACCCCAAACCAAAAAAAAACCCTATCTGGTGCCATGTTAGGACAGATTCTTTAGATAAAATGTATTGCTGTAGTTACAGGCGTATCTGATTGCTTCGTTAGCATTTGTGCTTACTTGAAGTCACATTTGTGACGTCAGCTAAGCACTTACTCACAGCTTTGGTGCCGTAGGTAAGCGATTATTTTATCAGCATGGCAGGGGCAGAAATCTCTTTTCTAGGTTTTTTTCTGAGTTCTCTTCTCCAGTATTTGATTTTTCTGTTTGGAAAATAAGCCAGTTACTCCTCCCTGTGGTACCTGGTTCTTAGGTCACATGCTGGAAAGGAAGCTCTTCAAAGTTTTGCGTTTATTTACTCTTACAAATCCCAGCCTTAAGCTAGAATTAAGGAGACACTGAGACAGACAGGAACAAGTGCTGCCTGTGTAGTGACTTCAGGTCTGTCGTGGTTTAACCCCAGCCAGCAACTCAGCCCCACGAAGCCGCTCACTCGCTCCCCCCCCACCCAGTGGGATGGGGGAGGGAATCGGGAAAAAAAGTAAAGCTCGTGGGTTGAGATAAGAACAGTTTAACAGAACGGAAAGGAAGAAACTAACAATGACACTAATAACAAGAA
>JAVKLA010000062.1:15357459-15414097 GCA_034782735.1 Sagittarius serpentarius | reverse complement strand
AAAAGTCCTTGACTGAGTCTAAACACGACTGAGCAACAACCGAAAACATCAGGGTGTTATCAACATTCTTCTCCTACCGCACTGAAAACACAGCGCTGTACCAGCTACTAGGAAGACAATTAACTCTATCCCAGCCGAAACCAGGACAAGGTCCCAACACCAAACCCCTCGGTTTTCAGGTCAAAGATAATAATGTTTTGATGGATGCAGTTGCAAATGGAGCTTCTGCTTTGATTGTCCCTGATTTGAATGGCTAATTATTGCAGAACAGCGTAAAACCTCGTCTTTTGAATGTTATGCAAAAGGTGATGCATTTTAAGAAATTCCATTTAAAAGGCCAAATAATGATTAAGGCGCAAGCAAAAAGCCTGACCAAAAAAACCTTAAAAAACTGGCAAGCAGATATAGGCAAGCCATTAATTCTCTATAATTTCTAAGTTCCGAGTTGCTCCACATCCACGACTGCCTTAATTTGCAGTAAGAAACTGCACTAGAGCCATAATAATATAGTTCATAGGGAGGTGTCCTACAGAGGTAAAAAGGAAAGATTAATTTTTTTTTACGTTTATAGTTTAACTCTAAAATTTATGACCAGAATACTCCGTAAATTATTTTAGAGCTTGAATAACTACTATTCATTTAGCTGCTCTTGGGTTTGTGCATGGGTAGGAGTTTATTTCTGAATTCCTGGTTTGTAAGTTTGGGGGTAAGTTTGGCACAACAAATGGGAACCCACCTTGTCACCCTACGAGCCACTTTTCCGATCTACTGAGCAACTGCAGCTGTCTCCAGCTGGTGACACGAGTGCAGGGAGCTTCTGGGATGCAGGACAAGCGTATTTGTGTCTGCCAACAGGAGGAGAGCATCGAACGAACCATTTTTTGCACAGCTCCTCACAAACAGCTCATTTCCTCCACCTACTGAGCTGCATTTCTCACAACTGCAAACTGGATAGCGTAACACAGCTCTACACCGAGGTAAAAAGGATTAACCTCAAGCTCTGGTGCACGACATACCTAAAGGGGGCACTAGAGATATTTAAGTGATGAAGCAGAGACCATTAGCTGCCAATATCAAAGTATTCCAGGCAGACAACAATCAACTGCAAAGGTCTCCAGCTTTTCCTGTTTGGAGTCTTAGGTTATTTGAATTCATGAGTTTATGAAGTTGGCAACTTTAAGCCACAACAACCCAACCCAGAACATCTGGATTTCAGCACTTGAGACTTTCTTGCTTAAGAAATGGGTAACAGTTACGGATCCTGCCAACGTCCAGAAACGGAGAGGACAAAGAGAACGTTACCACGGGAAAGGACAGAAAGGACAGATGTTCAAGTCAGATCAGGACTGTGATCTGCCGAGCAATTTAAGGCAGGCGTTTTCTCAGCAGGGTGCCGTCAAGTACGTCTCCACCTTACTGGAATGGAAGTTCACTCTCTTACCTTCTGCTACTATTGACTGAAAGCTGGCGTGTAACAAGGCTGTGCTCCCTTGATGGATAGAGCTGTGGCAGGAATGGGGACGCTGTCATCCTCAGCAAAGGAAAACGAAGAGGGAATGGGAGCCACCTCATGCTGCCGTTTCATTTCCACCTAATCCACCTCTTTCTTCTTTTCCTCTCTCCTCCCATACCACCTCCAGCCAACAATGATGCTTCTAAGCAGGTCAGATCTCAGATGTCTCATACTTGATCCATTCATACCAGACAAAAAGCTGAGAACTAGCTTCCTTCAGAGTGCTGGCAAGCTCTAAGCCTGACAAAGCGTTATGTCTTGAAACGCGGGTTTAGAGAAAGGGCTAGTTTCTGGGTTAAATGAGCAGTGAAAATATAAATTGAGATCAGTATGTGGCATCAGAACCCCAGATTCTGACACGGGCTTAGTGTGCTTTCAGAAAAAGTAAATGCTAATTTTAGAGACATCTAGTGCATCAGTTGTTTTTCCCCAGGACTTTTATTCTTTGCACGAAGGCAATACGTGATCACATTTTACAAATGCCTGGACAGCAACCACTCTAAGAAATGAGCTCAAAATTACGTGGGATAAAATGCATTTCAAACAAAATATACAGTGATAAAGTTTTCTACATAAGTTACTATTAGCTGATTTTATGGAAATTTAAAATAAAAATATCTTCCAACATGAAAATATGAAAAGTTCATTTATTTCCATAGGCAACCTCATTCAGAGTACAAAGTGATATGAATTTCTTGAAACTGTCACTGTACCTTTTACCTATTTTTTAAGTAACTGATCTAAAAGCTGATGGAAGAATAAATTTGGTTTTGAAGAGCTGTCCAATAAACCAGATATACACTAATGCCATGCTATGACAGTTCTATTTATGAATCACAGCTGACACTACAGTAACATCACTTTATAAATCTCAAGAGAATTTTAGTATTTTACAATCAAAACATAAAACTGCCACTAGTACAGAGACCGTACGATTAGACAAATAAACAAGTATTAAATATTTTGCACAAGGCCTGAGTTCACTATAACACATTTTGATTTACAACTTCATCTCAGAAATCTGTATACAGCAGTTAGAACTGTTTCAGAGAACTTAAAGAGAACACAATTTCAGGGGCTTACTTGTTCTGTTGATACAAGTGTGAGGCCTGGAAGGCAAGAGGATTTGGTGTACGAATCCACGGTTTTACTGCCATGTGTGATCTCCTTGTAAAGCAGCCAAAACCTAACGGAAAGTAAGGTACAAGGCAGAACCTCACTTGAAAATTAGCTAACTCATCTGAAGTTCTCCGGGTAAGTTTCCTCACAGCTATTTCAGAGTAATAGTTCACAATGAGTATATAAAATGCAGCATATCTCTTAACAAAGAACAAAAATGGGTCACATATACAACAGGGTATTTTCTCTGTACTCCCCCTCCCTATATTTCTTTCGTCGGAAATGGCACAAATCAGCAATATCCCACCCACCCCCAATAAAAAACTCCTAATCAATAAACAAAGGTCACTCTAAAGTCCAAAAACTTCATCTGCAATGAGAGATCCCATGTTCATAAAGGTGTGTTTTAAAAACTTTCCTTTTCTGCCCAAGTCACGTAGATGTAGGCAGACGAAGCTTGTAAATTTAAAATAGATAACAGAAGTATCATATAATTGTTAGTCTGTATGGAAGCCTTGTGGAATCTGATTCAAATCTAACTTCTCATTTAATCTTCACTCTTTTGGTGCAATTGAACTGAAAAATCTAAAATCCTGTAATCTATACACACACTTACTTGTCTATCTACATATATAACATTATAACAGGGAATATAATACAAAAGTTAACACACATTTTTCTTACTTTAAAAGGCCATCAGGGTATTTGTTAAAATTCCAAATAATCTGAATCAAGTGTTGCTAAAAGGACAAAACTTAACAGGAAAGGAAAGTTTTAAATCATAAGGCTTGAAATGTTGTGCACCTATACATCCAAAAATCCAGCCTTTTACTTGGGGTACTCAGCATCTGCGCAGACCTGTGCAGGCCACAACTTCTCCATGACATTTCTAATTCACATCACCACTGAGAGAGGAAGACGTGGTATCTTCATTAAAACAAACCAGGGCATTCTACCCATCTTCCCAGTAAAATTGCTCTCCCCATCTCCCAAATAACTGGTGGACTCCTTTACCTTTCAAAAGGCTCCTCTGGTACTGCTGTCCTCCTGCATAAGCAGGTTCCACAGGCTCTTCTGTGCCTTATTCACAACACTTGTGTGATGAAAAGGAGCAGAAAATCTGCTCCCTTCTCCATCCTTGAAATGACACTTGTGCTGCTTCTCTCCCTGTTTCTCTCCTCGAGAGAGAGGCAGACCTAGGGGCTCCTAAGCTAATCTGTAACTCGGTAGTTTCAAGGTTCCTCTCCATCACCCCAGCAGAGGTTTTTCAAGCCTCTTTAATACAATCCTTCCATCTAGCAGGACTGGTTTATTTTCCAAGACTGAGTTTGCAGAGAATGCTTCAGAGACTTTCATACTTAAAACCAAATGGAACCAACAGTCCTAATACGGAAAACACCGCTGTCTTGGTGCGGGTCACGTTCATTTCGCCATCACCAGAGCACCCGAAGCACAACTGATGCTTATAGTTAAGACTAACATGCAGCTAATTCCACTTCTCTTCTTTTCTCCTTTTGTAGTAAACATACTATAGATCAGTCAATTAAAGAATAGGAACTTACTCCCTTCTCTTTACCCCTCCTTTACAAATGAATGCGAAGTAAACCAGGTGGGCTGGGCAGTTCAGCCCAGACCCTGCTCTAGTTTCTGCAGTGGAATGAAGACCTGCTCGCAGTGGGTGAGCACAGCAGGTGCACAGGGCGCGGGCTGTAAGGTGATGATATAACCTGCCAGGCTTCCACAGTTTTTCCTTTGAAGTAGGCTGAATACAAAGGGCAGAAATTTTATGTAATTTACAGTATTGTTCAAGGCACTGTAAAAAGAACTTGTATCAGGTTACTTTTTCAGTAACAGAATTTGCAGTTTCTTAATCAGATACCAATTTCAAACCTGTGTTCTCCTGTGTTTTGTTTTGCATTAGGGCTAGACAGTCCCTCTGCTTCAGGCCAACCTAGATGTTACACTGCTTTCCATCAAAGTCCAGAAAGAGAAGGCCCCTGGAATGCCCACAGTTTGTAATATTGTCCCTTCCTCTTACTCTTTCACAAACATCGACGGGGATGTGAAGTACAACTGTTGCTCTCAAACAATGCTATTCACTCTGGCCACAACTTGAGTCTTCCAGCCTCTTGCAGGGCCTCAGAATGATGACTTGTAAGTGGGAGATCAGCTGGACAAGGCTTCCTAAAGAAAAACTATCGTAGCAGGAGCCAAGTGGCACAAGGCCTCGGTGACTTGGCTCTTGCAACTCCTCTTTCCTTTAAGTTAAGAAGAAATAATTAGAGAACCTCACACACACCCAGTTTCCCGACACACTAAGCAGGAAGCATCTACAAGGAAGAGGGATCTGACTCTCTCATTTTAACTTATTTTTTCTTTTTTTTTTCAAAATAACTAGAAAATTTGTTAGAACTTCCACAAGCACCCTTTGCAGTTTTCCTTGTTGTTATTCTTCTACTTTGGTCATTCTGAAAATTGCAGCAAATGAGGAATCAAAATTATGTTCTCAAATATAAGTAGAAAAAAAATCGTATTACTTGAGCCAGATAAAGATCTTATTCCATCACATTACCACTGCATAGAAAAGCCTCTCTTAATTTGAACTTGCAGGATTTTAGATTGTATTCTTAGATAGCCCATGCCAAAAGCACATACCCCAAACCCCACAGTTCAGGACATCTAGTATACAAAATCTGATCTTTTTTTTTCAGTTAATTTTCCCTCCAATAGGTTAAATTAAAATCCAGTTCTGAAAAGCCCCCAGTCCAGGGGGATCAGGGACTGAAACCCCAGATCAGGACACTGACATTTAAGACTGCCTTTACCATGGATGTATTAATTTAATACATTGTAGAGTCCTAAGAGATGTTATTTTTTAACATAAACTTACTTCCAAATAATTCAGAGGAATACAGATTCAAGTAATTCTTCAAAGGCTTGCCTTAAGTTACCCTAACAAAATGTAGCTTTCCAAAGCTGACATAAAAGACATTAGTGTGACTGAGAGTATAGAGTACTAGTAACCGTAAATGAACTTAAACAGTTTAACAGTGCTAATATTGTCTTAAATTTACACAGATATCTTAACATAACCTACAGTGTTTACCATGAATATTAACAGCACGTAAGCATCACAATGTGTTAGGTATTGTTTTCTAAACCACAATTTCACTGGTCCCAGGTATGTTAAAATAATAGGACTAAGGCAGCAGCTATAATACATAAACAATTCTTTAAGAAATATGCTTAATGCTATTACCGCTTAGAACTGTGGAAATATAACAAAATACAAGTCACATTTACAGCGTAAGGCCCTTTGGTTTCTTAAGCAGCAAATGAAAGAACAGTTTCTTCAGTGAAAGGCTTTGAAAAATAAAGCGTGTAGGCTTTCCATAAAAAAGGTAACTAGTTCTTTCCTTCTCAAAATAGCCAGCTATAGTCTTCAAAATATTACGTAAGAAAGCTCCTGAAATCCCTAGGAAAGAAAAAGTTAAAACCCAACAGCAGTATCTGACAGAGCAGAGATTCTATCATGGGCAAGCTGAACACACACCTTCTGGGAAGCAGAAGAAACTACTGTTTGCTTTTCTGGAGAGCTTTATTGAATTTGGAGTAATACAATCAAAAGGACCTGAAATACCTGTGTATTTACCATATATTCTAGAGATTACAAACCTGTGTTTGAGAACTTGCTTCATACTCATCTATCCTTCATAAGGACTTAAGTTAAAACAAAACTAAAATTAAAATAGTTTATTCTAGTCAAGGCAATTTATGGCAGTCTGCTTTTTCACACAACCATGTGCAACTTGTACAAGGCAATCTTTTTCCATCTTCTCAACGGAGCCAAAAACTATGAAGTAATGCAAGATATTTCTGTGTAACTAAACAGGGTATGTTCAGTTACACAGAACTGCTTAGTTACACAGCTGGGGCAGTCAACACCTGAATTTTACAGAGAACGTTCTTTTTAGGAGGTTCCGTAACTACTCATAGTCTTTTTTCACACCAGTTAGAAGCAGTATCAAATTAGCCAAAACACTGGAATATATAATAACTGGGATCAAGTCACCACATGCATTTCAAAATCCTGCTTAAGTGGTATGTTGCTTTTGTTGTGGGGCTGGTAACAAGGATCTGGCATTATAAAACAGGTTGTAAACCAGCATGACCATTGGAGCAGTGTTCTTACTCTGTCCCAAACTTGCATGAAATTTTCAAACAACTTCTTACGCCTCCTGAATCTTGTTGTAGTTTACTACCACATTAATTTTAATTACCTTACAAGAGAAGAAATTCAAAATATTTTCTCTTCTCAGCCTCTTACACAGTTACTGGTTAGAGAGCTTTCTATGTAACACGGCTTACAAAAGTTTTTGAGGCAGCATAAGAATTGACTTTTTGCAAACTGTCATATGGCAAAAATGACAGTTTGTGCCAAATTCAGGCAACACAAATCATCAATAAGAATTTAGCAGACACCGAAAGGACTGGGCTGCAGGACTGCATTCACTAGTGTTATTACCCCCTAAGCATTTTTTTTCAATTTCAGAAACAAAATTTTGTAGGGAATTTCACAGGAGTTGATTGAGTACACTTCTGAATAATTTTGAAATACTTAGCTGCTTCTTTGTCGATTGAATGTATGCATCCTACCTTCAGTGCTCTGATGCTCAGTAAAGAGACAGGAAATCTTTAGCATGTAAGATGACTTTGCACTTACACAGTTCCGCTGCAGTACCAGGTGAATGCAAAATCAAGTCTTTTTTCCAGTGCAGAAGTCTTTACTCTGCTGGGCTGAAAGTTTCCCCAAGTCATGCTTTTACTATTCAAAAAAAGATGTTAATCAGCTTACCCATGATCCAAATTTCATCAATCTTTGAAAGAAGAAAACATTTTACCCAAAAAGATCTTTTAAGTCATTACTAGCTGAGCTGCTGTTTGTCATTGTGTTCGCTGGTTGTGCAAAGTTCTGAGGCGCAAAGAAAGGATTACCCTGTATACCAAAGCCAGGCTGTCCTATCATGTTCATCTGAGGTCCCAAGACTGAACTGCTCGCACCTGGGGACCCTTGCGGGGGTACAAACTGATTAACCCACTGGCTTGATTTCTGTTGAGCCAACTGTTTCATGCTAACTTTGGGTTTTTGAGGACCAAAAAGATTATCTAAAGCAGACATGTCTGGGGGTCTGTTTTGTTGTGTCAGTGGAGAGACTGCAGATGCAGCATTCATAGGACTGTAATTTGGCATACTGGCAGTTGGTACAATGTTCATCTTGGTTGTTCCTGTTGCACTTGGACCACTGAAGAAATTCTGAGTGGTGGGACCAGCTCCCATACTGAATCCAGCAGTCTGAAAACCCATATTCGTATTTAGTCCGTTTGTTATATTTCTCTTTGTGTTGTCAATAGGTGATGAGAATCCCATTCCAACACCCATGGAAGGGACAGAAGAGAAGCTGTTTGAAGATGCAACTTTAGCTTTGTTGATAGAATGGCTAGTCAAAGATGACATATTATCTATCAAGGTATCTGTCAAGTCTTTTGTCTGCAAAATACATAAAATGCAGTTAAGTGATTTTCCTGTACAAACACTCAAGCAGTCTTTATCATTGCACCTGTAGAAGTGGCATTCATTTTTCAGAAATTAGAATTTACTGCATGGAATTGGGCATGAAAGGTAACTATACACAAAAGCAATCAGGTTACTTTCATTCTTTGCTACTTAGAACTAATTGTTATGCAGCTTTAATTTGACAACTAAGACAATACACGAACTACTACTGTGACATTTGCTTACACGCCCCATTCCCATCCCCAAGCCCTTTATATATTTAGTTAATAAACTCCTCAGAGCAAAACTTTTTTTAATATGTACTTTTTCCTTATCTAGAACAATGGCCTTCCAATAATAACTATTCCTTTGGAAACTCCTGCAATTTAAAAAGTGGGAAATATTGCTAATGATGCAAATGGAAGGCAGATTAAAATTTATTTTAGTCTTGCTCAGCTGTGCCACTGTACTACCAGTGAAAATAAAGGTGACTCACAGGAGGAAAAAAACCTGCTAAATGCATACAGCACTTGAAAGCAAAAAGCATCACAGCTCCAATGGAAACACAGCAGTAGTTCGTTCTTTCTCACCTGCTTCACTGGCGGTGTTATTGCAGTTGCTTGTGGCTTCAGAGGTTGCTGGCTTTTCAGTTTCTGTGCCTGTTCTTGTTCTTTAGCTAACTTTTGCTTCTCTTCAAGTGTAAGTGATGCCTTTAAAAGGGAAAGTACTGACACTAAGCTGCACAGAATGGTTAGGCTTACATCGATATTTTTATTTCATAAATAAAATTCTACATTTTATCTTCATCTGTAATTTTATCATGAAGTTGCCTATTTTGATTTTCCTATCTAAATCCACTGCTTCAGTTTCAGTTTCATTGAAATCTATAATTAAGGAGAAAGAAAATGATCAAAAATTTATAATCCTAATTGCTGCCTGCTTTGTACAAAGCTACTTTCAAGGAAAGGCTTTCACAGAAATTCAAGGGTATGATTTGAACATTTTTCAGTGGACTTTCACATGTGACTATGTATGGTGCTGTGCTACACAAAAGCAGTTAGTTTTTCTTTTAAAACTTTAAATATGATAAATATTTACACATACTCTTTTTATGCAACTGTGTTAGACAGATGGATGTAACAGGATTCCAAAACCGAGTAAAACCCACCTTTTTCTGTTTTGATGACATCTCATTCTCTTTACTATCAGGTCCACTAGTTAGAAGGTCAGTTCCACTAGTATTAAATACCTTGTCAATCTGTATAAGTTCAAAGAAACAAAACTTAGTTATTTGAAACGTTTTAATTTAACATAACATAAACACTAATTTTAAATTTCAAATTTCTATATATAAGTAATGCAATAAAATATCGTTGCTTACCTGATTACTTGTACTACTAGATCTTGCCTCTTCAGACACACTCATTTGATTAGCTATATCCAAAGATCTATATAGTGCAGAGTATACAAATTACAAAAAGGTAACTTTATAGTCACATCCACAACACTAATTCAGGAATGCAGATTAGTCTTCTGCATTTAAATAACACAAAAAAATAGCATTATGAGAGCACTGCCATTTTTACAGAATGCTTGTAGGAGACTGGAAAATGTTAATATTCTAAATTGTAAAGGTTTCCTAATGATCATTTCACATGGTCTTAGTTCCTCCTTTTGAACAGGCTGACGCAGACTTTGGGCGGTTAATTTGACTCAGAAATCTCACCTCATATCAGACTCCATAAAATAGCTCTAAATATCTTCAAATACCCCTGCCTTCTGCAAGGCTGCAAAGTTTATGTTTCTCCAGTGCGGTTAATGTTCTCAACAACTACAGAAAAGCAACTTAGCATATAGAAAGAAGACATAAACTGTACCAGTGGAGCTCAGTATGAACTTTTACATGTAATGAATTCATTAAAAATTATTGACTCAAAATAATAAACTGTGACTGAACTGTATAAAAGTAAAGGATTTTACTGAATAAAACCACTGACATCGCATTATCATTCTAGGACTCATAAATCTTTGCTGACAACTGTGCTTATTTGAGGTAATTCTCAACTACTGAAGTAAGAATTACCTAGATTTTTTATTGCTACGGCTAGAGTTTTCTACATTTGCTAAAAAATTAACTGAAATTTATCTCTGCTCACTTGTTCCTGCTCTAATACACGTGTACATAAACACTTACTTCTGTTGCTCTTGCATGACATGAAGTTGCTCAAGTTTTGTTTTATGCTCTGCCTCCAATCTATTAAGCATATCTTTTATAACACAAATGAAAGAATTGAACTGTAAAAGAAATATACAAGAAGTTTGGATTTTGCAGTGATGGAATTCAGACATGTATAACTTAAAAGGTAGTATCTCATAAAACTTACAATACACAATATCAGATAAACTGCACATTTTAAAATAACTTATAATATGCCTTCGTATCTTCCATTAGATACCCAACTACAATCAGAGTGTATAGTGAAACAGTAAAAAGTATGTATCACTAAAAAAAACCCCACCAAAACCAGTAGGGCAACCCAGACAAAAAAAACACAGATTAATATTACCAGATCAATTTTCAAAAAAATCCTGTGATTACACTTCTACATTATCTGCAACATTTACAAACAAGAGCAAGGGAAGAAACATTAAGATTGTACTTTAGCTTTTAATTTGAATTGTAATTGTGTTACTAGCTAACTCTTTTGTAAGATATCTGGAAGGTGATAGTATTTTTTTTAATTTTATTCTTTTAGTTAAATCCACTGAAAAATAACAAGCTTTAAACATGCAAATACAGTAATACTGGCACACCTTTTGGTTTTGTTTGTTTGCTTTTACAACAGACACTGACATACCGTAATGTATGAATTTTTCTCTCACAATAGTTTAAACCTATTCTCTGCCAATTTATCAAGTAAAAGCACGCAACATAGTCATGTTCTTACCTGACTGAGATTAAGATTGTTCTCAATACTAAGAGGAATCAGATGGGGCAATACTTTTCCTGCAAGCTGTTCTTTGGTAATTCCCAACTTCTTATGAGTAAATGTACATTTGTAAATACCTGACAAACAACATCAAAATAGCAAAAATTGTTAGGTTTAGTAAACAGCCTGAACAAAGCAGCACTCTCTATATGTGTCGATTATCCAAACATACATTGGCTCTGTGGGCAAGGAGGGACAAACATGATCAACAGGATCATAAAAGCCAAGTACGCATCCACAACACAAACATATTACAGCAAGGGGCTTTGCTAAAGTTCAGAACAAGAGGAGGTCCAAAGTAACACTTTGCAGCTATGAAACCTGGTATTAGGCAATGTATTGTCCTGATCGATTATCTGAGAATATGCATCTTTGAACATACAACAAGCAATTAAGTTACCACAAACTGACAACCTGCCACTGAGAAATTAAGCTCCATTAACTAAGGATGTGTTGTCTCCTGGCATACTGAAGTGTCCAGGAGTAACTATAATACTCCTCTCCGATTGCATTTTACACAGATTCTTACCTAAATGTTTGGGGCTGTGTTACACATCGGATCAGAAATCACACGTAGTATTTACCTGTTCTAAAATCACTGAAAGAATACCGGCAGGCACGAGGGATCCTACAAGTTAAGCCTACAAGTTCTATAGTGTTTCTGAGACGAGGATTCCTCTGCTTAAATAGTTTAACTCTGGTGGCAAATACTGAACATACTAGCATAAAAGACGAATAAGGTTTCCTCACTTTCTATGGTTAGTATTAGAACAGAGCTGTCAGGTGGCCAAAGAAGGTATCACACACAAGATGGAAGGTATTACGATTCCAGAAAAAAGGAGAGCCCAAGTATATAAAATTGATTTCAGCCCATCATTTCCAAATTAGGGTTCATTCATCCACTGTATGCAAGTAGAATTCAGGAGTAATACAACTAAAGTAAAAGATACACTGTCCTTCATTCTCAGACAGCAAATACAAGTCAAAGCTGCAAGGATTAAGGGAAACAGTCAGCTTTAAATTAGTACTGAGAGATGCCCCCTTGATGATTTTGAGCAAATCAAAGTAATGCCACCATCACATATTATTACAGTGTTTAATGAGGGCTGCTGCCACTATAGCTCAGCTTGTTACACATGGTCTTCTGTCTACTACTTTTTTGTAAGAGAAATGGCCACTGTCTTCCAGACTTGGCCACATAGTCATACCTCTTAGCAGTGACTCTGGTCATCTGGTCTCCTTGAGCCCAATCAAGTTGTTAAAATCACACACCCTGAGTTAGACAAGCACCAGAGTGGCACTAGGAAAGCACAACTGGGAGTGAAGTCTGCCCTTCCAGAAGTAACAAGCCATTAGGTTTTGTTAGCTATTTTGTGAAACCTCACCCAGACTATGCTCCATTTCAGGGCAAAGGCAGCCATGTATGCTTAAATGTTCAACAAAATGAGTCTAACAAAACCCGCAGTGAAGAGCAGCAGATTTGTAGACAATCATTTATAGCAGCTGACATGCAAGAGCGGTAAGAGAAGGCAACAGTAACACCTTAAAACCTCCAGCAGCATCTGAAAGAAGACAGATCATATACTCTTCTGAGGAAAACAGCCCCTCTGGCTGTGTGGACCACACAGTTCACAAATGTGTCACAGCCCAAGAACTGCAATGAGTACTCAGAACTGCATTGGGCCCCGAAGACTACAAATGTATGTACTAGCCTTCGGAAGTACCAGCAATACCTAAGGTAACTGAACACGGGCATACTTACAGGAAGGTTTTTATAGTCAATTTAGTGATATACTCTGTAAATATTATCAATGATAATACAGAAAGCTTTCAGATTTGCAACATCAAAGCACAAAAGAGGATGTCGTGGTTTAACCCCAGCCAGCAACTCAGCCCCATGCAGCCGCTCACTTGCTTCCCCCCCACGCAATGGGATGGGGGAGAGAATCGGAAAAATAAAGCTTGTGGGTTGAGATAAGAACAGTTTAATAGAACAGAAAGGAAGAAACTAACAGTGACACTAATAACTACAAGAAAATTACAATAATAATAAAAGGATTGCAATACACAAGTGATGCTCAGTGCAATTGCTCACCACTTGCCGACCGACGCCCGAGTCCCGCTCCTCCTCCCCCCACCAAACCGGGCATGACATCCCATGGTATGGAATACTCCTGTGGTCAGTTTAGGTCTTCTGTCCTGGCTGCCTCCCCTCCCACCTTTCCTGTGCCCCTCCAGCCTCCTTGCTGGCTGGGCCTGAGAAGCTGAAAAGTCCTTGAATTAGTCTAAACACGACTGAGCAACAACCGAAAACATCAGGGTGTTAGCAACATTCTTCTCATGCTCAACCCAAAACACAGCGCTGTACCAGCTACTAGGAAGACAATTAACTCTATCCCAGCCGAAACCAGGACAGAGGAGAAAGCTGAAAGTATTAATTACCTAAAATTCCCATTAGCACTGCAGGTTCCTTGGACGGAATTTGTTGTAGAAAGGGTAAAATATCATCAAGCACAAACCATTTATCCAAGTATTCCAAAATCTTGCCTAAGCACACTAGTGAGTTTACTCGGACCTGTGAAGTATAATAAGAATTAAACAAACTCTTTACTGTATTTTTGCCCAAGAAAAAAAAATAATTACAAAACTCAGAAGAAAACAGGTGCTACTGAAACTACAACCTTCATACCTGAAAATTCAAGACAAGTTAAAAACCCCTTTTTGTGTCATAAAAGGAAAATACATATAGTTACACACTGCTCACAAAGACTTGGCTTTTCTGCATGACAAACACTGTTAACATATATTATTGTGGAACACACTTCAACAATTTTTACAGTATTATTAACACAGTAAGTCGTTAACAACTTTAAAAATTGTTAGGGTAAAAAAGTAAATGGTGCTTTTGTATTTGTAAAAAGTGAAAAAAGAAAAAATCTCAAAAGGAAACCAGAGCACATTGATGGGGTTTACCATAAAGACACAACAGCAGAAAAGCCAAAGTAATTAAAGGTAACAACATTTTTCTGAGGACTGAGAGATAAAATTATTAGGATACTTACAGCAAGAGAAGAAGTTTGCAAACATGCATTTTTAATTCTTGGAATTAATGAATTTTTCATTGATGGGTAATCTATTAAATTGGCAAACGTAGGGATTATGTTTAGGCAAAGCTCCTATAAAAAAAATTCCACATAAGTTTAAAAAGAAACATGCATCTTTATTATAAAATTAGTACTAATATTACTCAAGGTCAAAATTAGTTTAAAATGTCTTCTTAAGCTTTCCTTTTAAGGCAATATTTAAGGAAATACCATGTTCAACTACGCTGACCTTAATCTGTCAGACTCACTTAAAAATAGCTAGAATAATAAAGCATCACAATATGTATCCAGAATGTTGGAAAATGGATTTCAAACATTCATACATTTATAATAAAATATTCAGATAGCAAGAATATCTTACATTTTCTCAAAACACCTTTACATAAAAACCAACTTTTATTACATCCAACTGTAACATTTTCCTGCTTAAGTGAAGCAAATTTGAATGAGGACTATCAACAACACTGTAGCAATTTAATGACAGGCTGAAAGATAAAGGAGCATATCAAGATTAAAGATACTTAAGCAACAGAGGAAAAAAATACCCGATTTCAGACCAGTCTCAAAAAAATAAGACAGCAATATTAAGTATATGCTGCAAGTAAATACCTGAGTAATCAAACTACTGATGCAGAAAAAAACATCACACCAGGTATTTAGAAACAAAAACCTTTCTCCATAATATTGCAAAGGCTTTGCAAAGCTAAAAGTTACATCTGATTATCCAAATCCTTCTTTAAGAAATATTTTGTCTGTTTATCTCCCCCTTCCACTCCTGAATGCCTTTGGGTAACTGGAAGCTAATTCCAGTAGAAGAACGTTTTAAAAAAAACAAAAGAACCTTAGAAAGGTAGAGAAAGCATAAAGAGAAAAATTGAAGTATGGATACATAAAAATGTCACCAGAAGGTATATTAGTATGATTTTACACCAAATCAGGTCTTCCAAGGTAACTGTCAGCACACATGTTCTTACCAGTAGGACCTCAGAATAAGCCACCTCTCACTGACTGGTAAGAGCATGCATGCCTGCATACTTTCTGCTGCACAGGCAATGTAGTATAAATGCACATCCTACTTTTTGCTATGGTGGCCAGTAAGAATTTAGGATAAGAGCAGTAGAACAACAGTCAAGTGGTTACTCCCTGGAAAATAAGGGAACTAAATTTTATTTTACTAAAACAAATTTTCTTCGATATAACATTCATCTCTTTCAACATTCAGAAGTATTACATAGCTTTACCTCTTTTTTTTTTTTTCAAGTAAACAAACACACGAGTATACAAAAAGTTGGCACATCAGCTTAAAGAGAAGAGAAAAAAAATGTTTTAAATAAAGGCTGCAATTACTATACCTGGATCTGAATTGAAGGTGCTTCCAAGGCTCTATAAACCATTGGTAAAACACTGTTCTTTATTTCATCCGGTGGAGTTTTGGTCAGAAGCAAGTCCATTTTTTGCAGGAAGATCAACAAGATCTGTTAGAAAAAGAACAATTCAGAAGCCAAAAGTTTTAACTCCAGAAACACATACTTACAATTTAAAGTGTGTTGTATCATATCATAAAAACTTCAGAAGTTTTCTTGTAACTCAGTAAATGTGATCACTTACCATGTTGCTTGCCTGAAGGCATGGAAGACAAAAAACACTTTGACATATTATTGCATTTTAAAAACAGCAAATACAAATCAAACAAAATATGCATGTTCTAGACTAATCCTTCTGGAATAAGAAATCATAATGGCTATGGAAGGAGTTCTTGTTTCTATTTACAATATGATCTTTTGTTAAAATCCACCCACAAAAAATCTTTATACACACATCACTATTGAAAAAGCCAAACTTTCAAAAAAACTATGGCTCAAATGCTGTCCTTAAACCATTTGATCACAACTCCACATATAAAAGCTGTATTCCACCTGCATCTAGAATCAAAATAGGGACACAATGAAAAGAATATTATAGCTACTATACGGACACAAAATACCTGTATACTCTTTCACATGGAAATTGTGTATCATAAAATGAAAAATCCCAAACCACAAAATTCACATCACGTTAACCTAAAAAGTGACACAAGAACAGCATATTTACATAGTGGGATTCACCTTACTTAGGCTTAGCCACCTAAAAGTTAGCTGCTATTCTAAGTTACTCATCCAGGCTCAGCCTCCAATAGAGAGCACTATGTAACTCGTAAGACTGACATCTCATCTCAGACAGGTGAGACAACTTGCTACAGGTGACTTTGACTATCCATTGCTATCTAGACTCCTTTTAGAAAACAGGTTAGACTAGATGGATAAATTGTGGTTAATGGTATCACATTAATAATAAAAAGCCAAGTATTTCACAGGAGGAAAATATTTCAATTTTTAAGTCTAAAAATAGGTAGCAATCAGTGCTTCTATGTCAAATAAAAAGAAGCATCAAAGTGTAGTAATACAAGTGTACCAAGACCACATTACAAGTTTCCCCCTTTCATTTGCTTTCCTTTACAGGGAAGAAAAAGAAATTCTTTTAAACTGCAGCTAATTTTTGTTTTATTATTTAGGTTTCACAGAAGCAGTTCAGTTGTTTTCCACTGGCTGTCAATGCTTTTCAACTATGATAACATAAAGCTGAATCGTTTTTGATATATCTCTATACTCGTCTTTAACTAGAACGTGGTTCATGCTGTTCCAATGAATCCCTTTTATTTTTAGCTTTCTAAGGTCATATTTGATACTTTCTTTCTATTTAAGTAGAAACTATCATTTTACAGTCACAGATGGACAAACACCATCTAAGAAGCAAGCGGCAGCAGTTGCAATCTAAACAATAATGCTAAAGATGTGCTTCATTCATTAATACAGAGCCCAGTAGTTGTCAGGGTACACTCTGGTATACCGAATTAGAATACGAATTTACAGCACATCATATGCTAACTCTCTATAGATTCCCCTAGATATAAATTAAGGGCTTGTCTACACTGGGAAGCTATGTCACAGTAAGCTAGGATGTTAATTTACAGCACACCTGTTACGCCACGCTAACTCCAAGAGTATGATATGAATGAGAAGTTTAACTAAATATTCCATTTTCATACTATAAATTCCCTCATATAAAGACTTTCTGAACACTGGATAACAATTTCTTCATACTGAATTACAGCAGCTTCCCTATGATACATTTACTTCCTAACTCAAGTATCCTATGAAAGCCAAGCGACAGGCCCCTCTTATAAATCTAAAACATCTTGAGAGAGTGTTTGGAAGAAACACTGGCACCTTCCCCATCGGCCCATCTCCATGAGTTACAAACACACAGGAACTGGATGTTTTCGCCTTGCACTAAGACAGTCAGAGCTGAAATTCTGTCCTCTGGCACTCTGAACTTCTGTATTTTTTTCCTGAATTCCTGGTATATTAACTTTGAAAACCTGCCCTAGATTACTTAAACAAACTTTGCCATACTAAAAAGACCACAGAAATAATAGCAGAATAAGCTGTCTAGTACTTAGTGTGCATTAAGAATGTCAACCTAAGAATTTAATATATAGTATCTAGAAAGCTACAGAAAAACTTTGCAAAGCTCGCTCTTTATGAGCTGACCACAAGTCTGTATTCTGCTTTCCCTCATTTCTCAAGAAATAAAACAGCTTTTGTGCCCATATGCTCCAGATAAAACTTTGAGACAAACTTTTTGCAGTGAGGATTGTCTCACAAATCTGACGTTAAAAGGTAGCAAAACACAATGTTACCTTTTAGGATGAAATGGCACAAGTAACATGTTCACTGTCTTTCAGCCGGTTAGACGTTTAATTTTTTCAAAACAACAATGCTAACATAAAGCCTCAGTGTACCACAAGTAAACAGCATTAAGTAATTCTACTTCTCTGAGGTATTCTCAGTTACACAACTGTCCCCTTTCCCCCCTCCCAGTATAATCAGAGTTCTCTGATCCGGTTTTCGGAAACCCAGAAATAAAAGGTCTACTTGTTCATTCCTATGTTTATCTTGCCCCTTAAGTGCTCTGCAGAGAACTAATAGCATTCTGCAGTAAAACAAGGTGAGCTAGTAGGAATGCGTAGCTGCCTTTTATCTGTGGAGGCACAATGCCTAACAGTGACAGAATTCTCAGGAATCCTCATGCACATGGTGTTGACAAGAGGATGCAAATGTTTTGCTCCTTTACAGTAATGATAACATCTTACCACTTTTACGCATGTAAACAACAGTAAAAAGCATGTTTTTCTTACACAATACATTTGTGAAATAAAATGAAACAAATTTCACAAATTTGTGCACAACCCTCAAATAAACACTATTTCATTATAATCACTAAACAGCACTTTTAAGAGTGTGTCAAAGTTACAACTTTTCCACCCCATGATCCCAGTGCCAGCAATCTGGATACAAGAAAAAAGAAAAAAATCATAGGTTCAGCTGCTGGTAGAATATGTGCAAATGTTGTACTGTATAACCCTGCTCAGATTTGCTAGGTAAGTGATAAAATGCTTACAAATATACCTTCTACAATCAACCAAAAATACGAATTAAGTGGCAAATTAAATGCTTCCTTTTTTGCTAACCAAACGTCACCTATAAATGCAAATATACCCTCAGAAAACCGATCTAAAAAAGCAGGGGTGGAGGCGTTGTGAATTTCCTGGAAAAAATCTATTTTGCATGAATCAAGACTGACTACCTGGACAAGGTTGGGCAATCAGCGTGAAGCTGGAAAAGGGAAATAGAACAATTAGTCATTTTTCAGGGAAAAAACCACCAAAGAGAAAAACTGTAATATGAACAACATTAACATACCTGGATTGGTTCTTGCTGCTTAAAGACAGGACCAAGATCAGGCAGAATAAGCCTGATATATTCTTCTTTGGTGCATTCCTCAGCAATTAGGAGAACATTAGGCAAGACAAAGGGTACCATATCGGGATTCACAAATTCAGAAGTCAAGCAAGGTAAAATTCGCTGAATTATAACACGCTAAAAGAAAAAAAACCAAGCATGCATCACATTGTACTGCATTGCAGTAAGTTACTGTTGTGCCAGTTCAACAGCTTTTGTATTAACCTGATTATGTGCAAAAAAGCAGACAGACAATTTTCTATTTTGAACGCTTATTTTCACAGTATAACTAATTTACACTGTGCTGCTTCGCTTACTTTTCTCTGTTTGCACTCAGAACATAACTGGAGACTATAACAACTGTGAAGGTGAACAAAAAGCAATTAACTGTACAGAAAATGGGACTTTCAGCCACACACACCAATTATGAAAACCTTATTCTATATGCTTCCTTAAAAAAGACTCTAAAAAGACCCTTAAAAAAGACGCCCAGAAAATAATCAGGTTTTCAGTACGTCGTCACTCACTGAACAACCACATAATCCTACCACACCTGCCTGTAAAACTCCAGGTACATTCCCTAAATGGGATTCTGCTGACAAAACAGGTACTTACAGTGTGAATGTCTGCTGTAGAGTTAGACATCCTTAAATGCTTTTGAAGTCAATAAAGAGAAATACACAGTTCAAGGGTACAGTCCCTTCCTTCATAAAATATACTTTCAAGACAGAACAAAAAAAAAATGCCCTAAAGGTCCGTCAGTGGCTGTCTAAAGTTAGGTAAAATACATCCTATCTATTTCCAAATTCAAAGGATCAACGATTTCCAATGGAAGGAAAAAAATGCTAAATTAAAAAGAAGAGATTATTAAACATGAAGTCTGATTTTTGCACTGTGTACTTCAAAACAGAATTAAAAATAAAGAAATTTAATGCAATGGTTGAGAAGCTCAGCTATTCTATTATGTATTCAACTAATACTATTTTTCTATCACAAATGCATTATGCCTTATATAAATTAAAGAATACCACAAAAGGAAAAGGAGTCAGTCTAGACATAGTGTCTAACACTACACAGAAGAAATCTTTAATGACAGACATTTGCCTTTGGGGTTTCTGGGCGCTGCTAGCACAAGACAGCACTTAAGTCTGTTGAGGAAAGGAAGCTTTGCATCTTTCAACATTAAAGTACTGCCTTGCTATGAAAAAACTTGAAGAAATCATTGGGAGAAAAGGTGGCAAGATGACTTCAAAGAGCTACGATAACATGTGGAAACAAAGGGAAAGCCTTCTGAGCGGAGAGAAGACAACTCCCTTTCAAAGTGGGATGAACTACAAGAGGACATGCCAATGATGGTTCCTTATACATACTGATAGCACAATTTGACATTTTCCATTTAAAGAATTATTGATAGCTGAGGAATATTTCCACATCAATTATTTTCTAGTCTCCCCTTCTTTCCTACTACTCTATTCTGACAGTCTCATGGCAGTCTATTATGGTACGAGCTACATAAAGTCCAGCATTCCAAGATTTAGAATGTTAAGAGATGTTCACGTATTTTTAAACTATTTCAAGACATCATACAGACATACCTTAGGTAGTTTTGGCAGAACCTTTGGTAGCCCTTTAAAAAACTGTGATTTCTGAAGGTTATCCCTTTGAAACAATGAATCAAAATACTGAAGCGTCATTGCTCCTACATCATCGAAGAATGGTATCTAAAAATAAGATTAAAAGCTTGTGATCTGGAGGGAAACAACATTGACACTGTTATAAAGATTCCAAAATATAATCCTCTATTTACCTTTTCAATGCATTATAGTAAATCTTCACAATGACGTGCTTGCAACTAACAATTAGAAAAGTACATTTTTACATACTAAGTAGTACAATATTCATAGATAAAAGTTGATTATTAAGACAGAATTTTCGTAGCATTTTAAAGAAACCCATGCATGATATATGTACCTAAGTTAGCTTATCGTATACGAAATAATGTTTTCTCTACAAAAAATGGAATGAAAAGTAAAAACCTTGATTAAAAGTTCTCCTGGAAATAATTATGCTATTTAATATTACAACAAAGGGTAACTTACTAGGCCATCCAGATCTGGCTACTACCCCTGGAAACTTACAATGAATCAACAAGCATTTATATGCAACAAATGTGTAATTACATAAGTTTCCCTCCAATGTTCAGACCTACTTGTAAATCCTGTCTACTATAATTTCTCACATGATCTCCCATGTTTGCATTACTTCAGCAAAGAGGGCACAGGCCTTCTTAAGTATTGTGTAATAACGTATAGACCAGGCTTATAAAGATGGCACCAACAAAATACCAGAGGGTTTCATCTACAGCCGTGGTATACCATATTAAAACCGACAGAGCTGCTTCATCATTATGAAAGATCGACAAAAATGCATGATGCCAACAAGATTATTTATATAAAAATCCATCCCCAAATATTCAGCTTTCAGTTAGCAGATGAACGAATAGAGTAGAAGAGTGTCTATCCCAGACCTACAGAGACTGGAATGAAAAGTTCTGCGTTCAAAAACTTGCATGGGTAAGATTCCTCCTTCCTGCTAGCTCTCAGTTTTAGGGAGGGATATATCAAACCTCATTGGCTCGCAACAGTTAAAGACAAAGCATGGTCTCTCAGACTATTTAGACACTTGTTTTCAGTTGAAATATTTGTGCAAAAAGAAAGGATATAAAAACATTTAAAGAAGCTCTGCTGTAAGGCAGAAAGAGAAGCCAGTAAGACTAGGGCAATAAAGAAAAAGAGAATCCGAAAAGCAGACTGGAGTAGGGCAATACAGAAGAAAAGAACCTATCAGCAGAGAATTCAAGCTAGTCTGCACTGTGGACTTAAAGTCTGTCTTCTGATCACACACTATATGTGATTGTGGAATTCTACGCAGGTTAACACAAACTAGTTAAAACTACCAAGGTAAACTTGCCCATGTCAAGCTCCATTTTAGCTCATGTCATGCTGGCCACAACAAACTGCTTTTAGAACTAAAGCTCTAGTACCTCTACCCTACAATTCAGTCTGCAGTGCAGACGTGGTAAGAGACTTAGCATCTTTATAAAACCATACTGCTTAATACAACCATTTACAGATTTGGTTTTTGTAGTCCTTCAGACAAGTGAGCTGATACTTGAGTAGTATCTGCCAATTCCCTCACTTCCCATCCTTCAGCATGCATGTTGGCAGAACCATTACGTGTTCCCCCTCCCTTCTTCACTCACTGTTTCTTCCAACTGTTAAGACACTGATTTCTCTGTCTGCATACAATCTTTTTACATGACAGGAAAAAAAAATTGTTTAGCTAAGCAAATCTATAAGCAGGAACCTGAAAGGCTATCAGATATGAGAAAACAGTGTGTAAGACAAAGGAAGAATCACACTTTTAAGTTCTACTTTCAGATAGGAAAGCGGAGGAAGCGTTTGTCAAATTAAATTATCCTACTTGCAATTAATTTTTGCTTTATTATGGCAAGTAAGCTCTGAATATATTTTAAGGTCTTCTTCTGCATATTTAAAATACACTGAAAATCATAAGCCAAATGTTAATCCTTACATTTATTGCTCTTTATAATTTTATGGCTTTAAAATCCTTCCAGTACAGTTTTAAAGACTGAATTGTATAAAAACAATAGCATAGAAAATAATTCCAACTGTATCGGAAAGCAACAAAATAGCATTGCATTGAATGATTATTCTAAATGCTGTCTCAGCACCCACTTCTTCCATATTAATAAAGTTCAGCATAAGGACAACTTTTGGCATCAACTAACATCATTTCCAAAACAGTTAAAAAACATTTAACATTTCAACTAAAATGATTAACAAGGAAAACACTTTAAAATAGCTCTATTTCTACAAATCAAACGCTACTTTCCCTCTTTCCTATGGCTACTGTATTTTCCATGAACTGACCTTAGTCATTTGATCTGCGTCTGGTCTGACTGCTGGAGCTACATTTAAGAGTAGCTTTACATGTTCACGCACCTCCTCTGGTATATTCTGAAGAGTACTGGAGCTTAAACGGCTCAGCTGCGTAAGTAATTTAAGCACATGCACCATGAAGTCAGAAAATCCTGCATATAACTATTTCCAATACACAACAGGACTATACTTTGTCTTCTTGATGGTTTCTCTACCCACACCTTTGATATCCCTCCCTTCTCCCCTTTTACAACCCATTTGCTTCTGATCCCTCAGGCTTCTTTCCGTCTCCCAACAGCCTACCTGCTTCAGGTCACATTCCCCTATTTCTAACTTCCCATTACGTTTCAGTTATCAGAGAACACAAACCCACCATTTTTAAACAGGCACATGTTATTATCTGAGGTGTTGTCTACACACATTAAAACACAGTACACATAACTAATGGGCACCCAAAGAAGTTATGACAAAGGCAACTTGCATATAAATGTACATTATGTCAGCTGATCCAAGTCAACTGTCTTCTGCTAATATTCATAGTCCACAAAGAATGTGAAATAGCCAAGTGGATACCAACTGCAATCTCAAGTGATCAAATCACTCTGAACTCAGCCATCTTCAGCAGTCCTACATAGGTCATTCACTCCCTTGTGTTTCACATTGTTCACCCCAACAGGTGAGGTACTTATTCCACAAGCTCAGCATTCAACAGGTTTACAGTGAAATCAGGCAAAAAATGAAATCTGTAGTTTATAAAGTTGGTACATGTAACGTTCTCTACTCATATTTTTATTTCCCATATTTTGCTGGGATTCTTTTTTCTTGCTACAAAGATAGCATGCAAGGTGAGATACCATTATTGGACTGTTTATGTTGGAGCACTGGTATTGTGTTCTAAATATTTACATCTATTTTAAAACAGTAACTTTTCAAATATGAAAATCAATGATTAATAGTCACAAATAGAACAAATACCTGATCCAGTTGTCTACTAAAGCTTTTATAAATATCCTGCTTGTTGACCTCAAAAATTGGTTTCCCTTTATTAAACACTGCATACATAACAGCTCCTAGAGAGTACATATCACTGGCTGTCTCACAGCTCACGGAGAGAATATATTCTGGTGCCAGATATTCAGGATTTGGAAGACACAGAGATGGCAAGTTTGGATCCCATTCCTTACACGGGAACTTTGGCTACAAGAGAAGTAAAATAAAGTACATTTATTAGGGATTTTTAAAGAGCATTTTAAATAAGAAACTAAAGCAGCAAAAAATAATAAATCCACTCAAATTCAATTATGAGTGAAACAGAAACAGAGTAAGGCAAAACTGTTACGAATCTGTGTCTGGAGCTTAGAGTGATTAGCTGATGCAGTTAAGTCTGAATATTAGAGTTGGGAAGTGTAACGTAAAATCAAAGCACTGCTGTAAAGGGAAACGAGCGATGATGGGAATTCATTTCAGGGGGTAGCAAACAGGCACTGAGCAGATGCAACAGACTAAATTAGGGAGCTTTGCATGTCATTCAACATGCAGGTAAGCAGAAGTGGCACAGGCTTCAGCCTCTGTCTGAAACCATCACTAGTCTATTTTGACTCCACTGAGCCAACTTGGGCTCGTTTTCTGTGATGACCAAAGGCAGCACTCCAACCCAGACCTGTGCCATATGTTCAAACTTCCTGCCAACAAAATATAGAGGTGAATATTAAATAAATGATTCTGTACTGAAACGCAACGTCATGAAACTGGTTTCAGGGAAAGATCTGAATTTGAAATTTAATGATGATAAATACAAAGATCTATTACCTCCTGTTCAGATGGATTTGTTGACTGGATACAAAAATCAAAGCCCATAATTTTCCATGCTCCACTCTTATTCAAAATTATATTTTCAGGAGTAATATTTCCATGGACCATTTTCACACTGCTATGCAAAAATGACAAACCTTCAGAAACCTGTTAATAACAGATTATTATTTCAGGTTATATATTTCCCCAAATATCATGTAAGACATTTACAAAATTTCTGTTCCTGTGGTCATGTTTAAATTGGTAAGTTAACTAAGAAACAATTTTTTCACCACTATTTTAGGCTATGACTTAAAAATTATGTATGAAGAAAATTAAACACAGATAGGTAATCATCAGATGAGATTACTAATGCCGACTAACTATCACAGCATAAGGACGCAAATGCTTTTCAAACTTGATCAACATATTCACCAAATAAAACCTGGGAGCTACTGTTGCTCCACAGAAGGTAAAGAAAAGATTCACATGTGGGAGAGACAGCTGCAGCACAGACATTTATATCAAAAATAAAAATTAATTTGATTTTGTATTTTCCATATCAGAATAAGCAAACCAGTAGCAACCTGGAGCCTCCAGTACTCATTCTCTCTTATACTTAACAGTGATCAGAGCACTATCATCTCTCACTTCCCAATTATTTGATTTACTATAGGCAGACAAAACTTTGGCAGTTTACAAACTTTATAAAACAATCATTACTACTAAAAGCACATGCAAATTATAAGGACAACCTGTGTCATACCTGAAGCAAACCGTATTTGGTCTCCACATCATAAAGTTTGTATTCTTTAATGTCAGATGGTAAAGGAGAAGGTAGGTTGTCCCAGCTGCCAAGAACATTAGCTAAACTTGCACAGACTGGCTCTGTACAAAATGCCAAGCAATCCCTGTAGAGGAAATACATAAAAACATTTCTTCTAAGTAAATGTAATAAATGTCTTGACTGCGAATAAAGAACCATACAAACATCATATTACACATTACCAGAGCACTTGGTGCTACCTAAAACTGTGCTGTATTTCTGGTTTTGAATTTTTATTAGTAATAATATATTAAAGAGAAGTATATAAATATCTGAAGTATTCAAAAAATATTAGAATTTATTTATTTCTCTATTATTTGCTTGTACCACTAATGATGCACGCAACGCTTCATAAAAAGTTTTAACAAAACAATGCTTTTCTTGTCCTGATCCAGAAAAATCAAACAAATAATTCTTACTATTATTAAAAATCGTAAAATCAGGCTTTTAGCTGTGCCTAAAACTGACACGTCCCTGACTGAAGCAGTATGTAATGTGGTCAGACAGTGATCAGAAACAAAATTAATAAAATGTAAGGTAGCACCTGAATATTCTTTTACTTTGCAAATAAACAGAAGAGGCGCAAACACAAATACATTTGTTGTATGAACTGCAGTTTGCATGTGAAGTGACTGTTGCCTAAATTATTTTATCTGTTTTCTTCATGAAAAACTACAGATCTCGTTTATGCATTTTTCTGTCAACAGTGTTTGAAACACACAGATGAAGCAAACTTCTGCACATAAAGTGGACTGGTTGTAATACTGTCCTTCAAAATCTCAAATTTCGAAGTCCTGAAAACAATGTATGTCTCAGTTTCACAAACTTCATGTAACATAGACAGAGTCATTCATTATATCCACACTCTTCATACTAGTTTGCAAAGTGCTGGAGGCCCTGGACAGTAATTGCACCTCACTTCTTAATTGTTTCAAAGTTTTTTTGGAGAAAGCATGACATGGATGGTAGCACACATACCTGGTTTAAGGATGAATGATTAAGGAGAACACTAAATACTGCATCAATATGAACACAGGAAACTGAGACTGAGTAACAGTAATAAAGATATATTTTTGAATATAAAGTTATAGGCAAGAAGACAGAAGCCTAACTTTCTGTTCATTCCATAAAAATATCAGAGAAGACATGATGCCTCAGCATGAATCTACCACATAGTTTTTATGTATCTCAATAATTAACAAGCTTGCTCTCTGAAGTAAAGTAAGGCTGATTAAACATTCAAACCTCTTATTATTCATCCAGATTTTAGTTTTACTTTAGTTTTATCCACTGCCTTTTTGAAGGAAAAACAACTGAAAATTAAAATACATTGAAACATAAGTGTCAGCCAACCTGACAGAACTTCTTTGCTTGGTTTCCCTACCATTCTGTTAATGCCTTCCCTTTCATGTTTCTATTAACACAACTAGGGCTATAAAACTCGTTTCTGTAGTAATCACGAGGAAGAATCAGAGCACAGAAAGACAAAGTCCTTAATTTTCAATCTGACTTCAACTTTACCACAGAGCTTATACATTTAGTTATGGTTAAGGCACAGATGATAGAAAACACCTAGGGAACAGTTATTCCGTGGTTTTCCTAACATAAACTCCCTGATTGATGTTCTTTTGAAGAATAAAAAGATGGTTTTTTATTTTTTACTTTAGGAGTTAATTAAATAAGGATCCAAACCAGAGTAACGGAAGGATGGGGCAAATCTAATTAAAGTAATTGAATACTGCAGAAGCTGATGTCTGCCATATAGTGCAGCTTCTCTAACAGTTCCCTGAACAATATCAAAATGAAATTCAGAGTAACATAATAAAAAGAAAACAACTTAAAAACAAAAGTGATGGCCAAAAATGCATACGCTTTGGGAAAAACTGCAACAGATGGAATGTCCAGTAAATTTAGTACCTGGGATTCTTCACACTACTACTATTTATAAAGGGCAGCAATGACATTATGAGTGAACCTATAATTTGGCTTTTTTATCCTTTTCTCCAATAACAAGTTAAATACAGAATAATATTGCTCATCTGTGCTGTTACTGGAATTCAAGACCAGCTGTAAGTAAATGTATTTATATTAAATATTTAGTATAAATAAAGCGTTATTCATTATACAAATGTATTTTAAAATGTATACATCATAATAGATATAATATATATTATATGAAATATAATTATATTGAATACCAATAATCTGGAGTAGAAACATTCTATCAATAGCGGAAAAGCTACCTACACACTAGGGTCAGAAAGGTATGGCCTTTCTTGCTATATATGCTTCAGCTGTGCAGGTACACCAAGTATCCCTCCCACAAAGGAGGAACAAAGGGTGACTTCCAAGCACTTCAACACAATTGTACGTTACCTCGGAGACACACAAAAAGACCAGGTACAGTCTAGCCAGAAGGAGCCCCTGCCAGATTTCTTGAAGAATAAGCATTCTGGAAAGACCTGCAATTCTAAAGAAATCTTACAGCATGCTTGCACAAGGTTACACACACAAATATTCTAAGCAAACTTTTCTTTTATGAACCCCCTCCAAAAACCGTTACATCAGTTTCTGGCACAGCAAGCAACCGGACAGGTTTTGTGCTACTGCTGTTTCTGCCAGTAGCTGAGTGTGCTGAGTATGGAAAGAAGAACAAGTGCAGCAAAGCACAGAGCATTACCACAAACTCGGGAACGAGAACTCTGACATAACTACACTGTTAACTTTACTCAAAAGGCTTAAATTCTTCACAAGAAGAACACCAAAGCTTTCTTAACACTCCAAGGTATGAAGCTTAGCCTTTTCTTCTGAAGTGCAGAGTTCACGGAAGAAATAATTATAGATGTAGTTGCTGAGTCAATCGAAATACCGTGGCAATTTTAAGAAGAAGCCTGGGCTATACTCTGGGATTCACTTGCATACACTATGACTGAGATGACCCTAGGCCATTTAGTGCGTAATAGTTTATTTACTGTTGTAGAGTCCTGAGAGTTTTCAATTACCTAATTAATCTTACTTAGGCTTTAGTGAGGGGCGTACTGAACCACAGGGCCAATGACAGCTTTGAAGCCTTGTTAATGCGAAATGTGTTTAGTACTCGAGGAAAGATGTATATGAATATGTGAGTGTCATTTAATCCAAGAAATCTTTCCCAAAGTAGGCATTACAAAGATGAAGCAGCATTCCTACAGTATTCTCAGCTCCTAGAAGCCAGTACGTTTCAAAAAATGCAGGTTAACAGACACAATCAAAAATGTAGAATTTTGAAAAGTAATGTACAAGAACCTTTATTAGGCTACTGTTTAGAGAAACTACTTTGGGAAAAAAACTCTAAAACCTTCATGATCTTCCTCAGTAGCATCAAGATCAGCTTTCTATTTTAACATGAAACCTTCATTTTATTTGTTAGATTTTAGTGTGCTGTTATCACTACAGTTGAATGATAAATCTGGAAGAGTAACCCATTATTGTGCCTCGTGACCAACCTTACATAAATCAAATAAGCACTACAAAAATATGCTGAATTCTGTCTCCCTCAATTGACATCTGAGGACCTTTTAAACATGTACATGGCCACAACACATACAATTTACCAAAAATCTCCAATCTCACATGCACTAAGTACATACATCTCATAAAAGAAGCAAATGTATAAACAACCTTTTCAAAGAAAACAATTTTTAAGACAGTTCTTTAAAAGTGAAATTAATTGAGCTACCAAATTTTCATGCTGTAAGGGTCATATGTAGCCTTATAGCTGCAACTGCACTAAAATCACGCAATAGATTATTAGATTCACACCAGAAATGCATCCTATGGCTTGGTAAGAAAAAAAATCTGAGGGTGTGGCGATTACCATTCTCACATGAGTAAATACAGTAATCTGTAATCTCATCAGATGTATGTGTTGAATGTTCCAGATATTTTACGTCCAATAACAAAACAATGATTAAGAAAGTCTGTTCTCAACTTTACTACAGCCTACCTGGATTCTTCCAATGGATGTTGAACAGTAAGTAGTCGAGGGTGTCGAAGCCTGGTTAGCTGTTGAACACCTCGTTTTAAAGAATCAATAATCTGATCCTTTTCAAATTTTTGATACTTGTCTATTAGCTTCTTATCAAAGACAAAAACAGCCACTTCCTAGAAATAAGCAACAAAATTCATTTGGTATATAACACAGCCAAAAAATAAGCCTATCCACAATTACATACACACACACGTTTTCTAAATGAACAGTACAATCCCACCAATGCAATAAGTATTTCAATGTATATGTATACATACACATTGTCCTTACTTTGTCCCAGTCATAATCACACAGGTTACTGTATATAACCTCTGGAATATATATTTTAAGAGTTAAGGTACTACTGCTTCTTATCTTACAAACAGTAATACATAAACTATAACCACTATCTACACAGTCACAAAGCAGCAGATCACAGGACAGAAATCAGCTTGATTTTAAGTAGATGAAAGCATTTACATCAACTATGAACAATTAAAATATTCTGGGAATATATGCATTCATTTGGCATTAAATATATCAAGTGGTGCTTTATTAAACCAGACCCTACCTCAGCGTTCTGCTCCAAACCAGTACGACCTATATTAAACTAGACATTCACGAAAGATAATTTATAGTCACAGTAATCAACTAATCTGATCAGACCATTCACATGATAAAACATTCAGAATTTTTTAATGCTTAAAAATGTGTAAAAAGAAGTCCCGGAAATGCCGTAGATGTTAAAAACACAGAAAATAGTTCTTCCAACTGACCTCTGCAAATGGAGTGGGAGAAAATTAAGAAATTTATAGGAAACGCTGAAATTACAGAGGTGGATGTGAAATAAAAAATTAGATTACATCACCATCTTGGAAGCCATTAAAGAAAAATAAATCAATCAACGGAAAAAAGGAATTTAAAAATTTACCATGAAACACACTTTCTTATAGTCCTACAAGAGCATTATGAAAAGGTTAGAAACCAGTAGAAAATAGTATGAAAATACAGCTTTCGGTCCCAAGAGGAAGTCTATGCTCTTGTACTGTGTATTTTATAACCATTATGCTAATTAAAATCTCACAGGAACAGTTACATTATTGATTTTTTTTAAAAAAAGACTTCTAGAAATAGGCTATATAAAAAAAGAAATTCAGTCCAATACAAAAAAAATTGCTTTCTATTTTTTAGCTGGTACCTCTTTCATTAAGCTGTTAGCAGGTGAACATCTGTAACTAACTCAACTAAGTACACTTTTCCTGCTTCTATCTATACCAGCTCCCTGTTCCAACTCTTTAAGAGTAATGGATCAAACATTAACATTGACATAAGGCAGGGAGGAACCAATGACAGGGAATGGAAGACATACACTACACCCACTATTTAGAAAATACATATTTTCCACTACGAAGGGTCAATGTATTGAGCAGTATGTGACCACTAACAACATTTCAAATTAATACAGTAGTTCTAAAAGCACTCCTCTTTAATGACAAGTCAAAAGAATCAGAAAGTGAATATTTAAATCACGTAAGTGTGGGATATCAGCTATGGTTTGAATATTTTATGATGGCTATAAATAAGTTCTATTGGTGCTTGCTGCAATCCTGCATGGTTTGTTAAGTTTGACAGAACTTCTACATATCCAAAATTAGCTCACATGTAAGTATGTACCTGAAATTGTAGTATTCTAGGTATGAAAATGACTGCTATCACATTGATTTTGTAGACTTAGTTATTGTGGAGTATCAAGAATCAAAATAATTTGAGCTGTGTGACAACTTGCTTCCAATACCTTCATTTTCATGTAACACATCTGATACAAGAAGAAAGCATACAGTCATCTCTGCTCATGGACACTAAAATGTTCTGTGGCCCATGACTCAGCTGTCTCTTCATTCTTCTGTACAATGATGTCTCGTGACTTATGAGGGTTAAGTTATTATATTGTTGATATGGCATTCTGCATATAAAAACCAATGTTGATTATGGAATTGAATTTCAGAATGGCATATTTTGAATTAATAATATCAGAACACACTCTCAGTGCACAGAAATTACTGAAACCATATAGTATGCTTGGAAACTTTTAAAAGTTTTATGCTGTGTGAACCAACCCTTTCAAATTTTGACTATGAATACATTATTTCTGTTATTCGTTTTCTGTTTTACAAGAACTGATATTCAACCCCAAAAAGGAGGGCTACTGACTGTAGCTGATAGGGATTCCATTTCCTGTAACTACTTTCACAGAAACTTACTGAGATGAAAGCCTACAAAGGTTTACGTAGTTACTACTTCTTTCCCCAGAAAGCTCCAGGGAAGCTACCACTTTGTTGGTTTTCATTTCATAGGTTTGAAGGAAGAGTAGCTACCTCCTTGCAGATGACTACTTGTTATTTAATTCTGCAGTTGTGTCGTAATGCCAACTTTGTGATGCAAAAATAAATTTAACACATAAAAAGACTGAAATATATTAAAAAGCCCCCGACTGCTCTCCACCAAGAAAGTGAAAAAGTAGAGACAAAACAACCCTTATCTTTAACGACACAAATTTTCATTCATTATGTGACATGAAGTATACACACCCTGCTCAACATGCTCTTGTCTCAACACAGTAAACTGGTAATGCTACTACTACCTGCGTTGGGAAGTATGGACAAATACGTAGGGCACTAGACTGGCCACTCAAGAGAATTAAGCTTAAATCTCAGTTCTGTTCACAAACAAGAGATAGTCCACACCTTCTCAGTATGCAGTGAGATGAACAGAAAGAAGTATGGCTATTCCATTATCATTACACTTCCACAGCTTTTAGAGTCTTTAATTTAGAAATACTTCCTAATTTTGTTTGCATCTTTTTCGACACAGAAAGCCAGTGTGTTTCTGAATTCTTGCGTTCCTCTTGGTGGCAGGAGAGAAAGCATGACATGCCTTGGTTGCCTTTTTCTGGTTAGGGAGAATTATTTTTGTTAATAATACCCGTAAAACATTCAAGCACTATAGTGATGAATGCTACAGAAACAAAATATTTAATAACTACAGTTCACCATGTGAACCATCCTGTGAACTGAATGATGCAGTACTCTTGTGGAAAAAAACTAAATGTGATCACGTTAAAGACGAAGTCATGAACATAAAAGTGAAGGAAGTTTTAAGGCAGCAGAATGATTTTAGAAACTTTATGTTTATTTTCCCTTTCATTTTTGTTTTCCATTTTACCCATATGCACTCACGCATTTTTATAATTAATAATCAAATGTAACACATGATGTTTTACCAAAGCCTCCTACTGTGCAAAGCGAAATAGCCTCTGAACTAAAATACTGGAAAGCATTCCAGTATTACTCTGGTCTTTTGCCAGAAAAAATTTTCCTCCAGCTTTTGGGAGTTTTATTTTTAGAAGCTTACCAATGTTTTTTTATAACCCTACTTTCTCGTCAGTTTGTTTCAGTCATAAGGTATACAATACAACTATTTCATTTTTAAAATGAATTAGCCTTTAAAGTTTGAATAGTAGGAAGCTTTCACTTCAAAGCTACTGTATGCACAGCCAAAACAACAGAAAGCTGACGTACCTACCATTAACATACTTAGCGTGACCACAATAAAAGTCAAACACAAGTACAGTAGTCTTGAAGTGCAAACCATTATCTCCTTAATTCTGCTAGTTTTTACAACTGAGCTGCCAACAAGAACATTAAATGACCTTACCCTATCTATTTCTTTATGATCACACTTTCTAAGTGGAAAAAAGGACAAATGCCATACTATGCCAGAAAAAAATGTAAGTGCATAAAGACTACATTAATAAATCCAAGATGACCAGAAATGCATACTGTAAAATCAGCAATGTTACTTCACATACACACATTTAACCAGAAACTCATAAATCTTTTAAACAAATCAGCTATCAGATAGCACCAGACAAACATATACACACAAGTAAGTAATTTCCTCACATTCTGTTAGGTTGTTATTCAGTCACCTACAAAGTAAGCAAGAAAAGACAAGGCACACACACACAAAAACCCCAACCAAAACATAAACATTCAGAAATCCAGGAAAACCAGCAAGGCAGGAACCAGGCAGAACTCTAAAAAGAGAAATAAAATCATACATATCTACTGTTATTCCACAGAGGTGGAATATTTGTAACTGTCCACTGACTTAAAATAGGAACCAAATTAATCCATATTTAAGTCTTAACTGCAGCTGATCAGCTTCTGTAAGACTGCTGAATACCATTTGTCCTGAGAACAAAGACTTCTGATCAGCCCTACTGCTCTAATGCTAAATGTTCAAATTTATCTATTTTATCTGGCTACAATGACTTAAATTATCACTTGCGGTGTTGTAAAGTGACAACACCATGGGCAATTAAGCCCCTACATCCTGCTTGTCTGATTACAATACACATTTACTGTAAAAAAGCTAAGTGCTTGTAGCTTCAAATTAGAGGTACACACTTGCAATAGAGCCCATATGTGCATCACTTCACAAGGGTGACTGCTACCTCTTGGAAAATGACAGCCAGCCACTTCCATATTGCCCAGCTAACATTCAAAAGGTACATGCAAAAGAAATAAAAAATGTTAAAAGAACAGATATATTGCAGTGCACACAACATAAACTGTTTGTATTGCTGCGCAGTTTTATTTTGCAATGGCAAACTGAATGTTGACATGATGTTACCTAACTGGTAATATTAATAATGAATAGTAGTTGCATGTCAAATCACCAGCCATCTAACATTCCCTGCAGTACAACTGCTGCTGTATTTTCAATGATCAATGATAGCATACAAATGTACAGATGTTAGTCAGGGTTTACAGAGATATTGCAGGATCACATCTAGTAACACCTGATCTAAAACTCTGCAAAATCAGTGGTCAGAACACCTATTCAAAGCTTGAAAAATACGATCGACAGGAACCAAGTTACATACACTCTGCCAGTTAGGCACTGAAAGAAACTTGCTGCAACTCTCCAGACCTTAAAGCTACACCTGTTACAGGTCAAGTGCTTACTGGGCACAGACTGTATAAAACCTATCAAAACTACCATACTTTCAACATTATCACTTCTTTGTATAGTTGAGTAAGACCAAAAAAACACCCCAACTGGTACATTGGGCAAACTCAGTAAATACTAGATGTATAGAGATCCGCAACAGCTAGACAGATCCTTGAGAATACGGCAAAAGAACCTGCTTAAGATTATTCAAATTCTGCCACAATCAGATCACACATTCTCCACAGATTATTTATTCTGCATAGTATATTTCTTCTCTGTTTGCTACAGTTTATTATCCTGCCATCTAACAGACTGTATATACGTTTTCCAAAGTTATTCCTTTGTGTCCATTTCTTTTTGGTACATCTGTAGCAAGCTGACTCATTGTCTAAGTGACTTCACATCACTTCAGCATCAAGTTTAACTGAAGGCTGTAACTTATTAACACTTCTTTTTACTCGCTGAAAATTCTATTTCCTCTCCAAGACTGAAAAAAGACTTTTCACGTTTCTCCAGTACAACAAAATCATTTTCTATAATAACAGTTCTTAAACTCTGTTTCTGGCAGATCTTCTTCCAAAGTCACAATCCCACTTTCATTTACACACGTGACTTCAAGTGAGTCAAAAGTTTATATACTAGTGCTCTAAACCCTACTACTTTACGGAAACTAGAAGGGAACAATGCTGATCTGAAAGCAGCACAGGGAAGGCACAACTCGCTTCCTCCAGAACCTCCTCCCCTATCCCATGGCTTCCTGTTACTGTATCTCATGACTTAACGTTTCTAACCCCTCAATTTCTGTATGGCAGCTGAGCAAAAAACTACATTCTCTTTCGCAAGAACAAATGATGGCATACTTCACGATTATTTTAAACTGTAAAAAGCCAGTAGTGCTGCCAAAAAAAGCTGCAAGGTAAAATAAATTAGGGAACTGACCCATGTTAAAACAAACTTCTTTTTTCTTGTCAGATCACTTTTAACTCAGATTAATTCTTGATCTTGGTCTCGAATTGTATGCTATGAATGCAGAGACACTTCTTTCTCCAGCAGTAAAGGCTGAAAGCAATAATCACCTGTGTAGCTGAGAACTTTATATTTAAATAATGTTGAGTTCTTCATTTCATTTTACTTAAGAGTACTACCCTTAGCATTAGTCTGCCCATTTGATTTTGTTTTTAAATGCCACTTACCAACTGCTACCTATCAGTCTGTTATCTAATGCTTATAAACTTAGGACTTTACTTGACAACCCACCTGTTTTGTTGATTTTTTAGTTCCATTAAATATCTTCCAAGCAAGACCGTTACCACCACTGGCAATGTGTCGGCCAACATCAAATTCCCTGGTAACAGGATTTCCCATGACTGCACTGGTGACATCAGCCGTTACCTTTGTAACGGTACTCTTCAATTTATTCAGCATGGACTCCATTGTCTCAGCGGTGCACCAATGTCTACAAAGACAAGAGAAAAAATAAAGCTTCACACTCCTCTCACAATTTCTGTTAACACAAGACACATGGCGAAAACTAGCATCTAACAAAGGATCCAACAGGATACAAGAGTAACCCACAAAAAGAACACTGAAATATAACTTCCAGGGCTTTGCAGTTATAGATATTCACACTGCATACATGTATCTGTCTGTGCGTCCCTGGGCATTATATGTCATTGCTTCTACTCCTCAAAAACTTCTGAATCTCTTGATCGTTATTCATTAGGTCTAACAAAGCAATCAAGGACTGAGAAAGTCAACCATTTCTTGAAAACAGGTAATTGAATAAATCAGAGAATCTATAAACTGTTCCCATGAAGGGAAAGGTTCACACCTTGTATATCAATATCAAGCAACAAAGAGAACCAAATCTGAAGGAAACCAGGCTCCTTTAATTCCAGTGCTCATGGAACTACACATTTTCTGAAAGGAAGGATTGCTTAAGAACCCAGACCAGCAAAACAACAGAAGTATATTACATATAGAAGACAAGTAAAAATGTGTTCTTTCCTACACTGTGCTTGTCAAAATACAAGCTCAAAATTACCCATCAGATTGCTGACATTACTATTTGTATCATCTAAGTATTAACGAGCTTAAGTATTAATCAGTTGCTGCAGGGGAAGGAAACAAGAAACCATCTTTTTATGCGTTAAAATTGTGCAAGGAAGTTTTTTTACATCACCCTGCAAATTTGAGAGCTAAAAGACTGTGGCAGCTTACAATTTATTTCATCTTGCAGTTTCCTAAGTTGTCATAATTGGTTCCAAAAAATCTGACTTGCCTGTTCTGCCAGATAGAAGTTCTGAAGCCTATGCCCCATTTATACAACGGTCTCTCTGGTAATGGATACACAAGAAAGAATGAACACAGGAAACAAACAGTGAAACAAAGAGATAGATGTTCATCTTCCTTATCTGTGTGAGCGAAGATGAAGACAGAATGCAAGAAGAAATTATTTTCTGGACGCAGTATTATATGGTACATTCAAAAGCAACACTTAATGATATTTCTTCATTCTCTTTCAAATAAGGTATGAAGAGCACTATTTCTTCAACCTATAGTAAAATAAACCTAAGAGAGCACATCAGCAAATGTACTGAAATCTGCAGAAATACTATTTTCAATTATGGCCTCATTTGTCATAGACTCAATTCATCAGCATATAATTTGTGTAAAACTATTTCTTTGAAAAATAGAGAATGTCATTCCTATTCAAATGGACGAGATAAGATTCTGTTGTGATAAAGATGATGTTTGCCAAGTCATGGTAACAAAGAAAAAAGAAGCAGAAGGCACTAACAAAATAACCCAGTGAGAACTGGGACTAATCAGCCCCAATGTCCTTCTGATCGGATATGAGGTGCTTGCTTGTACAAACTAAAGCTCTTCCCACCGTATTACATACGTTTATAAGGCAATGTTCTGGTCTGAACATTGAACAGATAGATTATCTGGTGTCCGTTAATATATGTATTTATGCCACAGCTTTTTCCACATTCAAGACACAGATGGAGTTTGTTTCCTCTGCACAGCTCCTTAGTCTCACAAAGTCTGTAGCAACTTATTTTTGACACCTGTATACCTCAGTCAAACTCGACTGAAATCAACCACACTAAAGTTATCTGGACATGCACACCTTCTCCCCCTGGTACTATAGATCTGATTCCATTAGAAATCAAGACAAATAATCTGATTAGTATTAAACCAGAAAGATAAACTTGTTTTCTAAAAGAAGTAATAAACATACTAAACAAAACTTCTTAAAAAGTTGTGAGTTACTGAACAATTCACTCCAGCATAGATGTGTGTAACGGTATTAACCTAGTCCTAAGCAAACTCTAGCACAATGCTAGAAGCAACACAGCTACGCTGCTCTGCCTTGACTATTGTTGCAGTTATATCCCACCCTCAGTACTCTTCCGCAGTGAAATGCAGAAATACACTAATGCTGTGGCTCCATAGGTATTTCTCCAATTTCCATGTCAGCTGAGTGATGCAACTTTGCGCTACTAAATGAAGAGCCAGACTAGGAGTTTTAAGAAAACATACTATAAAAAAGGTAGGTATTCAGCTGCACAGATCTCGATCTTGCAAATACTTAACTTTAAAATTAGAAATAGTACTTTTGACTTCAATGGGACTACTCAGGAACAGAACCAGATACAACTGCAAGCATGTTCAGGGTGGAGTTGGTCTTAAATTATGGGGACTCTGAGTTTTAGATATGAGAAGCTGAGTCTGAATATGATGAGATAATCTTAAAAATAATTATGTACTTGCTTGGTATGTATTAAGTGATTTGTTGAGAACATAAATGGAAATAAATTACAGAAACATAGAATTCCTTTATTAAGTAATTTTATTACAGTATGTGACATTTTATTACAATATACTAATTTTACTTTATGAATTGTGCTATGGAAAAATGCATGCAATTCCTAACTGTGTAGCCCAAGACCAAACAGCTATTAGACACTGGCTAATATGCCTGTATAAAGGAACTTTTCATTAACCTGATAAATAGGTAGAAACAAGGATCATGGAGTATTCTAAACAGGAGCTATAGGTATTTCCAGCTCTCAGAGATTTTATTCTGCAGCTATTGCATGGGGCAAACTCTATATGCTAAAGGACTGTAAAATCAATCCTAATGAGTTTAAGATAACCACAAATCTAATTTATTTAGTTTTAAATCCTGTGCTTTTTGCATTGTTTCATTCACTCCCAGCCATCAAACCTTCTCCACTATCACTGCAACACAATCTTGTGTTAGAACTCTCAAAACTAAAGAGAGGCTTTGCAAAATTAATCACGGAGATATCACGAAGAAGATGCAAGTGAATGCATGTTCAAATTCCTTTGTATAAATCTGAAAGGGAGCTTCTCTATACAGGTGGTGGAAAAAATGGTGCAGTATTGATTAAACCAGAAGTGCCCTCTGCTGTGTGTGACAGACTAACTGCAGCGAGAAGCCTGGAAAAGCCACTAGGTGAGAATGTTAACAGCATTCCAATGTCTGAAGGGATAGGATTTAAAAATCAAGCCTGGTAGGCCCTGTCCAACCTGTTCCTCTCCAGCTTGACAGTATGCAAACTACTGTTTAATTTAGCTACTGAGTAAGGAGTACTGAGAAACTTCTCAATAGGCAGCTTGGGTTTTAAGTTTACATCTGTCTAATGCTGTAAATTTGTAGAAATCCTCATGTCAACATTAGGACTGTAAACTAAAATAGCGTATTTTGCTTTATAAAAATGACTGTTATCATCAACTTCAGTAAAAACTCAATATATGTCAACAGGAGCAACGTACCTAGAAAATCCATGCCAAAAAAAAATATATCTATTTTGGGTAGTATCTGTAACACCACAAATCATGATGATTTAACCGTATCTGAAATATACAACTTTAGTTCTCAACTGTACGAAAACTGGTTTGTTCAGTTCTTTCAAGACTGAACTACTATTTATAGAAAAATTAACAACCATGGGACAATAAAGTCAGTCACCCACAATGAAACTTTCATTTCAAGTTAAAAGGTACAAATGAGAAAAGTACAAGATCTTAAGAGTAACAGTGTTCAGACAAGCAACACAGGACATGCAATAAATGTTTAAGAACTTTGTTTTCTTCCTATTTGAATTTCATGGGTAATATTAATGCTACTGATACTAAATCCATGAAACCTAGAACTAATCCTAAAAAGAAATCCCGCTGCTCAATGTGTCGTTTTCAGGAATTGATAATGGTCTTTATGCTGATGTACATCAGGAACAATACATCAGCACGATGACGACCTAATCACTTGGCAAGGCAGTAAGCAACAGCCAACACAGTGAAAAGAAATGAGGCAAAACTTTCAAAATGTTGAAATAAAGGTAAATTCAAAACAAAGATTCCTCACTATTCTTTAATTCTCACTCATGTAAAACAACCTCATGATTTAAAACTATTAATTTATCCTTGATCTAATTTATAGCTTCATCTGACGTATGGACGTGGGTGCACACTACAGAGCAGCAGCACATCATACACTCTGCCAGTATTTTGACCTACAGCAAACTGGGATTCCCCTTTGTGAACCAAGGCAGCCGGCAGGTGCATGGGTACTTCAAGCCACCCAACCCAAACTTCCACCCTATCCATCTGACCCAAACAACGATGAGTTCACAGAAGAAATAGGTGCTAAAGCAACCAAGCCTCACCAAACAAAAGGAAAAAAAAACAAATAAAAAACCCCCATTTTTCAGGCACAACCAACCTTTTGCATTTGTTACAAAAACAACAGGAAAATCAAATGCCATGATGCACCGTACACGGCGTAGCTGCCCTCAGAGCAAGTCACCTTCATGATTTTTATTCAGCATTTCGGTACGGAGCTGCAACTGAAACCCCACCAAAAACTCACAGAACGAGATCCACGCGTGGGGATCTGTGGGTCACCTGCTGACAGGCGAAACCTAACCTATATGCCGCACAGACCCCTGGATTGTCTCTTGCGGGCCAGCCCTCCCGGACAAAGTCTTTACTGTTATTCCCAGCGGGACCGGACTCGCACCGCTCCGCCGACAAACCCCCTCCTTCCCGCTGCCCCAAGGGCCGGCGACTGCGCTCACCGCTCGGCGGGGCAGCCGGCCCGGGGCGGGCGGCGGCCGCCCTCAGAGGTGAGCGGCGGCGAGCGGCCTTTGCGGGCAGGGGATCCGCGACCCGCCGCCTCGGGCGGCTCCACCGTCCCCGCCGGGCCCCGCTCCCGCAACGATCGCGCCTCCAGGGCGGCTCCCCTTCCCCCCCGGCCCTCAGCGCCGGGCTCCCGGGACGCGAGACCGCCACCCCCAGCCCCCGCGGAGCCGGCGGGCCCTGCCCGCCCCGCGCGGTGGCACTAGGCCACGGGCAGCCGCTCCCGCCCCGGGGCGCGGAGGACAGGCCTCTTACCTCAGCCCGCGGGAAGCTGCCGGCGCAGCGCCCGGCTGCCCCTCGCCCTGGGGGCCCGGCGGGCCGCCTGTCACGCCGGCTCCCGGCTCCCGCTCCGGCCCCAGCTCGGCCCCGTCCCGCTCCAGCTACTCCATAGCGACGGCGACAGCCCCAGCGCCGGGGGAGGGGACGGGAGGGGAGGGGAGGGGAGGGGGGGCGGCCGGAGCCCGCCTCACTTCCGCCCCGGGGGGGCGGTGCTGGGGCGGTGGCGGAGGGCGGGAAGTGATGCGCTCTGCCGGCTTCCGCCAGCGGCAGCGGCCGCCGCTATGGCGGTTTATTTGACGCCGCGGTTCAGGAGGCTGCGGAGTCAGAGCGAGCTCCAGCCGCGGCGGGGGAGCGGGCGGCGGCGAGGTGGGGGAAGAGAGTCGCCGTCGCTCCGCTACCGCGGCTTTTTTTTTTTGTTTTGTTTTGTTTTGTTTTTTCCCTCAGGGTCCGTGGGGCCGGCGGCGGCTCCGCGCCCGGTCGGGGAGGGGAGCGGGACGGGCGCTGAGGGGCCGGCGCGGCGGGCGGGAAGGCGCTGGGGCGGGGGTCAGCGGCTGCGCAAGGGAGAGCGGAGCCTCCTCCGGCTGCACCCCCAGAAGTCGTGGTTAGGGGGGGCACCGCTGCTGGGGCCAGGCCTGGGGCTGTGCGGGAGGGAAAGGTTGGCGGGCAGGCAGGTGTAATGTCCGGCAAATGTTGGTTTCTCTGAGCTGAGAGCGGTGTGTGGGGCAGAAACTGGGGGCTGGAGGAGCGTCTCCCCTAGGTGAGGCTGAGAGAGCTGCGACTGCTCAGCTTGGAGAAGAGAAGGCTCAGGGGCTTCTCAGCAATGTCTACAAGTACCTCAAGGGAGAGCGCAAAGAGGACGGAGCCAGGCCCTCCTCAGTTGTGCCCAGAGAGGTTGTGGACGCCCCACCTTCGGCGATACTCAGAAGCTGTCTGGACGTGGCCCTGGGCGATCAGCTCTGGGTGGCCCTGCTTGAGCAGGGGGGGTTGGACCCCAGACGTCCCTGCAAGCCTCAGCCGTTCTGTGATTCTGTAATGAATTAATGTGTATGTGTACGTACATACAGTATGTGTGGTAATAACAAAAAAAAAACCAAACAACCTTCCTCACCTGTGTTTAGTGTATGTTCCCTTTGGTTGACTCTAGTCACATAGTGGGTGTGAGTCAACTTAAAAGAAGGACTGATTCATGAAGTGTTATCTTTCTCTGTCTTTGTAAAACTAAGCTGGTTTCTGGAGAATTTTGAAATATATATATGAAACTAATTTCATGGAGTAAAGTATTTTTAAAAATGTTAAAGTAAAGCTATAAATGTCTGTAAAACTTCCATGTAAATATTTTGCAGATTTTGATGGTCCTTTTCAAGCAACTCAGCTGTGGAATAGTATTATTCATGCTCTTCACAGTCAAGTGGAAATCAAAAGACGTAGACAGCATCTGAAAACATATAAAAACTGTTTCACTGGCTCAAATGCAGTTGATGTGGTACTGAGCCATCTTATGCAAAGCATGTACCTAAGCTGCAATGATATTTCTCGGCTGAAGGGAGTCCGTGTGTGCCAAGCGTTGATGGATCACAAGGTGTTTGAGCCAGTTGGAGCAAAGCTTTACTTATTCAAGAATGAGAAAGAAACGGAGTTTGAAGACACAAACACTAGTCTTTATAAATTTGTAAATAGCAGTCTTACTCCTCTTCTTCCAAGAAAGAATAAAGACAATGAGAGCTTGTCTCCTGAGCAAATCTGCAAACAGAAGACAAAAAGGCGTTCCAAGTGGGTTACTCTGAACTATTCTGATTTCTTTTCTTTTCTTTTTTTTTTTTTTTTTTAAAGATAAGGTGGGTTAACTGCAGATGAAGTTATGTCTGTCTAACTCAGGTATTGGAGATTTTTGAAATTACATGTCAGTTTTGAGAAATGTTATGCCCAAATAGCAAGTGCTACCTAATATTTCTTGGTAATGTTAAACTGCTTTGATCTGCCCTTTGTTATTTAGAATAGAGTCTGGCACAGTAGCATAAGCCTAGGAATCATTTTGGTTTGCAATCAGTTGTGCTGAAATCTGAGAATTAGCATGAATGAGCTACTTGCTGGAAGCTGGTAAAAGAAATGGAACTAATAAACAGTATTTGGAATCAATATCCTTGCCCTTTCCACAAAGCAGATGTGGATAATTGGTTTTCTAGCAGCAGGACAGACCCCACGTACAATGAAGCCCTAAAGTCCTAAGTCAACAGCAATTTAGAAGGTGACAGAGATAAATGTGTTCTGATCGTATTTGTTATTCGTCTAATTTTTTTTTTCCCCCAAGCAGAACGAAGTGTGAAACAACACTTTCAAACCCCTTAGCATTAGAAGCAGCCGATAAAAAGAGGGTAGAGGAGCTTCTTCGATCAATAAATGTTCATGCATCTTTACCTCCAAAGATCATGGTTAATGAACCAACTCTTCTGCTTTCAAAAAGAGGTGAGGATTGAATTTTTCTTTTTAAAAGTTGATTGTTCTTCAGTGTATCTACTTGGAGTGAGTACTTAATTTCTGTTAAACACTGCCCCTCAGAGTCCTAAACTTAACGTGTCACTAATGACAAAATAGCTAAATGGGTGCTAAATGGGTAAATGCTCATAGTAAGTAAACTGGAGGAAACAAAACAGGATTAAGTTTTTGCAGTATGGTGCTATTCTATTTATGCAAATACCACTTGAGAAGGAAACAGGTTTTAAGATCAAGTACATCTGTGTGGCATGATTCCTTTGCTCTTCATTTGTCTCTTCTCGTATGTATTACTAATGAGAGTAGGTTATTACTAATTCTAATACGATGAGGGGGAGAGATGTTCTCTTTAAAGACTTCTTTCTTAGCATTCCTATTCTGTTCCCTTCTTCCCCAACACAGAAACTTCACACTATGCCTTTACCTTGTTTTCTTTGAACACTTAAAATGTTCTTGAGTGAGTAAAACCAAAGGTTAGTGTTTTACGTAAGATCTTATTTCTGAGGGTGTTTTTTTTATCTGTTTATGGTATCAGTAATAGAAGATGTCTGGAAACAGCAAACTCTGCTACGACTGCTGCAGTTAATTGATGTTCCACTTCTAGAAGATATCTTGGTGTCTTCAGTGAAGACAAAACCGGACTGTTTTGGCAAAGAAGAAGACCTGATTATCTCAAATACTTTCCTGGACAGAGAGGTTATATGTAGCTTAAACCTGCCTGAGTAAGTTATGCATCTATAAAATGGATTTGTAAACACTTTATTTTACTCTTGATCAAAGATTTGTGTTAAGTGAAAAAATTAGACATCATTACACTTGTATGCTTGTAGATAGGGGTGGCATTAATGTGCTTTTCTTTGACTTCTTTTCAGAAGTGGTAAGGGAGTTCACAAAAAATACATGTTTGGGATTAGACATTTGAGGATTTTAAGTATACGTTAAAACTTTAACCTCAGGTGTCAAAACCACTCCTAGTTTCTAGACCAGACACTTCTCTTCGGTCTCTATAACAGATCTAGAACTTGACAAAATTTATTCTGAGACTTTTTCTTTGTTTGTCACAGTTCCTGGTGGTGGTGCTGTGAAGATGTAAAGTCAGTAAGGCATCTATTGTTAGCAACAGAAAAGGAGAAGCTAAGCTGTAGAACTGAAGAATGCTTATTTCATGAGAAATAAAAATGAAAGTGGCTGTATGTCATCAGTGCTCTTTTCCTTAAATATTCTCTTATTTTTGTGGTGTTCCTGTTGATTGCACTTTGGCTGATCTCTATCTTAGCATGTACTTTTAATGAATGTGTCAAGGCATGTCTCTTCCAGCGTGTATGTCATAGTAATGCTTATTTCTGTCAAATCAATACAATTTTTATCTGTTTGTGAGACTTGAGGTCAATCTGTGCACCTAAAGAGACTTTCTTACAGTTTTTATGTATTCTTACTTTAGGGAGAAAATGTTAAAATTTTTACATGTGTTTAAAGTTTTATATAAGCTAATGAAACTCCTGGTTCCAAACTAGGTTTATTGCTGGATAGCACCTTAACTCCATGGGTTTTTCCACCCAGAATGGCTTAATGAACACTGTTTCTTTTGAGCTTTGTACTTCTGTTGTACTTGATTCTTGAGTGATTGGTGGGTTTATATCTCTTAAAATATCTCATATGTGGTTCTTACTCTCTATTATTCTATGTTAATTGTCTCAACATTTGGATCTTTGCTAATATATCAGACGAGTGTTAAGAAAATTAAATGCTTGCTTTATTACTTTATTCTACAATTAAGTGGGGGGCTGGAGTAACATTTTTGTAGACACTGTACTATTTAGGTCTGGCTTATAGCATGCCTCAGAAATGGAAAACTTTAGGTATGAAGAAGAGCCACCAGTATTACAAGAATTTGGAGGATTAATTGCCCCCAATATGAAGCTGGGGGAGTAAGCATAATTTATATCTCAAATTTTCCATCTTCAGTTTTCAAATAGTGTCACGTTATGCTTGAAATAATCAAAAACCTGCTCTCCATGTAGGTACTAAAAAACTAATCAAATCCAGCTTGCAGTGATTGCACTGCTCATGGGATCATATAACTAAAGGGAGGTCATGATCCTATTTCTACTTTACTGTATTACCCCATTTATGCATCCAAGAGTTATACAATCCTTGTTGGCTGCTGCAGTTCTAACACAAGTTCATGTTTATCTAGCTGTCCAGCAGCAAGTTCAAAATCTTTGTTTCTGCTCTCTGTAAGAAAAATAACATTCTGTGGATCTTAAATAGTAATTGCATCTTCTCACAAGTTATTGATTGAGTTTAAATTATTTTATATCCAGCAAGTCAAATAAAAGTAATTCTCCCTCTGCCCCCCACAGTTCTATAATTTTAGATTTCTTCCATACAAAATAGTTGAGTTAGTGACTTTTTCCTCTGACCTTCCAGCCTCTTTGAACAGTGAGTTGTCTGTCTGAATTTTAGGTTCTCCTTACACTTTCTCTCCCTAGTGAAGTCATACAGGCAACAAATGCTTAAGAAAATTCATGTGTTTATGGTAGGTCAAATAATAAACTGCTTCCACAGTCTTCTGGGATTTAAACTATTTCTATTTCTCTCTGTTTTCAAACTAATTGTCTTGTGTCTCTGCTGTAAAAAACCAGTCCCTTGCTTTTTCACCCTGGTTAGCCCTGGTGGGTTTTCATTGTGCGTGTTGGAGTAATAGTGGAGTGGTGTTTGGTTTTAAATACTAGCTGAATCAGGCGAGTGTCCTGGGGTCAGTGACAGCCTGGCATGGTTGCAGCTTGTTTTGATCTGGGCACGCTTCAGGTGTATTGTCCGTAGCACAGGAAAACCATGGAAGCTGCTTATTTTGAGCAGGTCCTTGAACTACTATAGTGAAATAAGTTACATAAACTGCTTAATAAGCAACAGGTTTAGCGCTGTGGTTCAAATATGTGACTACACCTGCATGGTTATTTCTATCTAACTTTCTTTAAAGGATTAAATAAGAATAGGCAGAGCATTTTAAAGTAAGCACTAAAACTAACTTTTCCTTCTACAGGCTTGACAAATGGCTCTATGCTGCAATTGAATGCTTGGAGTATTTCCCAGACCAATTCATAGTGATGGTTAGTCAGCAGTTACCTCAAAGCACTAACAAACCCAGCAGTCTGAATACATACAAGAAGATTCTTTTTGACGTTATAATAAAGTATTATAGTCAAAAGAAGGACTCCCTTCTTGCCACTCAGGATCTCGATATTCATTCAGGAATTATAGAACTTATAGGTAAGAGCAACCTAGAACAAAAAATAGTAGTGAAAGCTGTATAAAGGATGTAACTTACTAAGCATTAATTGACTGAATCGTACACCATTTGCAATGCTGTTGCAGATGCACTTTAATTTATAGGTTGGAAGGGAATGCTCGAGGTCACTAGTTGGAACCTCTGCTCAAGGCCAAGTACAAATTTCAAAGTTAGATCAAGCTGCTTAGGGCCTGGTCCAGCTGAATTTTGAAAATCTACAAGGATAGAGATTCACCAACTTCTGTGGGTAACCTGTTTCAATATCTAACTACTCTCACTGTGAAAATTTCTCACTGCTAGTCAGAATTTCCCTTATTGCTACTTGTGAGTAATAACATAAAAGTAAAGTCATTGCTATAAAGTTTTCTTGTTAGCCAGAATAAGGTTCTGTAAGTTCTGGACTTAGGGCTTTTTTAGTAATAGAAGTTATTTAAAATGATAAAAGGGGCTGTTGAGATTGTGATTCAGGCTGCAATTCCCCCCATCCCCCCAAAAAACCCCACAAACCTCCCTATGTATGCTCACAAGTAAAACAGAAGGTTTTAATTTAAATACAAGTTGAAGATTAATTGTGCCCTAAATAGGCCCTGATACTTCTTCAGTTCTGTAGGGTTTATGGAGTGTTATCGAAAGCTTCAGTTTTTAGAGAACTATGACAGGCTTACTGGTGTAGGAGCACAGTTGACCTGTGTGTTAGGAAAAAAAAAAAAATAAAAAAAAAAATTGGAGCAGAGTGGTGGATCCTGTGGCCAAAAATCTCATGAAAATACAAAAGGCAATATTTTTATCAGTAGTATGTTGCTAAGGAGAAAAAAAATCAAATTATAATAGAAGTCATGAAGGGGAAACTATTGCAAAATCACATAACCCATCCACAAAAAAAGAATGCTAATTTGAAGTAACTGACTTGTCTACTGGTATCTTCTGCTAAATGTTCACTTAAAGATGTTATAGTTCATATGCACACCTTAAATACAAAACGGATATAAACCAATATTATAGAGTATTACTAAATTCGAGAATCAAAACAGCCAAACCTGTAGGCAAGGGAAAAGAGAGCGTCATAATTCTGCTTAACTACTCTATTGCTTTAGTGGCATGTACGTCTTTTCTTTATTAAGTATCTGCTTGATCTAAACTACATGACCTGTGAATGTCCATGGCTATTCTGCTTTCTTATTCTTGCTTTAATTTTGTAATCTTTCTGACTTGAGTAAGACTATCTCACAAGCAGTTTCTAATGCTTTATTTCTTTTTGATGAAGTGGTAGCCATAATTTTATCATTAGGAAATGATTCTCTATTTGAATATATTAGTCTGTGTTCTTGGGTCCTCAGCTGGGTTCTAGTTCATACTAGATCACTGTTAGGGGATTATGCTTAACTGTTCTACAACCGTTTTTCCTTCTCAGTGTTATGGAAAAGATTATGGTCATCAGTGCGTAACAATTTGGATTCTAATAATAATTTTCAAATAGAATCCAGTGCAGTTAACCTTACTTTGATAAAGGGCTGTAGTTCTGACTCTAGTGCAAGAGAGGGCTCAAACCAGCTATGAACATCTACATGTTTAAAACACTTTCAAAATTAATTTGAGAAGTGCTGCAGCTAGCTAAAGTATGGCTTCATTTTGTTATCAATGTATATACGGTTATAACTTTATTTTCCACAGTTGTTTAAACAGTTTGCTTTAAGATGGCTGATAATACGGATCTGTCGTGAAGGCAAACATGTTGCTGTGCTTGTTGCCTTTAAAGTAAACAGGTCCAGAGTGCTTTACTTATGTTACAGATGAATGCAGCTGATCAAACTAGTCCATGTGGTTGACTGAAACTTTTTACATTGGAACTTTTTCTTTTTTTTTCCCCTACAGTCTTTTAAAGTAACTCAGTAAAGCTTTAATCACAGATCAGAGGAACTCAAACTCTTCTCTAGAAATGATTTAACTTCCGGTCTTCCTATCTGCACTTTTACCTGTCTTGATTATGTCCTTTGGCAATTCTCTTTCCTGCTTTTTTTGTCTGCCCTTCTTTTGGAAAGGGGTCACTTACCTGCTCTTTTGGTGTTCTTTTTAAACAAAGATGGCTTCAAATGGCTTGTGGTACACCCCTGAAAGTCCTGGATTATTTCTTGTAAAATATAACCTCTGAACCAGTAATAAGACAGAAGCCAGAAAATTGTACGTAGGTTCTATTCCTTTATCTGCCCTCATCTTGCTCTTGCCTTAAGAAAGTTACTTGGCTTTTTGATAGTTCCTCACTTTTAAAGTGGCAATAACTAGAATTATCGTCTAAAGGAGTTTTTATAGGAGATTATTTCTACCTTATCACATTTCCTTGAGAAACTTATCATCTAATGGCTTTAAAAGGAGGGGGGAATGGGGATGGACGCTACACCAACCAACACCAAAAAAAACCCAACCAAACAAACAAAAAGAAAGCAAACCCCCCAAAAAAACAAAACACCCCAAACAAAACCTCAAAGAAGTTAGAATTGTTCAGCTCATTAATTATCTTGAGATGAATCCTGGAATATAATACAAAGATGTGTAAACACAAACGGTGCAAACATCACTTTAGTGTTTGCACATTGTACACAGAACATAGTAATGTCCTGTATATATTGTCCAAGTACCTCTGTCCCCTGACTAGCTATGGGACAAAGGTTTTAAACTTATATCGATTAAATGCTGTATTGAGTCTTGTCAAAAGGCTTTAGAAGTCACTGAGATAACCTGCTTTGTTTGGAGGGAACCCCCCCAAAATTAGATTAATATTGCAATTTAAATTTGTATTCTTGACTGTGAAAACGAACAGTTGTACCGCATGCACTGTTTTACTCCATTGCAGAAAAAGGAAAAACAGATCAAGCTCTAGAGGCATCACAACTTTATTTAAAATTACTAGCACCAAATATCCGGGAAGAACTACATAGACTCCTGACGTTTGTGGCCATTGCATCTGAATCCGAGGGCTACAAATTACAAAAACAAGTAAGTATCTGTTGTGTTTAGTGTGGGAAATAGCACTTTCCTATAGTAAAGCTAACTGGTTTTTTTCTAGTAAAACATACTGTTTACTGCCTTCCAATGTGATTTGTTTTAAAACAAATACCAAGATGTTCTTCCCACTGATAGTGTCCTGTTATACTTAGTCTTTGCTGACACATTGCAAGTAAATCTAATGCCAAATCTGGGTGGTTATTTTCCAGTTTGACAACAGATCGGTGATCATCAAGACTTGCACAAAGTTCATCTTGCAAAATAAGACATTGTCAAAACCACAGGCAGAACTGCTGACTCAGTTTCTGATGGACAATCACTCCGAGCTCTTCAAGGTAGCATTTTCCTTACCTCATTGGCTTTGTCATTTTAAATGTTAAATGCCATGAAGTGCCTTTTTGGAGATGAGAGGTCTGAGGAGCGGAGTTTAATATTCCATCTGTTACAGTTTAATGGTACAGTCAAAAATGGCGAGAAGCTATTTCAGCCTGTGGAGGACAGCTTTTTGGGATCTTTGCAATCCTTACCATGTAATATCCTCTCCCTTTATTTGCATCATTTGTGTTAAGAAAATATTTCAAGTATTAAATTTTTCTAGAGTCATTTTAGTACCTTGTTTCTGATGGCTGTCTACTAAATTTTTAGGTATCTTAGTGTCTTTCTCCCTTAGGAATTGGCTGACATACTCTGAGTGGTATATAAGATGGCATGCTCCGGTGCCCCAGCATACAGCTTTGACAACTCTTAAGAGTTCCTTTTGGTATTTTGAAATGTTAACTTCTAAATTAAAGAAAATAAATAGAACCACAAAATGAAATGGCCTTTCTATTTAACTTGATCAGTTACGTATATATTCAGATATATTTTATAGTCTTTTATTTACGTTCTATCATATTGTCACACACATGAAAAGATGCAACTTTCCCAGACCCTGTATTGACTTTCTGAATTCAACCAGTGCATTAAAGTTGTGATGCTTCACTGCTGTTTTCCTCAACTAGAAAATTCCTCATTAAAACACTAAAGTAGATAAAGATGAACTAATTATCTCAGCTCTTGTAAGACAGCTGTAAAATGCTCTACATATTTGTTGTCCAGTTACAAATAAGCCTCACAGAACCACTGGTTTTGTTTCAGTAAAATACTATTTTTAGTTCTTACACAACACATTTATTTCCACTTCTGACCTCACCTAAAGAGACGTGGGAGATTTTTATTTTTTCCTTAGCTCCAGTGTGTTAGTGTGGTTACTGTGAGTTTTGTATGTGTTAATATACACTGAAAACCAAATACTTTTTTTTTGCTTATTAAGGGTTCTGACATGAGGGTTAGGGCTTTGATTCATGATTGGAGATGGAGCCAGATCTGACAAATGTAGTGGCCGCTGCTTCACTGCAGTGACAGCAGGGTGGATGGTGGCTTGCTCCTTCACAACTGCAGCTGAGAGCCTTTTGTATTACATAAGGTGAAATCAGTTCAAAGTCTATGCTACAGTTTTTGCTGTAGTTCAGTGGAAAACCACATCTAGAACATCTTGCCTCCTACTTCTTTGGCCAGAAATATCAGGAATAAACATACGTATATGTGTGTTAGTGCAATTTTTTGAGATATTTTGAATGTGTACCTAAATAAATGTAGGCATAGATTCTTCTGCAGGTAATTATGTGATTTTTAAATTGATCATCTAAAAGCTTTAGATTCTCAAAATACAGAAGTACTGTTTTTGCAATTTTTTTCTTTTTTTGGATTGTATTTTCAGACTCCTTTAACTCTTCTGGAACTAACTAGTAGGAGACTTGAGAGTTTGCTAGAAGGACAAGATCCAGATATTGATTCAGGTACATGATGTAATACATACTTTTATATAAACCTTTCTATACAAATCGTTTTATCATCAGTTGACTATAATTTTGCATAGACTATGTTCTTTTCCTTTATTAAAAGTGAAGCATTAAAGCGACTAGTGGCTAATTCACCAAATAATTAAATTATCTGCTGTAAGCAAAACACTGAGCACTGAATATTGGAGAACAAGGATTCTGTTAATTATCTAGTTTGAACACATTACATAATTTTTTTTTACCAAATAATTACTTCTGGAGAAATCAATGCAAACTGTGCTTCCTGAAGTGACTTGCTTATAATTTGGCTTGTGAATTTGATGTGATTCTGTATTTAGGAACAGCATTCTTATATTTCTGCCACAAGACACCTAAACATTCTCATAGAGCTCAGTAGTTTTGAGAATCTAATAGATGCCTTGAGCACAGACCTTGATCACTTAGTGTTTTGAAGAACTCTTCCTTTTCTGGGCAAGCACAAAGTTTATTCAGAGCTTAAGACTTACAGAAAGGTGGTGTAGCCTAAAAGGAAGGCATGTGACACTTTGTGTGTATGTGGGATTAGTGTTCTCCAGCTCCTTTCTTTTACAAGCTAACATGCCATGTGGCCTTGCTGCCAAAAATATCTTTCAGCCCTGTGATTAAAAGCATTGGCTTAAATAATTGAATTTCTCTCTGACTCTAGCTTCTTCCTTTCAACTTCTGTATTGCCAGTGCATTAGGTGCTTAAACATTGAAGAGAGACAATTAGAGAACTGAATAATATTGTAAGTTGTTGTGCTGTTTAATACTATATTTAATAGAGCAGCTGTCTGAGAAATAGTTTCAGTACAGAATCTTTTACGATTTGTACTGGGTTCTGGAATGTGCCCAAATTGCTTCCAGTTCGGTGTTCTGAGTATCACGTACTGCGTAGCCAAAAAATACAGTGACATGCAACAGAGGAAGGAGTTGCCTGCCTGTCTACAGTATTCTTGGAGCCTGTGTGATCTCCATCAGCACACTGAACAGGCAACTGAAGTACCCCATTCTATACTCTCCCTACGAAGTTTTGGAGTTTCAATCTGTAAATGCATATAGATTCCATCTACTTGTTGAAACAGCGAGTTTGATCTAATTGTAAGCTCTCCAGCGCAGCATATTCCTGTTTTCTGTGTGCCTCATATCCTGGTGTCATTTGCCCTTTTCTTATGGAGGAGACAGGAGGAAAATCTTTCCTGAGAGCTACTGAGCATTCTTAGCTGGTGAACTTCTGAAGTGCAGGTGGGAGCAGGAGGGAAGGCTGTGGGACCCTGATAAGAAAAGGAGTCTATTTATTGCAGGAAGGTAATCATCAGGTCTGCTGGAAATAAGCATTCCTAAAAACACTGAGGGAATTCTGGGGTTGGTTTTAATCTAGTAAACTACTTGAAACCACTGGACCAAAGGATCCACCCTGAAGTTTTTAGAGTTAATCTCTTTGCCAGAAGTTGTTAAGCTTTCCCTTTTGGAAGAGCTCTGTTTTCTTTATCTGACTCTACTAAACCATAAAAAATATTTCACATTTGGTGTTTGACAGACTCATTGTAAAAGAAGGGAAGGACAGGTCCACATGAAAATTCTGGCAGCTTGGGTTGTTACCGTTCTCTATGTGAAGCCTTAAGAAAACGGTGTTTGTACAGAAGGAATAGTAAGAATTTTTTCCCCTTTAGGCAATTGACATTTGTTCAGCGAACTTGCTCGCTAACACGTGGAGTAGCTGAACGCCAGTCTTTCCTCGGGCCAGAACTCACCTGTCCAGTGATGGGGCTTGAGTCCTTGCAGGGCAGTACTCTGCTCCATAGGTTCACAGCATCTTTATAGCTTATTAGCGCTTAAGCTGTGTATCTCTCGGGCTGTGGTTCCTTGCCCTGCCCTCACCCTGAACTGCTGCCTGTTCCATCACCTCTGCTTCTGGTGACCAAACCATGCTGGGCTGTCTAGTCACTTAGAAGTTCCTGAATTGTATTCCTGAATTCAGAGTTGTGCTTCACAGGCAACTGTTTCTCCAAAGTATTTATTGACTTGCATTATGTACTGGGCCTTGCTACCAATCTGATTCACTCACAGGGAATCACTGGATCGTGACAACTGCAAGGTGCCATTCTTGTCATGTGGCATTCTTTGTTATGGCTTCTGTTTGCAAGAACTGTATTGGCTCTTCGTCTTGCAGGCCTGTTTGCAATACAGAATCATCTGTGATATTGAAATTGTAACGCTGCTTTTCAGTTTTGTTTTTGCAATTAATGTTTGGATGTTCATCCATGCTCAGTGGAGGGCTGTATGTTTCACGTTGTTTGCAGAGAATTGTAATCACATCTGAACTGGAATATCAATATACCTATGTTTCAGATCATATTTTTTAATCAGGCACTTGTATGATGTATTAAACTTAAACTGAACCTCTGATTTCTTACAAAGGCTTCACCTTCTGTCAGCGCGTGACAACTGAAGAATATGAAGATCAAAAACAACAAACAAATCAGTATCTTCTTGCATTGGTTCAAGAGGTGGACAATGACCCCACTATTCCTTTGAAGCAGAAGAAGAAATTAATTAAAGAATTCCGAAAATACCATTCTCTCATCTACTGTAGTGGTTGTAAAACTACATGTGAATTTTGTACTCGGAATGGTTAGACATCAATACAGCCTTTTTTTTTGCTTTGTAAAAAGAAGGGGGGATGCATATGAAAATTGCTCATGATACAAACCATTTTCATCTGATGTCCTTATGTCTTCAGTTACAGGACACTACAACTATCAAAATTACTATGCTGCTCAAAAGCATTAATTCTAATTAATGACTCTTTTAAGAAAATATACTTAATTACTTTTAAGTTAGTAATAATGGCACACTGCTTGTGCTGCTTTGCGTTCAGGGTTTGGCACTTTTTTCTTTCTGTCCCACGACCCCATGGCTTTCTAGCTGAGCCAAGTCTACGTTCAGAGCCGTGCTTGGGCCGATAACCAGTAAGGTTTTTAATCTTTTCTATCTGCAGTTCATAATCAAACTATAACCTAATCTTAAACTGTAGATTATGGCTCCTGTGAGTATTGTAAAAGCATACAAAGTGTGTCAAAAATGTTAGGAGCTGGTCAGTGGGTTTTGAATCTGTGGCAGGCAAGCTTCATTAGTCAGGGGAGCTGTGTGTGCTTGCAGTCAGTAATTACAGCCTGTTACTCCTTCCCTACTCTGGCAGACTGAGCTGCTGCTAATCTGGCAGTTAGGCAAAAGCAAGTAAAAAATTACATTTTGAGAAAACATGAGGAATAACAATCTTGGTTTAGATCTCTTGCTGTACTTAAGTAATTTATTTTAACATGAGGATACTTTGATAGTGTCCAGTTATTCGTCATAAATACTTTGATAGCGTTTATGGATTCGTAGGGCAAAGCTGGAAAGCACGTTGGCCTGTCTTGACACACTGATGGTTAACTGTATGTTGACAAGGAAATGTTGATTCAAATCTTTAAATAAATATGCAATATAATGTTATAGGGGTTAAATTACTTCTTCCATCGTGTCCTGGTTTTGGCTGGGATAGAGTTAATTGTCTTCCTAGTAGCTGGTACAGCACTGTGTTTTGGGTTGAGTATGAGAAGAACATTGATAACACCCTGATGTTTTCGGCTGTTGCTCAGTCGTGTTCAGACTCAGTCCAGGACTTTTCAGCTTCTCCTGCCCAGCCAGCAAGAAGGCTGGAGGGGCACAGGGAAGTTGGGAGGGGACACAGCCAGGACAGCTGCCCCAAACTGGTCACAGGGGTATTCCATACCCTGGGACCGTCATGCGCAGCTTGATGCAGGGGGAGGAGCACAGCTCAGGCATCAGTCGGTGAGTGGTGAGCAACTGCCTTGTGCATCACACATAGTTTTGTGTATCCCAATCCTTTTATGATGATTGTCACTTTCTTGTTGTTATTAGTGTCATTGCTAGTTTCTTCCTTTCTGTTCTGTTATGCTGTTCTTATCTCAAACCACAAGCTTTACTTTATTTTCCGATTCTCTCCCCCATCCCACTGGGTGTGGGGGGGTGAGTGAGTGGCTGCGTGGTGCTGAGTTGCTGGCTGGGGTTAAACCACGACACGTCCTCATGACAGACATTTGGTCATGTATTGGACACAGAAACAGAACTGAGATTGGAAGGGACCTCTGGTCTAGACCTACCGCCCAGCTCAAAGCGGAGTCAATTAGAGGCTGCTCAGGGGCTCTTCCAGTTGAGTTTAGAGTATCTCCAAGGAAGGAGATGCCACAACCTCTCAGGTGAGTCTGGTCCACAGTTTGACCAGCCTCACAGTATTTAAAAACAAAACAAAACCACCAAAAACCCCACTTACCTTACTTTTAAGTAGAATTTCTTGCATTTCAGTTTATGCCCATGGCCTCCTGTCCTTTCACTGGGCACCACTGAGAAGTGTCTGGCTCAGTCTTCTTTACTCCCTGCCCTGAGCCTTCCCTTCTCACGGCTGAACAATCGCAGCTCTCTCGGCCTCTTCCTTGTATGGTAGATGCTCCAATTCCTTGTCATTTTCTTGGCCCCTTTGCTGGACTAGCTCCACTGTGACCATGATTTTTGGTTTTTTTATTGTGAATACGCTTCTTTAGGTATCTACATCCTCAACTGCTCTTCAAAGCTGTGGTCAAGTTACCAGGATACCAAAGCTTTCTGAAAACAAGTGCTTTTTTCTTTTCTTTTTTTCCCCTTTCTTTCTTTTTTTTCCCCTTTCTTTCTTTTTTTTCCCCTTTCTTTCTTTTTTTTCCCCTTTATTTCTTTTTTTTTTCTTTCTTTTTTTTTTCTTTCTTTTTTTTTTCTTTCG